>JAUMIR010000001.1:467208686-467733686 GCA_030847615.1 Gambelia wislizenii
TGAACTATAAATATGAAACTATGCATGTACATAATATTTCTTTTCTTTTATCACAGCTGGCAAATGGTTATCTGTTTAATAATTATATTTAATTTATTTTCTATCTTTCCCTTAGAAATGTGACCCAATGCAGCTTATGAGAACATGTTAAAAATATAGGGTTTTTTTAAATTAAGAAAAGTACAGATATATACTAGTATATTTGTTTTATTTATTTATTCTGTGACATACAAAGATAGAATGTAGAAGCTGTGGCAAAGCATGGCATGACAAGAGTGGGGAAGTTCAAATCAGTGCTTCATAGCTGGTTGTGCATGCTTCACAAGTAAAGCAATAAAACACAATCCTAAAAAGGGAATCCCATAATACAGTGGGCCCTTGGTATCCACTGGGGTTTGGTTCCAGGACCACCCATGGATACCAAAATCCGTGGATACCAAAAAATCTGTGGATGCTTAAGTCCCATTATATACAATAGTGTAGTAAAATAGTGTCCCTTCAGCAAAGCAAAATCAAGGCTTGCTTTTATTGGTGATTCCACTCTGGGTTTTAGCTCAACTTTAAAGCAGCTATTCATGATGCTGAACCTATGTTGACAATCCAGTTCAGTGCCATGGATATCTCCTTTAAAATTCAGACTAAAAGTCAGAGCAGATTTACTACCCCACGGACATGGAAGTCAGAAGTTGCCACTGCACATTAATGAGTTATTAGAATCCATACAGGAGCAATGGTGGCATTACATTGGATATTCCCCCCTTTACAAAAAACAAAAGAAATGTGGAAATGTATGAAATATAGGAGTCTCGGTTACTGTTGATTATTCTGAACTAAATTTGCTTTGCTTCCAGATCTTTCTCAACTCATTTGCTTCCAGATCTTTCTCAACTCTTATTAATCCTGTTTTCTTCTTACTAATGAGTCTTTTCTCTCCCCACTGCAGACAAATCTATAGTACCTTTCAGTTTCATATGCATGCAGAAAAAAAAATGTAAAAGTAGTGTGCTTTTTTTAAAAAAATTGCATGAGACTTGAGTTCTACCAGATGGCAACATGTACTTTTATTATCTTCTATGTCAAGAGGACAATGGTCATAAATACTGAACTAGGAATAACGATCAGAACTTGGAAGTTTCCTTTTTGGGCACAATTCTCAAAATCCCCCAGTCAGCATAGGCACTGCAATGGGGGTTAGGGGATTTGAAGAGTTGTAGTCCTCAAAAGTACATTTTCAGAGCTCTCTTCATGATGGATCACCAATTAGGAAAGGCATAGATAGAGCACAAAGAAAGGCCTAGGTCCACTTCTTGGCATTTCCAGTTAACTGGTCATGAAGGAGATAATGATAAAGACCTCTGCCAGAGACAGTGAAGACTAGACAGCACTGAACCTGATGGCCCAATAGTCTAACCATATAAGGCAAATTCCTGTGTTATTTATGGATCATTTGTATTATTTACTTATTTAATTTATATCCTGCCTTTCTCCCAAAAAGGTACTCAAGGTAGCATTCATAAGGACTGAATGACAGGAGTGCATCTGTCAATAGCATGGCCTGTATCTTAGGTAGACTTATGGAAAATGACTCTCCCATAAGAGAGTCATTTTATCTTCCTCATTCATATTGCACAGAACGAGGAAGACATTTGGACACATAGACTCTTGACCTGTTAAAAAAAAGTCAGATGAGGCAGGACCAAGGCATCAGAAGTGGGTCATGGCCCACCAAGGAAGATAAACAAGATGTAGGCAAGAAAGAAAAAAAATACAAGCACTTATCAGAGCAAGCAGCAAGTTTGGCTCAAAGTTCAGAAAGACTGTAGAGCAAGAAAAACAAAGAGGTGTCAGGAGACCGTGCACAGAAGAAACAATTACCTGTACTAGTGTGATTCACAGTCATGATGACCTGTAATGAAACTGATGTACATCCTGCCTACAGCTTTTTTCATATTCGTTCTATAGAGGTTGTCGGGATACTGGAGTCAATAAGGTCCAGGCAAGTAGAGGAGGTAGAAGAAACCATCCAACTGTTTACATGCAATAGGGAGGGCTGGTGTCTTGATCTCCTGATGATCATCTCCTAAGTAGCAAGGCTGGGAAATACTGGTGGATGGGGAATGGAAGTGTGCTCCTCCAGAGGTAGTTCAGCTACAGATCTCACCCTCCCTTGCCATGTGAAGTGCTGTCTGGGGCTGATGGGAGTTGCAGTCCAACAACAACTGTAAGCTCACAGGTTCCTGAAACCCTAATCTATGGAGATGATCTTATAGTATCATAGAATCATAGAGTTGGAAGAGACCACGGGGTCCATCTAGTCCAACCCCCCTGCCATGCAGGAATAACTTATTGAAGCATTCCTGACTGGTGGCCATCCAGCCTTATATAATAATCAAGAGCTCTCTTGCAACACAGTAAATCCTGGGAACTATCTCCATGATATCTCATTTCTATAAAACACAGCTCTAGCACAGGACTTGAAAAGTCCCATGCAAGTTATATAGCAACACCAACATCTTCCACTAACAATCACACCAGCACCTTAGGCATCTGAGAGAGCAGACAGTCTTGTTGTTACAGCTGAATCAGCAATCGCTAGTGGATCACAGGGTAAAATGTCATCTTTGTGAGGCTGGATGGGAAGGACGGAGGGTAAAACTCTTGGCCTGGCATAATCAAAGCAATAACTCAGAATGATGCTGATGAGAAGGAAATGTAACTAATGAATGGAAAGCAAAGTACAGTTGCCCCTCCACATTTGCAACTTTCACATTCGCGGTTTTGATCATTTGTGGAAAGCTGCCTGTGCTCTTAGGAAGCTCCTCGCTGCCTTGGGAAGGGGGGGGGTAAGACCCAGCTGGCACGCTCGTGCTACACCCCACTCCCTTCCCAAGGCAGCCAGGGGCTTCTCAGGAAGCTCCTCACTGCCTTGGGAAGGGACTAGGGTGGAAAACCGCTCGCCAGCAGGCTCATTTCTTATTCGCGGTTTTTTCACATTCGCGGGGGTTGTCTGCCCCTAACCCCTGCGAATGTGAAGGGATGACTGTACAGTTGGCCTTCCATATCCATGGATTCTGCATCCACAAATTCAACCAACAACGGTTCGAAAATTTTTAAAAAGTCCAAAAAGCAAACCTTGATTTTGTCATTTTATATAAGGAACATAATTTTACTAAACCATTTTAATGGTATGATGCTGCCATCAACTATTTATGTGACAACTCACAACAAGGTGGTCGAAAGCAACTTCCAAAGCGCCAACCCTCTTTACCTGAGGGTTCAGCCTGGCCGCCTTCACCCTCTGTTACTACTACCTTAACTTCTATGGTTCCCTTAGTGCTTTCTGCCTAAACCAGGGATGTACCTTTTATCCCAAATGTGTGGATTGTATGATGTTTCTATGGTAGCATGCCTTTTTCTATCTATAGATTGAATGAATGGCCAAGAGCCTGTAGTTGATCAAACAACATAGAGTAACTTTATTGAAGGGAATAAGATGAACAGTAACTTGGAAATCTTGTGCTTATAATTGTTCACTTTCTGAACAGACTGTGGAGATTATCAGACAGGAATGAAAAAAGTGTTCCTGTCCCACAATCTCCACTCCAGCCCCTGCCCCATCCCTGTCACGCCACAATCACACTGCACTTACCTCCTCTTCCGTTGTTCCAACAGCCCAGGAGTGAATGGAGCTCCTTTCACTTCCTGGATCGAAATCCCACAGATTTTCACAAGAAGACACGAGCGCAGAAAATTCCAAAATAAAAATAAAAAGAACACACAAAAAAATTACAGCAAGCGCAAAAACACACTTTAAAAGGTCGAAGTAACTCAGGCAGGACCCTTCTTTGGAGGTTTTTAAGCAGAGGCTGGATGGCCATCTGATGGGAATGATTTGATTGAGTATTCCTGCATGGCGGCGGTTGGACTGGATGGCCCTTGTGGTCTCTTCCAATTCTATGATTCTATGAAAAGCGTATCACTTACCTGGATGTCCCCATCTCACGTGGAAGTGTTCTGGCAGGGACCGCCCATTGACACTGGGATCTCTCCAGCATAACGGGGCACCTTGTCACATGCAGGAACATCTGTGACAGGAACAGAATGGGGGATCTATTGATGGCTTCTCCCATCAATAAAAAGCAGTGCTAGCAGAATGGCAGCAGAATGGAAGCATAACGAGTGGGGAACAATGTCATCTGATAAGGGAGCCGTTTTGTAATCCCCTAGTGCTCCTGTAATGCCTCTTTCAACATGTCTGATAATCTCCTATCTCTTTTCAGTAGCCACTTTTAACAGTAACCCAACTTAAAAGTCCTAGCACAGATTGTTCTTGGACCTTTATAATATCCCCCCTTAACCTTCAGACTCATTCACTCTTTGTCCAATCAGCCTTCTCATTCAGACTTCTAACCCCTTGCACCCAATCTTATTAAATTCAAACCTCAAACAGCACACACACGGAGCCTTCTGCTCCAGTCCACTCATGACTCAACTGAACTCCTGGCTAACTGTCATGCATCACTTCAAACAGAAATACCTCCCATTTCAGTTTCCTGCTCTGGGACTGGTTCCTTTCATACTCTCATCCCATTTGTTCACCTTTCTGTCCATCACAAATGGGACTTGAGCGTTCATGGATTTTTGTATCCACGGGAGGTCCTGGAACCAAACCCCAGCAGATACCAAGGGCCAGCTGTATCTGGGAAGAATTGAAACTTAGCAGAAGTGAGGAGAAGGATTCCAATTAACATGGTAGACTGAAAGAAACTTAGGAGTAGCATCTCTGATGTGCTAGAGCACGCACACAAAAAGAGAGGATGAGATTCCCATCAAAGCTACTCAGTTCAAGAACTTTCTATGCAAAGCTCTGCGCAGGCTTTAAGACCCATTTATGTGAGAATCATAGAATTGTGGAGTTGTCGAGACCATGAGGGCCATCCAGTCCAACCCCCTGCCATGCAGGAAATCACGATCAAAGCATCCCTGACAGACGGCCATCCAGCCTCTGTTTAAAGACCTCCAAGGAAGGAGACCCCACCACGCTCCGAGGGAGTGTGTTCCACTGCTGAATAGCTCTTACTCTCAGGGAGTTCTTCCTAATGTTTAGATGGAATCTCTGTTCCTTGAGCTTGCATCCATTGTTCTGTGTTCTAGTCTCTGGAGCAGCAGAACACAAGCTTGCTCCATCCTCAATGTGACACCCCATCAAATACTTAAGCAGGGCTATCATATCGCCCCTTAACCATCTTTTTTCCAGGCTAAACATACCCAGCTCCCTAAGTCTTTCCTCATAAGGCATGGTTTCCAGACCTTTCACCATTTTAGTTGCTCTCCTCTGGACACACTCCAATTTGTTAATATCCTTTTTGAATTGTGAGGCAGAGAGACCACAAAGAAGAACATATAACATGAAGTAGACATGCAAAGGGATCTTGTAGCACCTTTGAACCTGAGAGAAAGAAATTGGTAGCATAAGCTTTCATAGGCTTAAGTCTCTTTCATTGGATGCATGGAGTGCACTGAAGTTATGAAGCAGATTTAAGTCTACAAAAACTTATGCTACCAACTTCTTTCTTTCAGTTAGTCTCAAAGGTGCTACAACATCCCCTTACATACTGATCCAGACTAAAACAGCTACGTCTTTGAATTCTATCATGAGGTAGGCATCTTGTCAGCCATTGCATCACATCCTCCAACTGTCCCAATTGATCAGAGACAGTCCCAATTAATCCTCTGTTGTCCCACTTTTCAGCTGCTTTTAAGAGGTCCCCATTTCTCTCTTCTCCTCCAACTTCCACCCTTTGTCTTGGGACTTGATCACACTACAGTTATAGTGCTATTATTCCACTTTAAGTGCTATGGATGCCTCTTGTGGAATTCTGGTGTTTGTAGTTTAGTGAGGCCTAAGAGCTCTCTGGCTGAGAAAGCTAAATGTCCCTCCTTAAACTATAAATCCCAGGATTCCTCAGGAGGTAGCAGAGCAGTTAAAGTGGAATGATAGTGCTATAACAGTGCAGTGTGATGATAATCTTAGTTTACTTCAATTGCTGCAAACTTATTTCAAGGTGGAAAAATAGTTTACACTTAATTAACTTAGCAGGAGGGAGAAGAGAGGAAGGGTAGAATCTTGTCCTCTCCAGCAGGCTCAAGCAAAAGCAAACTGCTGCAGCCCATCTTGTCCTGTTTTTTTCCTGATTAATGACTTTTGTCATCTTAACCACACTCTGATGTTGCTTGACCACATGTGTCCTAGTTTTCATCTGTGAAATGCTGGACGGTATGTGGCAGTGACTTCACACTGTAAATGACCGGGATAAGTCATTGGGACAAAGTAGTCTGTTTAGAAGTTGCCCTGTAGTCAATTAGACCACTGGCCAATGTTGCAATACTGTTGTCTGTTCTGAATGGCACAACTCTCTATTGTCTCAGGTGGAGGTCTTCTCTAGCCGTTCCATAAGGGCCTTTTAACCCAGGGATCACGTTTGCCCCTCCTCGCTCCAATGGGGCTGGTGGGATCCGGGGTACAAGAACTAGAGGACCACAGGTTTCAAACTCTGGTTGTAACTGAAGACGACAGAAATTGAAATAGGGACCTTCTATATACAGTGGGTCCTCCATATCCTGGGGGTTGGTTGGTTCTGGAACCCCCCCTCCCCGATAGCAAAAAATGTGGATGGTTGACTCCCATATTGATCAATGGGTGCTGCCATTTTAGTTATGGGCACTGCCATTTTAGGTATTGGCACCACCATTTTAGGCATGCAGCAACAAATCATGGATGTTTGAATCCGTAGATATTGAACCTGCAGATACGGAGGGCTCACTGTACAAAATACATGCTCTTTCAAATAAGACTTACATAAGGCCTGGTTATCTAACACTCAGAATAGGCTCCCTGCCGCCCCGCCCTCCTGGCTCAGTCCTGTGGGTTTCAAAATAATCTGACATAATAAAGTCTGTTATGTTCAGGTTTTATCAGTGCTATGTTATGGAAAGCAAGCTTGTACTGCATTCAAGCCTTCACAAGTTTGTCAGCAGAGTAGGGGCAAATGTATGATTTGCACCCACCACAGTGATCACAGAGTTATTTAGATTATTTTGTTGGATTAAAAAGGGACATCCCAGATAGCACCAGGATTCTGTGGTAGCTCTAAATTATTTTGTAAAGATATAAAATAAAACTAAATAAATCAAAATAAAACAAAACTGTAAGAATATAAAGTAACTTTAAAAAATTCCCTGTTCTGACAATTCCTGGCATCAGCTACAATTTTTTAGTCCCACACTTAAATTCTGAGAACAAAAAAATCCAGAGAAATACATGTGCATCAACAGTTGTGGTTCACACCCGTTTGGAGGGGGCACAGCCCTTAATGATATGTATGGTGATATGTACTGAGGGTTTGGATGCTAGATGAACTTTTGCTTCCCTTTTCTGCTACTTCTGTTTCAAACTGAGTGTAGTAAAGGGAAGGGGATTCTTCTTTAATCCTCTTCTCCTCTTTTTCTTCTCAGCTTCGGCTAATACGCCAGCTGCGCCCTTTCCTGGAAGTAAGGGACCTCGAGACTGTGGTGCACGCGCTGGTAACCTCTCATCTAGATTTCTGCAATGTGTTCTACATGGGGCTACACTCGTGCTTGGTCCCGAAACTTCAGTTGGTACAAAATATGGCAGCCAGAGTGGTCTCGGGAAGATCTCAGAGAGACCATAGAACTCCAGTATTAAAATCTCTCCACTGGCTGCCTATCAGTTCCCAGCCCAGTATAAGGTGTTGGTTATTATCTTTAAAGCCCTAAATGGCTTGGGTCCAACTTATCTCCGGAACCGCCTCCTCCCATACAATCCTCCCCACGCACTCCGGTCCTCTGGGAGGAATTTGCTTCAGCCACAAAAATCTAGGTTGTCTGCAACCTCCCAGAGGGCCTTTTTGGTAATCGCCCCCAATTTATGGAATGGCCTGCCGAACGAGATCCATTAGATGACAAGCTTAAGTAGCTTTAAAAAAGCACTAAAGACGGATCTCTTTCGGCAGGCCTTTCCTGATTAGATCCCGGCCTCAGGAGCTGCATCTCCTGGCCTCTTTTAGTCCTTTAACCTGACTCTCTGGCTGTTGATTTTTGTAATTGTTTATTTATGTGATTTTAAGTTTAGGTGGATTTTAATTTATACTAGTTTAATATCTTTTTATGGGGGAGGGTGGGGGTGGGTGGGGCTTAGGGATTTTAGTCTGTATTGTTGTATTTTAACTGTTGTAAGCCATCCCAATTGTTTCTAACAGAGGGGCAGGGTAAAAATAATAATAATTATAATTATTATTATTATTCCTCTCCATTGACGCCCCCTTGTCGTGGGAGAGAGGCTTGCGTACCCTAATGATGTTTTGAGCTCTGCTGGCGATGGCATAATAGCCACTGGTAGGGTCTCCCATGCCAGACAGGTCAAAACCGAAGGGTCTGACAAAGAGCGTCAAAGGGCAGGATGGGCTCTCTAGCCTTATGGTAACTGTCCTAGGAGAAGGAAAACTCTAATCCCAAACCCAGGCAGATGGTGCTCGTCCAACCCTGTAAGGACAACCATCTAATAGAAGGAAACTCTAATCAAGCCTATGGCCTGAGGACCTCACTGCTACCATCCATGCTTGTAAGGACAGCAGATGAACCTTTGGTTTAAAGGGTGAGGCCAGTTCTGTGCACGCTGCGCTCCACCAGACAAATCCATTGCACATGCTCGAAAGACAAATCCAATTCCAAAAAAAGCCCTGTAGTGATAGGCAAGGGACGAAACGGCAGGTGTAAAGATGCACTGGAAGCCACAGACTCAACCCTGCATGGAGGCGGTTCAGGATTTTGGTTGCTCGAGGCTGACCTGGGAGATGACAGTCTTGTTCGGCAGCATCCTGAACGACCAAGCAGCCCTTTTTAAGGAGAGCACTGCTTGCTCCATATGGAGAGCAGCCTAGAAAAGGTGGCCTAACAAAAGCTCATCCCCAACTACCTGGTTGGCTAGCCGCGGCCAACGGGAATCTTCTGATGCTGTCACACCAAGGCAAAGAAACAAAGGCACACACTGGCCTCCAAAGGTGTAAATAAACTGATGCTTGCATGCTGGAACATCAGAACCATGTGAGACTCTGAAGATAGTGGACGGCCTGAGTGTCGTTCTGCTCTAATAGCCCATGAACTATCATGACTTAATATTGACATCGCTGCTCTTAGTGAAGTTAGTCTCCACGAGGAAGGCAGCCTTAAAGAACACGGCACCGGCTACACACTTTACTGGTCTGGCAAAACCAAAACCGAAAAACAACTTTCAGGAGTAGGCTTCATGATTAAAAACTCCATTGCCTCCAAACTCGAAACCTTGCCAACAGGACACTCTGATCGCATTATTTCCTTATGCCTCCCACATGTTGTTCTCTTTAGTATATATGCCCCAACGAGGCAAGCCAACCCTATAGAGAAAGAAAAATTCTACACAGACCTACGCCACCTCATACAAAAAGTCCCTGTAGAAGATAAAATTATTATCCTTGGTGACTTCAGTGCCAGAGTAGGAAAGAACTCTGAAGCCTGGAAAGGTGTCTTAGGCAAGCATGGTGTTGGAAATTGCAATGATAACGGATGCCTCTTGCTAGAGTTCTGTGTAGAACAACAGCTGACTATTACAAACACTATCTTTCAGCAGAAAGACAGCTTGAAGACAACCTGGATGCATCCCTGATCCAAACATTGGCACCTCATTGACTATGTTCTAGTCCGCCAGAGAAACATTCGCGATGTCCTCCATACTCGAGTGATGCCCAGTGCAGAATGCCAGACAGATCATCGTCTCATCAGATGTAAACTAAATCTTCATCTTAAGTTCAAACCTAAGAGGGGTGGCATGTTAAAGAAGAGACTCCAAGTCAACAATTTTCAACAAGCTACCATAAGAGACAACTTCAGGGCAAACCTGCAAACAAAACTTGAAGACCATCCCATAGATCCTTCTCCTACAGTGCTTTGGCAACATATCAAAAAACAGTATCCTCCAGTCTGCGGAAGAATCCCTCGGGTTCTCCCACAAGAAAAATCAAGACTGGTTTGAATCTGGGGGATTCTAGAGGATTTTATGAAGCTCTTAAGGCAGTGTTTGGACCTACTTATCAGGTCCAAAGCTCCTTATACAGTACAGATGGTCAAACATTAATTACTGATAAAGCCTCCATCCTGAATCGATGGGCTGAACACTTTCAAAATCTCTTTAGTGCCAACTGAGTAGTCCAAGGCTCAGCTATCCAACATATGATACAAAACCGATTAAAAATGAATTGGAGATAGCTCCCACTTTGGAAGAGACCCTTAAAGCCATACAGCAGTTGAAAAACGGCAAGGCAGCTGGGATTGATGAAATCCCACCTGAAACACAGAGGTCATGTACTCCATGATAAATTCCACAAACTCTTTGTGAATTGCTGGGAAAAAGGGGACCTGCCATCAGATCTACGAGATGCAGTCATCATCACCCTGTACAAGAAAAAAGGAGCAAAATCCGATTGCTCAAACTATCGAGGCATAACACTGCTCTCTATTGCTGGAAAAATCCTTGCAAGGATAGTCCTGAACAGATTAGTTCCTGCCATTGCAGAAGAACTTCTTCCTGAAACCCAATGTGGCTTCAGAGCCAACTACAGATATGGTATTTGCCTAAGGTATTTGCCCTTAGACAACTGCAAGAAAAATGTAGAGAGCAGAACAAGGGTCTCTATGTAACATTTGTTGACCTCACCAAAGCCTTTGACACTGTGAGTAGGAAAGGTCTGTGGCAGATCCTGGAAAGACTAGGATGTCCCCCCAAATTGCTTAAAATGATTATCTTGCTACACGAGGGGCAGCGCAGTCAAGTCAGATATGGCAATGCTCTTTCGGAGCCCTTTCTAATAACTAATGGAGTGAAGCAAGGTTGTGTTCTTGCTCCAACTTTATTTACAATCTTCTTTAGCATGATGCTCCAAAGGGCTACGGCAGAGCTCGAAGAAGACGATGGCATCTATATACGTTACCGTACTGATGGTAGCTTGTTTAACTTAAGCTGTCTGAGGGCTCACGCTAAGACTCTAAACTATCTAGTCCGTGAGCTGCTCTTCGCTGATGATGCTGCCCTTGTTGCCCACACAGAAGCAGCTCTGCAGCGCCTAACATCCTGCTTCGCAACAGCTGCAGAGCTGTTTAGGCTGGAAGTCAACCTGAAGAAAACGCAAGTTCTCTACCAGCCTGCACCACAGGACAAACACCACCATCCCCACATTGCCGTCGGCAACTCTGTGCTCAAGTCCGTTCAGCAGTTCACCTACCTGGGAAGCATCATCTCCTCAGATACCAAGATTGACAAAGAGATCGATCACAGATTAGCAAAGGCACATAGCGCATTTGGAAGACTTTACAAAAGTGTCTGGAGTAATAAACGCCTGAGGCGAAACACAAAAATCAGTGTGTATAGAGCCATTGTACTGTCTATTCTCCTTTATGGGTCTGAAACATGGGTCACCTATCATCACCACTTACGACTCCTCGAACGCTTCCATCAGCGCTGTTTATGCACAATCCTAAATATACACTGGACTGACTATGTGACGAATGTTGCTGTCCGTGAGCAAGCAGGGATCACCAGTATTGAGGCCATGATATTGAGAACACAGCTGCGCTGGGCAGGGCATGTTTCTAGGATGGAGGACCATCACCTCCCAAAAATAGTACTCTACAGTGAACTCGCCACGGGTCAGCGTAAGAGGGGTGCTCCAAAAAAGAGGGAGCCCTGGTGGCGCAGTGGTTAAATGCCAGTACTGCAAGTCACCACGTTGCAAGTTCGATTCCAGTGGGCTCCAAGGTTCACTCAGCCTTCCATCCTTTCGTAGGTCAGTAAAATGAGTACCCAGCTTGTGGGGGCAATTAGCTAACACACATTGGAAACTGTTTAATGCAGTGTAGATGTGTAAATAGCTATTGCTTAAAACAATTTGTAAGCCGCTCTAATAGCCTTGTGGCTGAAGAACGGGGTATAAATAAATAAATAAATAAGTGATACAAGGACTCCCTGAAACAACATCTCAGGCTTGGCCAAATTGATCACCAACAATGGTCCGCCCTGGCCTCACATCGGGAGGCTTGGAGACGCACTATCCACAATGCTGCAGCCTTATTTGAGAACTCGCGCCGAACAAGTCTTGAAGAGAAACGACAACGCAGAAAGAATCACAACCCGGAAACATCACCCAAGGAAACCTTCTGCTGTGCTTTCTGCAACCGGACTTGTCTATCTCGGATTGGCCTTTTTAGTTATCAGCACGCTTGCAGAAAGCACGGGATGAGTCCTTCCTGAATCTTCATTTGTGAAGAGAAGCCAGAGAGAGATTATTATTATTATCCCCTTGTTCTCTTTTTAAAACATTGTGTTTTTTTTAAGAGTTAGAATGCCTTTGTGCATCATTGTGAAACAGCACTTCAGCATAAAACTCTAAGAACATTTTTTAAAAATGCAAAGAGGAGAAAATTTGCCCTTCAGACCATAGAACAACATCAGCAAACTACTCTCCTAAGTTTTTTTTAAGAAATAAAATAATAAAAAAAACCATTGGAAGAGCCTTAGTGCAGACCGAAGAAATTGCCAGAAACAGCCCCATCCCCCAAAAGAATAGAACAAGTGGTAGAAAAACCAGCAAAATCCAAGGAGATCTGTTGTGAGAACACGCATTTCTTTAGATCAGTCTTAAAGGAGCCATAGAGTATGCAGTCTAAGGGCCAAAGCAGACATTAAGTACCGGTTGACTCTCCCTTATCTGGAACCCCAAAATCCAAAATTCTCCACATGGGTATCTGAGATAGTGACACATTTGCTTTCTGATGGTTCAGTGTACACAATCTTTGTTTTTTGCACAAAATTATTAAAAATATTGTGTATAAAGTTACCTTCAGGCTGTGTGTATAGATATTATATGAAACGTAAATGAATTTCATGTTTAGACTTGGATCCCATCTTCAAGATATCTCATTATGTATATGCAAGTATTCCAAAATCCAAAATATTCCAAAATCCAAAATAGCTCTGGTCCCAAGCATTTTGGAGAGGGGGAGCTCAACCTTTAGTAGCAACAAACAGCCCCCCACAAAGAATGGAAAAGCCCCACTGACACAAAGGCAACAACAACAGGCTAAACCCAGCAAAAGCCTATGACTGATCTTGCAAAAGCTCAAACTTCTTTACAATTCCTATGTTTACACACTGCCAGATAACTGGGAATGTGCTGTCACGTACCATGTGGAACATGTATCGACATAGCAGGGCTTTCAACTGAGTGGAAGGGGGCTCGCGACTCGCCGGCGGGCTGTTTTGCGGCCTAGCCAGCACACCCCCAGATGGAGTCACCTCCCACCTGTTCGCCACCCCCCCCATCGTCCATGGGGGGTGGCACGGTGGGCGACCGCATGGCCGGTCGCCATGGGGGACGCCATTGGTCCCCCGTCTCTCTCCCAGCACCCCTGCGGCTGGGAGAGGCAGGAAGGAAGCGGCTAATCAGGACGGGCCTGCCCGCCTCCGATTGGCCGCACGGCTCCTGAGGGGAGGGTCATCCAGCCATGCAATGGCGCAGGCGGATGACATGTGCGGCTGCAACGGAGCTGTTAAAAGGCAGCTCTGCCACAGGCGCACAGCATTCTGGTCCCAGCAATGGAGACGAGGTAGTGCTGGTCCTGCGCCTCCCCGTTGAGGCTTTCGCACCAACACCACCTACCATGGTGGATGTCATTGGAGCCTTATCTGAGGTGCTAAAGAGGCTGGACCGGGAGGCACGCCCGGGTGGTGCAGACAGCTAGACACTGCCCGCAATCATGGCGGGGGCTGGGACAGGGGAACCCGGTACTTCAGCCAGCTCAGGTACACTCAGTGGCCGTAGTCAGTCACAGCAATCCAGATCCAGAGGGCGAAGCGGTTCCCAGGATTCGAGACGCTCGGAATCACCTGGCACATCATCCCGGAGGTGCAGTGGTTCTGGAAGTAGGCAGAGCCCGAGAAGGAAGCGCCACAGGTCCCGTTCCAGCTCGTCTTCAGGTGAGTCCTCGGATGAGGACAAATTCAGGTACTGGGAAAAAGGAGCCTATAAACCAGGTTTGCCAGGGTGGGCCCTTAAGCTCAGGAAGGCCAGGGAGAAGGCAGCGGAGGAGCAACGGTAAGAACCCCCCAGGTGAGGAGCTTAGAGAAGCCAAATCAAAAGAGGATCCCCCAGGGGGGCTCTTGGATCACAAGGTGCGCTCCAAAATACTACAAGGGTACTATGTTGATGTCTTCTCTTTGGCTCCACCTCCAGGGGAGGAAGCCAGAGTTCACAGGAGTGACAAAAAGGAGACCGACAAGGCCGGCTCGTCGACAGTGGAGCGTACCTTTGCCAACTGGCTCACCGGGTATGCCGAATTCATGGGGGTGGTGGCCTTGGTTTTCCCTGAATGGGCCTGGCATTTGATCAATCACCTTCACCAGGTCTTGACAGTACGGGCACAGGCTGGGGATTCCAACGCCATTCTTTATGACGTGGAGTGTAGGAAAAAGGCTTCAAGGTCCCCAATGCACAGGTGGGAGACTATCGACTACCCCACTTGGCTACAGGCCACTGGGCCGGGCAGGCAGGAAAAGGGAGAAGCTCCCAAGGCTGCCCGGAAAAAGGATGGCAAGAAGCCAGTCTGCTGAGAATATAATGGAGGTAAGTACGGCATGTACAAATGCCGGTTTGACCGCTCCTGCGACACTTGTGGGGGGGCACCCCAAAGTGAACTGTTCTTGACAAGGTAGCAGGGGACAGTCCTTTCGGAACAGTTGCCCTGCCTCATCGGGTGCCAGAAGGGAGGCAGGGTCCGCCAGCAGTGCCTCCAGCAGTAACACCAAATGAGGTAAGCGGGGCGGGGCTAGGGGGTTGCATGGCCTTCACACCAGTCAAGCTGGAGGCCATGCGTCCACTCTTGGCAGCCTACCCGAAAAGGGAGGCGGCAGCCTACTTAGCGGCCGGTTTTGAATTTGGCTTTCACATCCCGTTCCAAGGCCCCAGAGAAGCCTCCACTTCGGGCAATTTAAAATCTGCAGCACAGTTGCCGGAGGTATTGGCCAAAAAGATCGGGAAGGAATGGGAGGCAGGTCACATAGCTGGCCATTTTGACCTGTCTCCCATGCCAAATTTGCACATATCACCTCTAAGTGTGGTTCCCAAAAAAGCGCCTGGGGAATACCAGCTCATCCATCGTTTATCGTACCCCAAGGGATCATCGGTCAATGATGCTATCCCACCGGAACTCTGCACAGTTCGGTATGCCTCTCTGGACCATGCAGTGCGCCTCCTTCAAACGTGTGGGGAAGGAGCGCTCATGGCAAAATGTGATATACAATCTGCATTCTGACTGTTGCCAATTCACCCGGATGACCATTGCCTTTTAGGTTTCAAATTCCTAGATCAATGGTATTATGACATGGCATTGCCAATGGGTTGCTCCATCAGTTGCACAGCCTTTGAGGCTTTCAGCACATTCTTGGAATGGGCTGTGCAGCACCGGGTGGGATCCCCATTTATAACACACCACTTGTACGACTTTCTAATGATGGGTCCAGCGGGAGGGAGGAATGCGGGTTTTTGCTCTCTTCCTTCTAGGCGCTGGCTGAGGAGCTCGGGGTACCGCTGGCACCCGCCAAGACGGTAGGCCCTGTAACAGCACTGGTTTATCTGGGCATACAATTGGATTCTGTTGAAGGTGCCTCCCGTTTGCCTGATGACAAGATAGCTACCTTGAAGATGATGCTGTTGGGCCTCCTGGGGAAAGAGAAGGCCACGCTGAAGGAGGTGCAATCGCTCTTGGGTCACCTGAACTTTGCATGCAGGGTGGTGGCACCAGGACGGGCTTTCTGCGCACGCATCGCTCGCCTCATGGGGCGAATCAAGGCACCGCATCACCACATCAGGTTGACAATGGGGGTGAAAGAGGACATGAGGGTGTGGCTTACCTTCCTGCAGCATTACAATGAGGTCACTGCTTGGCTAGGGAAGTTGGAGCTGGGGGGCAACCTGCAGGTACACTCAGATGCGGTGGGCAGCCTGGGGTTCAGGGTCTACTACAATGGCCATTGGTATGCCTGCCCATGGCCTTCTGAATAGGTGGGGTCGGGTCTCTCCCGGGACCTCACGTTCTTGGAATTCTTTCCCATCCTGGTGGCAGTCACCATTTGGAGGGGGGAATTCAGGGACAAGAAAGTATGTTTCTGGTGTGACAATCAGGCAGTGGTTAGGATCATCAACAGGCAGTCCTCCAGGTCTGAGAGTCATGAGACCAGGTTTGTGCTGGTCTGTCTGGAGTCCAACATCAGTTTCCATGCCCGACACATACTGGGCGTGGATAACGAGATAGCAGACACCTTTCTCGATTTCAGGATGACCGGTTCTGCTCGCTGGCCCCGGACACCGATGCAGAGGAGGTCCCGTTCCCGGAAGACCTATGGAACCTTGGGAACTGACTGTGATACAGGGCGTCGCGGACTCCTTGGCACCTTCGACGCAGGCCAGCTACAAGAGGGCTGCAACACAATTCCTGGCCTTCAGACGGCAGCACGGCTACGGGACGACGTGGCCGGCATCAGAAAGGGAGGTACTGCATTACCTGGTATCATTGAAGGAGAGGGGCCTGGCATCAAGAACCATTGCAGGGCAAGCCACGGGCATCTCCTTCTTCAGCAAGGCAGCTGGTCATGGTGACCGCTGCGACTCTTTTACGGTGAAGAAGGCATTGGAAGGCTGGAGGAGAGTAGCGCCAAAGATGGCGGATGCGCGGTGGCCAGTATCGTACTCGGTGCTTGCATGGCTGACCGGCCTGCTGCCATCTGTATGTCATTCCAGCTATGAGGTGTTGCTCTTCCGTACAGCATAGTACTCTACAGTGAATTCGCCACGGGTCAGCGTAAGAGGGGCGCTCCAAAAAAGTGATACAAGGACTCCCTGAAACAACATCTCAGACTCGGCCAAATTGATCACCAACAACGATCCGTCCTGGCCTCACATCAGGAGGCATGGAGATGCACTATCCACAATGCTGCAGCCTTATTTGAGAACTCATGCCAAACAAGTCTTGAAGAGAAACGACAACGCAGAAAGAATCACAATCCAGAAATATCACCCAAGGAGACCTTCTGCTGTGCTTTCTGCAACCGGACTTGTTTATCTTGGATCGGCCTTTTTAGTCTTCAGCGCACTTGCAGAAAGCACGGGATGAGTCCTTCCTGAATCTTCGTTTGTGAATAAAAGCCAGAGAGAGAGAGAGAGAGAGAGAGAGAGAGATGATCCACTCTCAAGG
Organism: Gambelia wislizenii; assembly: GCA_030847615.1. NCBI lineage: Eukaryota > Metazoa > Chordata > Lepidosauria > Squamata > Crotaphytidae > Gambelia > Gambelia wislizenii. The sequence goes on from JAUMIR010000001.1 coordinate 467,226,042, forward strand.
TACTGCATGCAACACCTTGAGAAGAGGAATTCCTGTATGAATAGAGGTTGAAAGCATCTTCTAAGATGGTCTATGTCATCTATTCCATTTAAAATCAAACACAATTTTCATTAAAAAAATGTATATCTGCTTCATTTTCATTTCAATTGAGCAAAAAGTTAAGCTGATGGACTCAGTTTTGCTGTTGTGTCCCACTGCCTAAAAATGTTGATCCATACATCTCTTTCTGGCTTTTCTTCGCAAACGAAGATTCAGGATGGACTCATCCCACGCTTTCTGCAAGCGCGCTGATGACTAAAAAGGCCAATCCGAGATAAACAATTCCGGTTGCAGAAAGCACAGCAGAAGGTCTCCTTGGGTGATGTTTCCAGGTTGTGATTCTTTCTGTGTTGTTGCTTCTCTTCAAGACTTGTTCGGCGTGAGTTCTCAAATAAGGCTGCAGCATTGTGGATAGTGTGTCTCCATGCCTCCAGATGTGAGGCCAGGGCGGACCAATGTTGATGATCAATTTGGCCGAACCTGAGATGTTGCTTCAGGGAATCCTTGTATTGATTTTTTGGAGCGCCCCTCTTACGCTGACCCATGGCGAGTTCACCATAGAGTACTATTTTTGGGAGGCGATGGTCCTCCATCCTAGAAATGTGCCCTGCCCAGTGCAGCTGTGTTCTCAATATCATGGCCTCAATGCTGGTGATCCCTGCTTGCTCAAGGACAGCAACATTCATCACATAGTCAGTCCAATCCATACACAGGCAGATAAAGAATCAATGATATTGCTGTTTCAAAAGCAAAAGGCCTAGAGAATAAACATGCTGTATTTCATAAGAGATGCTTAATATTTTCCATATGGCTGAGAAAGAAAAGAGAGAGTTCATCAGATGAAAACAACTGTTTATATTCCAAAACATCCCATATTATCCTATGTGGGATGATTCTTTTTATACATATATGTGAAGCAATAAAATACAGATATATTTTATATTGTTACACATTGTTCGTTGATCTCATGCTGCATAACTAAACAAATAAATATTGGGAATGTTCGTAGAGAAATGCCTATTTGTCTATCAACACACATTTAATACAAAACGTTATTATATGGCTTTACTACAAGCTACAGGAAAAGTTTCAGTTTGGAGAGTGGGAAATCCATAGTTTCTGTGCCAAAATATAACTGACCATTCCCTAGAACAGCTGGGAATACTTTTCTAAAAAGAATGTTTAAACAATACCATATCCATCTTGTGTCCCCCCTCCTTGCACTCCCAAACTTGTCTTTATCATTATGGTTCTGTAATACCAGTGTTGTTTCTCCTCCCACTCCTGTAGATACAAATATAATTTTTAGCCCATTTTCTCTAGCAGAAAAGTTATTTGATCAAAACAAAACGCTGATGCTAAACTGTACCCTCTTATCCAGCACAGTGTTTTAAATAACTTAATGGCTTCTCCACGTTTTTAATGGCTGCAATATTATGCAGCTAACAAACAATTTCAGAATTAAGTTGCCACAATTAGGAATTAGAAGCAGGTGGCTCAATAATGGCGCTTTTTCATTGCATTTATTAGGAGGATGTGGTGGGGGAAGGAAAAAAAATCCAACCAGCCCCCACCCCACACAAAAAACAACAACACCCACAGTAGAGCTTTAGTTATTTTCATCAGCTTCACGGTAAGAGCATGTAAGCAATTTGCACTCTCCAAATTGTTTTAAGTACAACTCATGCCTGCCGTTCATTCCATGAGTTTTAAAAGCTTCTTTGCAGCCTTTCCAAATTTGAAAATTAAATGAGAGTGGGGGGGAGAGAGAATTTCTCTCCAGATTTACAAGTACAAATATGGATTGCTGCTCTGTGACACCATTTAACACCACCATGTTGCCTTTAAAGAAAAAAAAAGTTCCTTTCCTTGAGGAACAGATGGATTTCTTTTCCACTGCTGGGTGACTCCTGAGGTAAGCGTCTATGTTTGTGTGTACAGATACATGTGTCCTTGTGTTTGTGTGTTAAAAACCTCCGAAGCAGACAGCCGCTTGCACAAGAAGGTGTTAAACTGGTGCTGCACAGGGTTCAACACTGAAAAGGAGACTTTAAGCAAAAACCCGTTATTGTCAAAAGCATCACTTATGCAAGTACTGTAGATGCCTGTTCTCAAAAACAGTCAGGCATCTGCTTCCCTCTGACTCTCATCTTTACATCCATCCTTGCCGCACAAGACTGGAAGCTGTGACCCTGGCACGCCCTCTTGTGGTGAAGCTCAGAAGCATGATCTTTTTAAAAATTCCCATTCTACTGCACCCATGATTTGCAAAGAGACAAAGCTGAATGGCATAACCCCCTCCCCACTTTTGACAGACATTTTGGGCCCTAACCAAGAAAGAATTCATGCCTGTCCATCCGCTCTACTAGTGCTGCCAGCTTGCTTTTTATACAAGGTTATAACTTAGCAGAGCCAGCCCAAGACATTTCACTGCCTGAGGCAGAGCAGCAGATGAAACCTGCCCACGTCAAGGTGCGTAGTACCAAAAGCCAGCCAAGTTATTTTGGCACATGAGGTAGAAAAACTGGGAAACATTAAATATATATCTCTGTCTGTCTATCTATCTATCTATAAATCCTGGCAGTAAAAAATACAATCGTAACAAAGTAAACAACCTGACAAGTTGTTCCCTTTTTTATGAAACCGAAAATTTGCCGCCTGAGGTGGCAGTCCCACTCAGAACGTAATATTTAATTATGTTATTATTTCACAGAATAAAGAGTTGGAAAAGACCACAAGGGCCATCTAATCCAAGCCCCAACCATAACTAAACCACTCCAGAGAGATGACCACTCAACCTCTATTTAAAAACATTTATTTAAGTACAGTAGGGCCCCTGTATCCACTGATTCATTATCCACTGATTCAGTTATCTATGAGGCACAAAACAGCACACTTACCATAGAGTCTTCCTAGGAAATGCCTAGAGAGGCATCCTCTCTAGACATTTCTAGATCTTCCAAGGCAACTCTATGGTATTTTAAACTGGAAGTCCCATTATTTTCAATGGTGTTAGCTGTTGTCTGTAGTTTTCGGTATCTGCGGAGGGGGAGCAGAACCAATCCCCTATGGATACGGGGGTCCCACTGTAAAGGCATACCTCTGTTAACAAAGCCTCTGATGAAGAAGCTCATTTTTGCAGTCTTTCTTACCTGTGCCCTTTTCTTCCTTGCCCTCTGTCTAGAAGGAAGGAGTTTTTTTTTTTTTTTTTTTTAAAAAGCAACATTGGCATTGGGAAGATGATGAAGATGGGCTGGAGAAATAAACACACAAACTGAACTATGGGTTCACTAAGTCTCAAGGCTCAGTGAACACTCAAGTTTCAACATGAGGCTGAAAAAAGGACGATGACAGTGCCAGCCAGGCGCTGGGATGCTACAGCTGGGCAGGCATTCTTGATAGTTTACTGGGAAACCAAGGAAAAGTAAGCATTTGTACCTAGACAGACCAGTGCAAGGAGGATTCCAAGTTCAGAATGCTTACCTTTAATACAATGGAGAGTTCTCTGTCCATCTGTTTGTCCAAAGTATGTATCTGTTGTCCCGCAACCCACTAGGGCCCTACTGTATGTACAACAGATAAACACTTAAAAATTCAATACACAAATAAAAACATTTTTAAAAAGACTGAAAGAACCCCTGAAAAATTATTTTTAAACTACTGACAGCTAAAACAGGCAAAGCAGACAGCGCTGGTTTTCCAAACCCATGTTAATCCACACAATTTTAGCTGCCTGCCAAAAACTCAAAAAGGATGGAACCAGCCTTCCTTCTTTTGGAAGGGACTGTTTACAGTCAGGGTGCTGCCCTGTGATGCATATCCACCAACTTAGCTCCATTGGGAGGGGGAATGGGCAACAGGACCTCTGCTGAGGATCTCAAATTTCAGACAGGCTCATCTGGTATAAGTTGGAGTATGACTCTGGAGACCAGGTTTCAAATCCCCACTTAGCCATGGAAATCAACTGGGCAACCTTGGGCAAGTCACACTTTCTCAGCCTCTGGGGAGTGCAAAGGCAAAGCCCCCCTGAAAAAAATCTTGCCAAGAAAACCACCTTAGGTTCACCATAAATCAGAAACAACTTGAAGGCACACAATATCTGTAATTCTTAAGATGTATGTTACTTAAGATACAATGTTATTTACTACAGATTCCCCCCCTGTATCCACGGGGGCTACATTTCTGGACGTATCATGTATAAGTGAAACTGTGGATAAGAGCAAACCCCATTAAAATAAAAGACTTCCTGCACAAACACATGATAGAGTTGCATTGGAGGACCTAGCAATTCCTAGAGAAGATACCTCTCTAGGCATTTTCCAGTACAACTCTATGGTTTGTGTCCCTCTATTTTGTGTCCCTCAAATAACTGTAACCACAGATATTGGTTCCACCGATATGGGGGGGGAGACAACACACACCTGTATTTCATATATCAAGTATACTCACTAACATTCTTTGATTGATAAGACCAAAACAGTAGCCAGAAGGTTGAGATGTGGGAGGCTTGGGCCTAAAACCTATTGTTAATAGCAACTAGAGTAGACCCAGTGGATCACATACCCTGCAACTGTCCCATTTAATCACTGCCCCAATTAATCTCTGTTGTCCCATTTTTCATCTGTGTTTAAAATGTCCCGGTTTCTCTTTTATCTTCTAACTTCCCTCCTTTGTACTTAGCTTATTTCCATTGGTGTAAACTGAGCTTGACATGCAAATGTAATTTATACTCAGTGAACTCTGGGGGAAGAGAAGAGAGGAGATGCTAGAATCTTGCTCTTCTCAACAGGCTCAGGCAAAAACAAACTGCTGCAGCATATCCTAGCTTGTCTGTTCTTCATTAATAACTGACATTTTCATACAGGAATCAACTGTAGTCCCCACAACCCAGTTTCTGCAGATTCACATGTCATCAGTGTAAATGTGAAGTTGCCCCCCCCCTCAATATAATCACTTTCTACTTGTTTTCACTGAATTTTCATTCTCTGCTTTAAACTTCATTCTCTTAGGACATTTACAGACGTGACGTACAGCGCAAGAATCGAGCGGGAGAGCTTCGCTGCTGCAGTGCGGCAGGGGACCCATTTTGGATGACAACGTCCCTCTGCCGAACCCCTCCGTGTCACTTCCATGACAGAATGGAGGAAACCACGTCATATTTCATTCACGGTTGTTGCCCGTGAATGAAATATGATGCAGTTTCCTCCATTCTGTCATGGAGGGGTTCGGCATTCTGTCTGTCAGTGACGCGGAGGGGTTCGGCAGAGGGACGGCATCATCCAAAATGGGTCCCCCGCCGCGCTGTGGCAGTGAAGCTCTCCCGCTCGATTCTTGCGCTGTAAGTTGCATCTGAAAATGTCTTTAGTTTAGAGAGATCATTTAAGAACTATTTAGAATCTCTTTTTGTTCTCACTACCCTAAACAATTTATTGTCATCAGCAAGAGTGGCCACCTCATTATGCACCACTACGTCCATGTTTTGTACCATGTTTTTCATCTCTACACCTCAAGCTTAGGTCCTGTCTACATGGTAAAAAAAAAAAAATACATACACCATTTGGAAAATCGCTCTTTCGTACACACAGCCGTTCGGATTCATACGTGTCATTCAGAAGGGGGGCTAGCGGATCCCCCGTAAACTACGTGGATTTGGCGTTCAGGAGGATTAACAGATCTCGGCATAAAATACGTACAGCCATTCGAATGGCTGATGGTCTGTACGCCCCATTCGCACACATACGAACAGGCAGTGTAATCTGATTGGCTGGTTGAGTAGAGGGGGCGGGGCTAGCAAGGAGGGGAATTGGGAACGGCCACCATGTTGGATTCCCGGCTAAGCGAGCATCCAGTAAGTCCGTGAATTGTATATATTCACGGCAGTGGAAGGCACTCCCTCGGCAGTGGAACGCACTCCCTCGGAGCGTGATGGGGTCTCCTTCCTTGGAGGTCTTTAAACAGAGGCTGGATGGCCATCTGTCGGGGATGCTTTGATCAAGATTTCCTGCGTGGCAGGGGGGTTGGACTGGATGGCCCTCGTGGTCTCTTCCAACTCTGCAATTCTATGATTCTATGATTCTGATTTTTTATTTTTCATTGTAAATAGGGAAAACTGAATGTCTGCAAAGCAGGCATCTTTTTAAATAATAAAAAAAGCGGTGGGAGATTTAAAACTGCCACTTGGCTTGCTCATTGCATCCAGCTGGGGAAGGGGGCTCATATGGAGTTTGGGGGGGGGTAAAAAATCATGTAGGCGGATCGTATGCATACGAACGGCTGCCTATTCATATTTTTTACCCCCCCCATGGATTTTTTTTAAAATCGTATAGACAGACCCATGATAGATCAACATGCTTTGCATTTTCTTTTGAGAGTACTGTATTCTGCATGCAATTTTGTATCTTTCAACATATCTCCCTTGGTTTTGCTCTTAAATTAGTGTAGAGGAGGTGTGTGTGTGTGTGTGTGTGTGTGTGTGTGTTAGAAGACCTTACAGGGATTGTTGCATTCACTCAGTAGGGTCTTACATATTTTCCTTTTGCTTGATGCATCAATTGTGCCTATTTTTTTTATTTACTCAAGTTTGTAATATTTCATATATTATTTTGCCAATGCTTTCACGGTAGTCCTGCTTGAGCTGGTGGCGGCAGCTGTTATTTGCAGTTTCCTTGGATCCCATCCCAGGAGAAAGGTGGGGCATACGATGCATTCTGTCTTTTCATTATATGGCAACATTAATTATGACCTGTGTGCCAGTGCTGAGCCCCCCCCCCACTTTAAAAACAGTTCCAGGGTCCCTGTAAGTAGATTTCTCTCTGCAGAAGACCAGTGGGGCTTGCTTCCCAGTAAACATGCATAGGATTGCCCTGTCTAGTTTTTCCATTTTCAGCACCTGTCATGAAAATGTACAATCCATATAGGATATGATATACACCCATGATATACAAGGTACTGCATGCTTCCATTTACTGTCCTGAATTAACAATAGTCATTAGATTTGCACATCTTACGTGTCACAAGAGGAAATGATCGATATCTGTTATTTCTACACTTCTGTTCACAGAATATGAAACTAACCATTACTTAAGCCAATACTGCTTCAAATGTTTCAATATTTCTGACTACAGTTTTTCAACCCTTTACACACACTCACATGCAGCCATGTAGGAATCATTCCCCATAATGCAATCTACTAAGCTACAGAGTACATATTAATGTCACACTCAGCAGAGCCAAGTATATGGATCTTTTTGATAAGGCTATCAGTGGCTTACTTGCATGATGTCTGTATCCAGGATAAGAGGCAGTACTGGGGAACATGAATTGGAAGGTGACATTGTACTCATGTTTAGCATGTGGGCTTTGCACTGGGGTAACTAGTTGGTCACTGTGGGAACAGAATGCTGAACCAGGTACTCATTCAGTACTTCAATTTGACTTTTCCTCTGCATTTTAACCAAAGAATGCCTCTTACTCCTTTGGCCCGAATCTGCATGGTTCCTCTCATGTTCTTACATTCATCCAATTTTGCCTGCTGGTAAAACTGCTCACTACTTTTTAAATATTTACTAGCACATAATATCAAATTTATTATTTCAATTTAGTATTTGTTTTAAAAAAGAAACACTTGTCCCAATATGAGCCTGCCCGAGTTCTAAGATTTGTAGAAGGCTTTCTCTCAGTACCACCGCCATCTCAGGCAAGTTTGGTGAGGACATGGGAGAGACCATTTTCGGTGGCTGCTCCAAAGCTGTGGAACATCCTTCCCTTGGAGGTCCAGTTGGTCCTCTCCCAGCTGTCTTTCTGTTGGTGAGTAAAGAATTTTTTATTTAAGGAAGCATTTAGTTTTTAATATGTTGTGGCAGACATATTAAATGCTGGGTGGGGGGGTTGTTGTAATATTTTATTGTGTTTTAAATGCTTTTCTAATACTGTTTTTAACTTGTGTTTTTGAAACAGAAATTCAGTTTTATTGTATTTTAACTTTTGCAGCAAGAGGTTTTAAAAATAAATAAATAAATTGTGTTGTGCTTTTAAAACATTGTATGCTGCCTTGAATCCCATGCTGGGAGAAAAGTGGGATAGAAATTAAATAGACAAATAAGAGATGATATTATCTCTGTAGCTGTAATAAAATGCAGTTCATCCAAAGACAATTGAAGTCCCTGGGTGGAATTCCTTTGTAAGTGTTGAGTTTTGATTCTATTGTTCTTCAAAACTGGGAGCCAGATTTTGTTTACTTTTAAGGTTTCTTCTTTCATATTGAAGATGTACAGGTGTTTGTGGATTTCAATAGCTTCTCTGTGCATTCTGACATGATAATTGTTGGCCTGGTCCAGAATGTCTATGTTTTTAAATAGCATTTTGTGTCCAGGTTGGTTTATCACATGTTCTGCTACTGCTGATTTTTCTGGCTGGCCCAGTCTGCAGTGTCTCTCATGTTCCTTGATTTGTGTTTGCACACTGCATTTAGTGGTCACTGTGTAAACTTATCCACAGCTGCATGGTATACAGTAAACTCCTGCAGCTGTGAGAGAGTCTCTTTTGTCCTTCGCTGAGCGTAGAATTTCTTGGACTTTCTTGGTTGGTCTGTAGATTGTTTGGAGGTTGTGTTTCCTCATCAATTTCCCTATTCTGTCTGTGACTCCTTTGATGTATGGTAAAAATACCTTCCCTTTGGGTGGCTGTTTTTCTTCTTAATTCCTGTGGTTTGTTCTGGGTCTGGCTGCTCTTGTGATGTCTGATCTGGAGTAACCATTAGCCTGTAGGGCTCAGTTTAGGTGCTTCAGTTAGTCTTCCAGGTAGTGGGGTAAAAGTAAACAAAATCTGGCTCCCAGTTTTGAAGAACAATAGAATCAAAACTCAATACTTACAAAGGAATTCCACCCAGGGACAAGGGGAGTTCCAGCAGATAATGCCCATCAACGAACCATTAGCCAAACAGACACTGACAAGCCTTGCATTTCTATATCCAGAAACTAACAATTCAATTACACAAATTTATATATACTCCCCAACAGGGGGTCACAGCATATAAACTACACATACACTCCTACCCAACCATTCTCTGAAGACGCCAGCCACAGATGCAGGTGAAATGTCAGAACGAAACTATTCCAGAACACGGCCTCACAGCCTGGAAAAACCCCAAGGAAAATCTATGGATGCCGGCCATGAAAGCCTTCGACTTCACATTGAATGGATCTAGGAGTCTTAGTGGAACACAAGCTGAACAAGAGTCAGCAGTGTGATGCAGCAGCCTAAAAAGCCAATGCGATTCTAGGCTGCATTAATAGGAGTATAGTGTCTAGATCAAGGGAAGTAATTGTGCTTTGGTCAGACCTCACCTAGAATATTGTGTCCAGTTCTGGGCATCACAATTCAGGAAGGATATTGAGAAGCTGGAATGTGTCCAGAGGAAGGCAACCAAAATGGTGAAAGGTCTGGAAGTCATGTCCTATGAGAGCAGCTTAGGGAGCTGGGTATGTTTAGTCTGGAGAAGAGAAGGTTGGGAGGGGACATGATAGCCATGTTTAAATATTTGAAGGGACGCCATACTGAGAATGGAGCAAGCTTGTTTTCTGCTGCTCCAAACCCTAGGACACGTAGCAATGGACTCAAACTACAGGAAAAGAGATTGCACCTAAACATTTGGAAGAACTTCCTGTCAGTAAGAGCTGATCGGAAGTGGAATACACTGCCTTAGAGTGTGGTGGAGTCTCTGTCTTTCGAGGTTTTTAAACAGAGACTGGATGTCTATCTGTCAGGAATGATTTGATTGTGTATTCCTGCATGGCAGGGGGTTGCACTGAATGGCCCTTGTGGTCTTTTCCAACTCTATGATTCTATGTCACACTTCTTCAAAAGCTGCACTGTAGTTCTTAACAGAACATACAAAAACGTGCATTTAAAATGTATTTTGAAACAAAGCACACATCTGCATTTAAATATAAGTTTTTGACGACATTTTAAAACCCTAAATGGCTTGGGACCTTCATATTTGACCTCTCCCAATACATGCCTGCCTGAGGACTCAGCTGCAAAATCCTTAACCTCAAAAGCAAACTCAAAATTTCATCTGCGAAAGTCAACTCCTCTTTTGGCACTGCCTCAAATCACAAGTTTGGCCCACTAGTCCCCATCCATGATGGGGAACAATGCTGGCACTCTATGAACATTGATTTAAAAGCAACAACCTGAGCAACACAATGTTATACATTCTGATTTGGACCCATTAATCAAGAGCCAGGCATCAGAAAGTCACTTTTTGGGACCAAAACATCCCGAAACCTATGATGTCTGGGGAATTCTGGGAGTTTTAATCTATAAAAATGCAACTTTTCCAAGCTATGATGAGGACAATATTGCACTCTTCAATAGTCACACTGTAGGGGGGACCCAGAAAACCCAAAGCATGCTATTTTGCATTTTGTTATATCTCTAAAAGTGTGGAAATCTGTACAGGTTATTCTATTAAGTATACTAATAATTACCAGAAACCCTCTCATTAAACCATCTGAAGCTGTCTCGTAAGAATACAGGTGTTTGCCACTGCTGATCACATCAGAAGTAGGAACTGTGCAAACATTTTCATTTTCTTTTTAGTGTTTCATTAGTCTTCAACACAGGGCTGGTTCAAGTAATTTTGGTGCCTGGAAGAAAGAACAAGATGGTTCCCCTCTCCCCATTCTAAGTGGTCTAGACCTTCAATCCTTCCTCAGCAGTCAGATGAGACAGCATCTTTAACTATCCCCGAGCAGTAGGCCTGCTTGCTCTGTGTGTGTGTGTGTGTGTGTGTGTGTGCTGGTTTCCATTTCCAGAGCTTGGAAAAGTAAGACTAGAACTCCCAGAATCTTTTAGTCAGCATGGTCAGTAGCCATTTCTTCTTTCCTGGACATCTGGACTGGTGTTTCTATAGCCCATTGTTTAGGGCTCTCTGGGTAGAGGTTTTGTGAGAATCTTAGGGATGCAACACATGGAACTACCCAAAGCAGTCAGAATCAAACCAAAATGAAATGCTTTAAGAGCACATAGCTATAAAACAACGTAATTACAAAAATACAGTTGTATAGTGAGGAATTAGACATGCCAAATCCATTGTGGATCAATCCCTGTCAATGTTTTTCACACATACAATGGCTACATTTCCCCTTTGCTCCACTTCTCTTCCTTGTTTTGAAAAGCCCTTATCTTAATTTGTTGTTGTTGTGTACCTTCACATTGTTTCTGATCCATGGAAACTCTAATGCAAACCTATTATGGGATTTTCTTGGCAAGATTTGTTCAGAGGGGTGTGTGCTTTTGCCTTTCTCTGAGGCTGAGGGAATGCAATTTGCCCAATGTCACTCAGTGGGATTTGAACCCTGTTCTCCAGAATCATAGTCCAACACTCAAACCACTCACTACACCACACTGGCTCTCTCTTACCATAGTGGTAGAGGTTAAATCCTATGTTCCCCTGAATTTCCAAACAGGTTCCATTGCCTACCATCTTCTGCAACATCATGAGGTTTTCTCCCTAGAATCTCTGGAAATGGGATGATTCTGACATAGCAGCTCTAACCCCAACCCACATTCTGGCACAACCAGACACTAAAAATGTCCAGTTGACTTATGACTAGAGCTGGATTAGGACCTCAGTGTATAATTGTGAAAAGTTAGGTTACTGCATCAGCTCAGAGGCAGAGAGGTGGACACTGGGTGTATTAAGATGGAAGAAATACAGTCTTCCTTACACTCGGCATACCACTGCCAATTCTGCCATTCAGCTTGTGTGATGTAGTATTCAGGAGCCTTCATTAAATCAGGAGTGAAGTGCTATATTCACATATTACTTCATCTTTGCCGCTTTATATCTCAGAAGAAGCATTTCACACTCTTTTAAAAAGTACATTATTATTTTTGCTGTTTGCTAAAATAGACCAATATACATTATATGTTTACGAGGTGCCAGTGATACAAATCCAACACTTTTAAGAATTGAAATTCCATTCCAAGATCACTCAAAAATGGTTTCAAATGGCTGTGCTTACTTTTCAGAGCAAGTTAAGTGAGTCCTCCCCTCCCCACATTTTTTTCCAAACGAAGAGTTGATGGCTGCAATTTGACTATTAGCAGAGAAGAGAGCACAGATGGAAATGTTATTTAAATTTCAGCATGTGTTGATATTACATGGGGGATGAAAATAATGTTTAGGAGATGGTTTTAGTAATATTGCCAGTTCTGTTTATTTATCCCATGTCAAGTAGGAATTGTTATTTTAAAAAAGTGCAGTAGGCATGTTCCCCAATCCTTTACAGGAACAGAAGATCCAGCATTACAAGCCACTTAATGTGTTGTAAAATTATGTTGCATTTCTGTCACCCCAAGACATCCCCCCTCCAAAATACCTTATCACAAGCACACCCATCCAGCTGTTGATGAACTACAATTGCCATCATCCTTAACCATTGGTCATGTGGGCAGGAGATGATAGGAACTGGAGAGCATAACAGCATCTGGTTCCCATTTGAAGGGTTGCACCAGCTGCCTTTAATTTTCTAAATGTCACTAGCAATCTATCCAGAGGTCCTAGCCTTCCCCCCACCCAGTCCACACATTTGGGATATCAAGGTATTTTGGTCAAGAGCAACGGGGGTGATATCCCTTAAATCAGATCTGGAACCTGGGTTCAGACACCAGTATCTTGTCTGCCCCAAATCTGGGGAACAGCTCAGTTTATTCCAAACTCAGTATTGAACTAAATCAGACCTCTTCTTACACCTAATAGTAGGACTGGCAGTCAGATTCTTCCTTCAACCACCATCATCACCTGCATCTGCCAGTAGAGCTGGAGAGACTATGTTTCCCACTTTCCTGGTGCCTGGCTTCATTAACATAGCAATGCAATAGTTGCAAGAAAGTGTGGGTTGATGGAAATCTAACCATCCTTTCTTCCTTCTTCTTCCATGCTGCCATTGCATTTCTAGATCAAGGGGACTAATTTCTGTGAGACTTTCAAGGTACTTTGACTGATCTCTTCCAGAAATTGGTGGTAGCTGGTATTTCGGTTTGGTATCTTACTGATGTTTGTATTTGAATGCATTGCCTCAGAGTGTGATGGAGTCTCCTTCTTTGGGGTTTTTTAAACAGTGGCTGGGTGGCCATCTGTTGGGAATGCTTTGATTGTGTATTCTTGCAGAGCAAGGGGTTGGACTAGATGGCCCTTGTGGTCTCTTTCAACTCTATGATTCTGTGATTCTTCACTGCCAATGTAGGTAGATCAGCAATGAGGCAACAGGGAGGACATAATTTCATCTGTAGCTTGGATTCAAATCTAAGATGGAGAAGACCTTACAGACCCTTCATGCTCACCTTGTACAGTTGTCCCTCCGTATCCACAGATTTGGTATCCATGGATTTAAGTATTCACAGCTTGAAATTATTCTTAAAAAATAATAATCCAAAAAGCAAACCTTGATTTTGCCATCTTATATAAGGGACACCATTTTGCTATGCCATTGCACATAATGAGACTTGAGTATTCATGGATTTTGGTATCCATGGGGGGTCCTGGAACCAAACCCCAGCGAATATGAAGGGACAACTGTACTTGAAGCAAGCACTATGAGCTATTGAGACCCAGACTTTCAATGCATATCTACTTTTTTCCCCCAACTGTACATGTAAACATATGAATGTGACAAACATACCCAATATACAGGTGTCCTCACCAGAGAGCCAAGAGTGGCAGCATCTCCTAGCAGAGATTAAGTAGTTTTCTTCCCTGTTTTACTCTAGAGCAAGGCTGACCAAATTCCAGACATTGGTGGAGCGCAGCCTCGGAGTGTGGTAGAGCTTCTTCGGAGGTTTTTAAATAGAGGATGGATGGCCATCTGTTGGGAGTGCTTTGATTGTGTATTTCTGCATGGCAGGGAGTTGGACTGGATGGCCCTCGTGGTTTCTTCCAACTGTATGTTCCTTCCTGAGACTGGAACAATAAACATGCCCCTCTGATCCCACTGTAGCCTCAACATGATCTCAGGATTCCTCCCCCTCCAAACTGCTATTTGCTCCCTCTAGGGGGCACAACTGACCATTGCATATGTTCCACTCATTCTGGTTTAGAAGAAAAACATTTTTTCGAAAGTGGGAGCTACTCAATGGCTGCTTACAGTTTTGAACGTATATCCATCAAGTCTAACAGTAAGTCCTGGTACGAAATGGTGATTCATACTTATCTTATGAGGCCTGAGGGAGTGGGGGAGAGCTGTAGCTAAAGGGGACCCAAGGGATGCAGTGGGGACCTGTGGGGGGTGGGGGAGAAGCTTGTGCCCCACAGGCTGCACTATGCCCATGCCTTCTCTGTACTATGAGCACAGCCTCCAATCTGGATCATTACCCCATCATCCCCACTATAGTCCTGATGAAGATCAGGCACACTGCTCCAGCAGTTAACGTTGCAGAAATAGGAATTATTGCTTTAACTGGAAAACTCAGAATGGCTTACTTGGGGAGAGTGGAAAAGACAGTGTCCCTGGTTTTTTCATTAGATGGTAATATGTGTTTTTTCTCTTATTTTAAAACATAGCAAGCCAGTCCTGCTCCTTTGGGGGACACTCTTATTCTTTTTAGTGAGCGTGACTCATGACGTCTGCTTCAGAGCCCTACCCCAGTATTCCTACAAGGCATGGGGCAATTGGGTGCAATGGAGTTATTTTCTTTACCAGATATTTATAGGGAATTGCACAGAAGAGACATACCATCCATGGATTTTTGTGATAGATTAGACCCCAATTTTGTCATGCTTACCACAGATCCACTGAAATAAATGGGACATAACTTAGGCTATAGTTCATAAAGACTACCCTCTTAATTTATTATATTTTAATAAAATAAAAGAATAGGAAGAAAGTAAACAAGTCATCTGTCATTCATTCTAGTACCTTTGTATTCACTGAGGCAAAGTTTAAAATACTGGCTGGGGCATATTGGGAAATGTAGCACACTGTCCAACTGTCTCAGTTTGTCAGGGACAGTCCTGCTTAATCCTGACATCCTATTTTTTCAGCTGCTTTTAAAATGTCTCAGGTTCTCTCTCTTCCTCCCACCTCCCCCTTCATCCTCAGTTTACTTCAGTTACTGCAAATGGAATTTAAGGAGCAATAACAGTTTGCCCGGCCCTCCCTCCCCCCTCCCCAGGCCTTCGCGGGGCCTTGCTAGGCCCCGCGGAGGTCTCCCCGGCCCTCCCTCCCTCTCTCTCCAGGCCTTCGTGGGGCCTTGCTAGGCCCCGAGGAGGTCTCCCTGGCCCTCCCTCCCCCCTCCCCAGGCCTTCGTGGGGCCTTGCTAGGCCCCGCGGAGGTCTCCCCAGCCCTCCCTCCCTCCCTCTCCAGGCCTTCGCGGGGCCTTGCTAGGCCCTGAGGAGGTCTCCCTGGCCCTCCCTCCCCCCTCCCCAGGCCTTCGCGGGGCCTTGCTAGGCCCCGCGGAGGTCTCCCCGGCCCTCCGTCCCTCCCTCTCCAGGCCTTCGCGGGGCCTTGCTAGGCCCCGTGGAGGTCTCCCCGGCCCTCCCTCCCTCCCTCCCCAGGCCTTCGCGGGGCCTCCGGAGGGCCTCCGGGGGACCCGCGAAGGCCTCCCCACCCCTCCTCAGGCCTTCGCGGGGCCTCCGGAGGGCCTCCGGGCATCCCGCGAAGGCCTCCCCACCCCTCCCCAAGCCTTCGCGGGGCCTCCAGAGGGCCTCCGGGGGACCCGCGAAGGCCTCCCCACTCCTCCCCAGGCCTTCATGGGGCCTACGGAGCGCCTCCAGGGGCCCCGTGGAGGCCTCCCTGGGCCTCCCCGCTCCCTCCAGGTCTTTTCACGGGGCCTCTGGAGGCCCCATTTCACGGTTTTGGGGGGGCCCGGGGGGCCCTCCCAAAACCGCGAATAACCAAAACCGCGAATGTCAAGTTCGCGAATGTGGAGGGACAACTGTAATTAATTCAGCAACAGGAAGGAGGAAAGGGTGGAATCTTGCCCTTCATTGTAGACTCAGGTGAAAGCAAACTGTTGCAGCCTCTCCTAGCTTGTTTCTTCTTCATCATTAATCGCTTTTGCCACCTTCACCACACTCTGATGTTACTTGGCCAATGTGTCCTGTTTTTTATTGGTGAAAGGAGGATATGTTGTAGACCCCCCCCCCAAAAAAAGAAATCCCCCAAGATCTTATGGAATAACTGAGCACATTACTTCTTGTGTGCTTCCTCTTTCAGCTTTGTAACTAAACCAGCTAGAGATTTACATTTTAAAAGAAAATGAAAACAAAAAAAGCTGAACCTTTGCAAAAGGGTCTTAGAATGTCCCAGAAAGGTCTAGGGCAACCCCTTGCCTGCTCCCTCTAGGTATTGCCTTGACTACTGGCAGGACAAATAACTTACTGTCACAAAAGAGAGGTGGGATACATAATTCAGTCTTTGGTCTATTCAATACCCAGCTTGCTTTGTGGGGAGCAGTGGTGTTGCCAACAAGTACACGAGTGCCAATTGTAACAGTTGTTGGTGTGAGAAGGGACATCTGTCTACAGAGAAATCTGGAGTCGGACAACTAAATTATTTCCTGGAGACCACCAAAATGGTCATCAGATAGTAATAACTCCTTCCTATTACTGGCTTGGTTTTGATGTGACCCACTGTCCTGTTAAAGAGAGGCAGAAGGGAGGGTGAACATTCTATCTTCTATAAAACTTGTCACAGCAAAACCATTCTCCTACCTCTTTGTAAGAGGAAAAGCCATTTCTCTGTTATTAAAAAAAAATAATTAAAAACACATCTAATTTTAAAAGCAAAGAGCAGTGAAATAAAACAAGTGGCATAGGCAGAAAGGGTCCATAACTATGTGTATCCCCAATATATAAATATGAGCATTAAGAGATATGTCACTCATTTCTTTATAAATGTATTTATGCATAATGCATTTTTAAATTATATATATATATATACACACACACACACACACAGTATATATATATATATATATATATATAATTTCACTTGGAAGGGCAGGAGCCAAAGTCAACTTCAAAAACCCTGCACGGCCATTTTGTTTTAAAAACAACAACCCACAAAACACCAATATAGTTTAAGAGCAATTGTTTGATACAGTTTACTCTTGCTTTCTAAGACGCAACTGTTCTTGAAAAATAATTATATTTGGCCTGAAATGCAGGGTGACTGCTCACTCACATATACATTCTGACTACATATTCAAGGTCTTGTTGGTCATGTAGAGAACATTACTAGAAATTAAAACAGCTTAAAAGAAATCATGTTTGAAGTGTTTACTTAGTTTTGTGTGAAGTGTTTGATGTCTTGGCTACATCTGTTAATAAATAAGTGGGTTGTATTTATGCTTCCATAGTTATGTTTAAAGCAAAAGATCTCTGTTGAGAATGAAAATCAAATCAGCATATATTGCTTTTTAAAGCATCAAACAGCCCTTCAGTCAAGTTGTTCTGGATCCCAGAAGACTGTAGTTTGGAATAGAAATGCCATCTGATCCAAGAATGTTAGAAATAAGAGAAAACTTATGGATATATAAGCTTAACACTGGTTGGGTAAATTGTACCCTCAATCCACACAGGACCCCTCCTACTGTGTGAATCTCCAAATGCCCACTGAAAATCTATGCCTACCAGTGCCAACCAGTATCTCAAGGAGCCTGAGGCATACAGTTTGGTTTCAAAATATAACTTCTGCTTTGTGCTCTCTCTTCTTTTGTCCAAAAAGGCAAATTTTTTTAGATGAGAAAAGGTCCGGGGGGGGGTTGGGGCTGACACTAAGAGGGCAAATCCCCTCCATTCTTCTGGAAGAGTGCACTTTGCCTTTTGGGGGGATTTTTTTTTGGGAGGGGGGGAAGAGGGATATTGAAATGTAAAAATGGTCCCTGGATCCACAGTATTTGCCCCCTCCCCCAACACCACAATGCTTCAACCTGGAAGAATATCATCCGAGCTTGAAAAAGTTACTTTTGGGGGTTGCAACTCTTAAAATCCTTGGGAGATTCTGGGAAATGTAACCTTTCCATGGCCTGTTCCTGTCATCATTTCATTCACTGCAAACTTCATACTTTGGAATAGTCAGTCCTTTCTGTTCCATAATTGTCACTTCTGGTACGACATAAGACCCTTGCACACTATACAACGTTAGCACTATATTCCACTGCCATGGCTCCATCCTATGGAATCCTGGGGGCCGTTTACACGATGAAAATGTCCTGGGAAGAATCCGTGTCGATCCCTGGCAGTTTACACGTACATCGGGTTGGATACGTGATTTTCAGAAGGGGGGCCACCTTTTATCCCTCAACCTGCGGGACTTCCAGTCCCCTGGTTTGTGCCGTTTTTTAAAAAAGTCACTGGAGGATTCGGAAAATCGGAAATGTAAACAGCGTGGGACAAAAAGTCTCGGTACTGGGATGACCGGAAATGGTGATTGGGGGCGGGTTTAGAGCTCAGGGACCAGAAAAGGAGGGGTCAGTCATCCGTTCAACAGATCCAGCCTCACCAGCCGAAAACAAAGGCATCCCTTCCAGCTGCACGAAGGTTGATGTGTGTGTGTGTGCGCGCGAATGTACTCAATCACCTTTTTAAATGGATTTCTACACTGCATGCTACAGAGAGATCGTGGTGGGCAGATCCTCCCTGGTTCTGAACAGAGAGATCGTGGTGGACGGGCACAGTAAAATATTCCAGCCTCTGAGCGAATGAACATCCCTTAAATTCCCCCTCTCTGTGTCTGTGTGTTTCAAAGCAGCCTGTTTGTAGCTGGTTTGAAGCATGAACTCTGCAGCTAATCTGTGTTGTAAGGGTTAACATTTTACAGAGGCAAGGGGAAGCACTCTTTCGTTCCTGCGTCTGAGCGAAAGATCTCAGTCTGGATCTTTAAAAATGCTTTCTGCCTCTTCTGAAGGGGATAAAATGTTCAAGAAGCAAAGGGGGAATAACAAACCTCTGCCCCCCTCTCTCCCCCCCCCAGCCAGCCAATAGCATCGCTCATGGCACGGAACTCTAAAGGAAGTGCGTCACCGAGGTTGTGAAAACACGAGTAATCGCATCTTTGATTGACAGCCAAAAAAAAAAAAAAAAATTAAAACCTAAACAAAACCGGAACTATGGACGTGTAAATATCAGTCACGGGACCACCCGGGATATTCAGATCAGAGACACAAATCGTATAAACAGCGAGGGGCGGATTCGTGATCACTACAGTTGCCCCTCCACATTCGCGAACTCAGCATTCGCGGTTTTAATTATTCGCGGTTTTGGGAGGGCCCCCCCGGGCCCCCCCAAAACCGCGAAAAGGGGCCTCCGGAGGCCCCTTCAAAGCCCTGGGAAGGAGTGGGGAGGGCCGGGGAGGCGTTCACGGGGCCTTTGGAGACCCTCCAGAGGCCCCGTGAAGGCCTGGGGCGGGTGGGGGGAGGCCCCAGGGAGGGAGGGTGGAAGGTGGGGGGAGGCCTTCACGGAGCCTTGCAAGGCTCCGTGAAGGCCTGGGGAGGGTGGGGGGAGGCCGCAGAGGCCTTCACGGAGCCTTGCAAGGCTCCGTGAAGGCCCCGGGGAGGGAGGGGGGAGGATGGGGGGAGGCCTTCACGGAGCCTTGGAAGGCTCCGTGAAGGCCTGGGGAGGGTGGGGGGAGGCCCCGGGGAGCATTTCTGTGCTAAAACAATATTTTCCACACAGAAAATGCTGTTTTCCTCACAAAACAGCCACATGCAAATCTTGTACATAATAAGTCCCAAATTGTGAATAGCTTTTGAAAACTGCATGATTTTTGAAGACTTTCTCAGAGTGGGAAGAACATTGCTGAATTTACTCATTGCTACGTTCGAGAAGAAACTTAATGAAGAAATTACTTCCCTAGGCTGTAACTCAGTGGTATAGCACATGCTTTGAACACAATAAATCCAGGTTTAGTCCCTGGCATTTTTACATAGGTCTGGGAAGACTAGTCTGAAACAGGAACAACTCAAGACATCTTGCTGCCTGGAACAGAAAAGCAAATGGCCACCTCAAGCTGAAGTCAAAATAAATCACATTCTAGGCCAACCAAACTATTTTGGCACCTGAGGCATAATATCTCCTCAGTGCTTCTAACTCCCCACCCTTCCTGACATTAAAAAACAAAACAAAACAAAACAAAACACCTCAGAGCTTGGAAAAGTTGTTTCAGGGACTACAACTTCCAATATTCCCTAGTTTGGATTCTAGCAGATTCTGGAAGCTGTGGTCTTTAAAAAAAAAAAAATCTAATCCCTCCAGGCTCTTTTAAAATATTTTTTATTAAAAATTATAAAATAGATTAAACATTACAAAGATTAGAAACAAATAAATGATAGAAAACTGAAATACCATAAAGTAAAAATTAAAGCAAAAGTAAAGAATGAAAAAAAAGAAGGAAAAGTGACTTCCCATCTTCCTTCCAGTGGTTACATATGCATATCATTCATCTCTCTCTCTCTAAATTTACTACATGATCCCTTCTTTCAATCAGTGACCTATTCTTTCTAATCATTAAAATCAAAAGTTACCAGGTCATTCCCCCCCATCCCACCAAAAAGTCTATAAGGGACTTCCAGTCTTTGAGAAATGTCACTACTGACCTTCCTCTGATCAAAAAGACAGTGGAGATTTTCAGACTACACAGTTATAGTGTTACTATTCCACTTTAACTGCTCTGGCTTCCTCCTGTGGAATTCTGGGGTTTGTAGTTTAGTGAGGGCTAAGAGCTCTCTGGCTAAGAGTTCTAAATGACCCTCCCTAAACTGCAAATCACAGGATTCCACAGGAGGCAGCCAGAACACTTAAAGTGGAATAGTAACACTATAACAGTGTTGTCTGAAAATCTCCAGTGTGTCCCACTTCTGCTAAATCTATTTCATCAACCATTCTGCTAAGCTCTTTTAAAAATACAACAATAATAAATGAAATTATTAACAATGTTTCTGCTCTTCTTTTTCATCCCATTCCTGCTGCCTCAAGCAGCCAATTCACTGTGCCTAATGGTAGGACCAGCTGTGGTCTGAAACCCTGTAATACTATTGTCGGCCTGTGCAAGCAGTACTGAGTGATTGCAACTAATGCTGATTTGGCAACTTTCAGTTAATCAAAGTTGAATAAATAAAGTACACAACCAATTTATAGGGCAAAAAGTTTTAGCAGTTCCCAGTCTTTTAACATTTCTGTGCAGCAACTATTGTTTGTTAGTGTTTCTCCCCCCAACCCCCGCCGCCTCTCTCTCTCTCTCTTTTTTTTTTTTTTTTTTTTTTTTTTGAGGGGGTAAATTCTCTTTCTCCCTCTCTTTTGGTAGCACAATACCCGTCTCCATATTTCAGATGGGCTGGGCTGGGGGTGGGGGCATTTGATTGTAATTCTGTCAAAATTTAAAATATTTCAACATGTGATTGGCAGGTTGATTACAATAACGCCTATGATTAAACTCTTGGTGTGCTTGCATAATGAATGAGAGGACGTCAGTGGAGATTAACTGTGTTTTATTAACTCTTAGTGTATTAATGTTCAGAGTTTGCAAACTCAAAGCTACTGCAGAAGAACCAAAAGATCACCTAATAATGATGTCCTGTTATTCCAGTGTCTATCCTCCTTTATGGATCTGAAACATGGGTCACCTATCACCACCACCTACGACTCCACGAGCGCTTTCATCAGCGCTGTCTACGGACAATCCTAAATATACACTGGACTGACTATGTGATGAATGTTGCCGTCCTGGAGCAAGCAGGAATCACCAGCATTGAGGCCATGATATTGAGAATGCAGCTGCGCTGGGCAGGGCACGTTTCTAGGATGGAGGACCATCGCCTCCCAAAAATACTACTCTACGGTGAACTCGCCACGGGTCAACGTAAGAGGGGCACTCCAAAAAAGCGATACAAAGACTCCCTGAAGCAACATCTCAGGCTCAGCCAAGTTGATCACCAACGGTGGTCCACCCTGGCCTCACATTGGGAGGCATGGAGACGCACTATCCACAATGCTGTAGCCTTATTTGAGAACTCACGCCGAACAAGTCTTGAAGAGAAACGACAACGCAGAAAGAATCACAACCCAAAAACATCACACAAGGAGATCTTCTGCTGTGCTTTTTGCAACCGGACTTGTTTATCTTGGATTGGCCTTTTTAGTCATCAGCGCACTTGCAGAAAGCGTGGGATGAGTCCTTCCTGAATCTTCGTTTGCGAAGAAAAGCCAGAGAGAGAGTTGTTATTCCAGAGTGATATACTTTTTGTTTCTCTTGTAAGTGTAATTGGCAATCAGAAGGTCAGTGAATTTAGCATTAAGTAAGGTAAATACAGTACTTTATTTATGTGGGATGTAAATTTTGGACTACAGCTCCCTGAACCTCCTAGCCAACATGGCCCCTGGCTATCGGGCCGGAGTATTGTAGAAGCTGCATTCCAAATAAGTAATGTTCCCGAATTCTGATCCATGGACAGAAGAAATCCAGTTGTACATGTGCTGTTGTGCTTATGTCTTGCTTCTTAATGGTCACTGTGGGAAGAGAATGGCAGACTGGATAGGCCATTTTGGTGTGATCTAGTAGATCTCTCCTTATGTTTTTATGAAGATGAACCAAAGATGTTCCCATTATTTGAAAAGTGTTGACCTGGAATGCTGCTACTGCATTTAGCCTTTTAAGAGTTTCATTCATAAAGCAATCCTTCCAATAGGATGCAGCTGTTTTAAGCCAGCATGGTGTAGTGATTTGAGCACTGGACTACAACTCTGGAAACCAGTGTTCAAATCCCCGCTTGGCCATGGAAACCTACTGGGTGACCTTGGGCTAGTCACATTCTCTCAGCCTCAGAGGAAGGCAAAGGCAAACCCCCTCTGAACAAAGCTTGCCAAAATCCTTGTGATAGGTGCACCATAAGTTGGAAGCAACTTGAAGGCACATAACAACAACTTAGCAGACCCAAAGGCTGTGTGTGTGGGGGGGGATTAGCCTATGAACCCCCCCGGCTCCTTTGACCATCCTTTTTCTGCCCCCCCCATGGCAACCCACCTTTTAAAAAGGCTGTAGCACTCCTTGTCCATGACATAGTATTTCTGTTTTCTACATCTGGCTGTGAAAGCTAGATCATGAAGAAAGCTAATAGGAAGAATCATAGAATTGCAGAGTTGGAAGAGACCACAAGGGCCATCCAGTCTAACCCCCTGCCATGGAGGAAATCACGATCAAAGCATCCCTGACAGATGGCCATCCAGCCTCTGTTTAAAGATCTCCAAGGAAGGAGACCCCACCACGCTCCGAAGAAGTGTGTTCCACTGCTGAACAGCTCTTACTGTCAGAAAGTTCCTCCTAATGTTGAGGTGGAATCTCTGTTCCTGGAGCTTGCATCCATTGCTCCGTGTTCCAGTTTCTGGAGCAGCAAAAAACAAGTCTGCTCCATCCTCAGCGTGATACCCCTTCAAATACTTAAACAGGGCTATTATATCGCCTCTTAACCGTCTTTTTTCCAGGCTAAACATACCCAGCTCCCTAAGTCTCTCCTCATAAGGCATCGTTTCCAGACCTTTCACCATTTTAGTCGCCCTTCTTTGGACACGCTCCAATTTGTCCATATCCTTTTTGAATTGTGGTGCCCAGAACTGGACACAGTATTCTAGGTGAGGTCTGACCAAGGCAGAATAGAGTGGCACTATTACTTCCCTTGATCTGGGAAGTAGATCAAGAGAACCAACCCATTTGAAATGTAGTGCTGGACAACAGTTCTACAGATACCATGGACTGGCAAATATACTGTACAAATAAATGGATCTTAGAGTCAAGCCTTAACTCTAACAGAAAGCTAAAATTGACCAAACAGAGGCTATTGTACTTTGGCCATAGCAAAGACAATAATGCTTTGGCAAGGTAGGAGACAGTAGGAAAAGAGGAAGACTGCATTATTGGCGGATAGACTCAATCAAGGAAGCCATGGCCCTAAGCTAGTAAGTCCTTAGCTGGACAGTTAATTAGGGTTTCTTGGAGGTTTCTCATTCATAGGATTGTCAAAGCCAAGTCAAAGCCAATTTGATGGCAGTTAACAACAAATCCTGTTCCCTCCAATTGTACTGTTTAATAAAACCATAAGCGGGCTTCTGGGCACATCCAGGTGTTTGGTTTGGCAGTCTGCATGGCACCTGGAGGGTGTCAAGAGCAGACCCACTGGACTTGCCTGCCCCTGAACTGTATAGACCATTTTAATGTGGGCTGGATATATATCTATGGTATGATGGGATGGGGAAAATGAAGACATTGCCTTTTGAGTAAGACTTCTGCCCTCCTCCATGCCCAGTAAATTTTCCTTAGGCTCAAAATTTTCTAGCACTGTAATAACTTGAAATTTAAATTGATCATTTAGAAATACAGTTTAAGCACCCAAAGAAAAGGGGCAGGCAAAGATACGAAAGAAATGTAAAGGTAGCAAACAGAAGATTTCTAAGTGAGATTGATTTTCAGGGTCTCACTCTCTGCAGTGCTAGAAATTTGAGGACAAGGAAAATTTCATTGGGTGGAGGGACTGTTGCACTACATCTGCACAGTTTACTTGGGTCATCAGCACAGCTGTGGGTGAAGATCTGGGACTGCATCTTTCCACCAATATGATCTGAATGCAGCAAGGAAGGCCACTCTTTCTGCTTCACCTGGCCACTACACTGTCATTTGTTGCATGAGGGTGAGGCTGCCACAGAGGTCAAAGGGTTTAATGGAGACCAGGACAGGAAAGGTTAGTAACTGGGTTGGATACCTTAATAAAAACAAGAGACAAATGCCACCCCTGCTCCTAAAATTAGAGTTGCAGTAAACAGGTTAGATAAATTCAATTTAAAACATCCCATTTTTTGATTAACTTAAAAAAAAGACTAGATTTTTAAATATATACTTTTAATGCAGGAGCTTTTGAAAACTATGCCAAGAAGCAACCATTTCAAAAGGCATACATCCTTCCCCCACCACCCACATAAAAGATCCCTATCTAAGGTAGCAATTGACTGACACATAGACGTACCTAAAAATAGAGTGTGACTTTTGCTTCATAGTGACTAGATTATTTATATACAAAGTTATGCAAATTTAAAATTAATTATTGATTACTAGCCTAAAACTCCAACCAATCAGTTAGGATCTCTTGAGTTAAGTGATAGACCTTCCCCAGATGTATGCCATCCTAGAGCAGCTGCAATATTTCCTTCCAGTCATATCATGCTAAGAATATGAACAATGTTCAATGCAAGAAGCATTTTGTTTCTTGTTCCTTAGGGGAGGGGACATTTTTCCCCTTATTCTTATTGTAATAGTATGCACAGTTGCTTCAAAATAAGTTTCCTTGATGTTAAGGGAAATTTACCTGCAATTAAATGACTTTCAAGTTGGGATGTGAAGACAGAAAGCTATCCCAACCATCATACAGACCAGAAGCATTCCAGATGTCATTGAATGACAACTTCTGTCATCTACAGCTCCCTCAAGTCCAACAGTATCTGGAGAGCCACAGGCTTACTATTACAGGGATGCTGTGATCATGATTCCTGCATGGCAGGGGGTTGAACTGGATGGCTCTTGTGGTCTCTTCCAACTCTACAATTCTATGATTCTATGTGGTCCATCAGAATGAAAAGCAGCCTTCTCCAGCTTGCTGTCATCTCAGCTGTGTTGATTTATAACTCCCATGCTGGCTGGGAATTATGGGGGTTGTAGTCTGACAGATCTGGATGACTCCAGTCTGCAGGTGGCCAATGCAAAGCGTCTGCGACAGCTGTCTACCCACCTTTTCCCAATGAATATCCGACGGATGTGATTCTTCAGTCCCCTAGACAGCTTGCTGTATGGTACACCTTCATAACCAATTTGGGATGTACCAAGTTGCATGCAGACATATACTGTGACTGCTAGGTGGTTATCATCTGCCTCCCCCATCTGTATTTTTTGAAGTAGCAAATAAATAAATAAATATTTGTTTTTTAAATGGACATCTTGGAAACCTCAAATGGACCACCATATGTGATTAGTGTGCTGTGTTTGGCTTTGTGGGTTACTAACTCTATAGGCATAATGCGAGGGGTAGGAATTCGTTCTAACACTTAGGCCTCTCAGTGGCTGAAGTCATGCCTATTAGTAGTAAAGGAGAATTTAAAAAACCCTCTCCCATCTCACTGCATTGTGCGTGGTCCTAATTGCTTCAAGAAGTCACTCTGATCAGTAAAGCTTTATCACTAAAGGCCAAACTCACTTCATTCAAGAGCTTTACATCCTCTTAGCTCTAAAGAGTAGTAAATAATAAGTTTATAGATTCTGGGGTTCTTATTTTTTTAAATAGCATGTATTAAGAACACCATGAGCATTTAATACAGTGATGTTTAGAGGTATGCTAATGGCCACAAGAAATTTTTCAAACCTCTATAATGTGCTTTAATCACCGGTTGGAGATCAAAAACCACCATGTGATTTTATACAGCATGGGCAGCTTCCAGGACTGCCTTACATGGAAACAGATCAATGGCAAAATTGGTAGATACAGCAAAGCATTTGCAATAAAAGCTTTTTATGTATCTTGTTCAAAGCATGTAAGTGCCTTTTAGATCACTGATTGAACTGTAGACAGTATAAAGTGGAACCTTTTAATACTAAAATAAATTTCCAGAGTAAAAATTCCATTATAGGGAAAAGTGTTTTTGCTGCAGTGGGATAGATAATAATTCTTTCACACATAATGGGATTCATGAAATGTTTGATGATAAACAGAAGTCCTTTGTACTGCTATAGCAAGACCGTACTGCTTGTGTGGGCCTGTGTAAGATATATATTATGGGATAGGATG
The DNA here is from genome assembly GCA_030847615.1 of Gambelia wislizenii. NCBI lineage: Eukaryota > Metazoa > Chordata > Lepidosauria > Squamata > Crotaphytidae > Gambelia > Gambelia wislizenii. The sequence continues at coordinate 467,252,904 of JAUMIR010000001.1, forward strand.
TGTGCTTTCTTCAAGAAGCTGATGAGAAGAAAGGTCTAAAGGTGGGACAGGTAAGAGAGGAAAAAGCACCAACACAAATTTAGGAACATAACTAAAAGGAAGCAAAATAGATTTGACAGTCTCCCTGCTCCCCATACCCTTTAATTTGGAATGTTTTTGTTGACCTAAAATGTGCATAGCTTGCCCCTCTTTAAGAGGCCCTTTCTGTAGACCTTCTTGAGCTTCAATTGAAGAACCAGTTGAATTTACCTCTGATGAAGTCGGCTGCAGGCTACAAAAGCACCAAATTCCTTGTTGTTTGCTGTAACAAATACAATTCCTTCCCACTCCCCATGAAATTGTTGAAGAAAATCAGTTTGCCATGGGGTGGGGAGGGGACAAGCGAGTGGGAATACATAATAAAACATGGCCAGGTGAAAGACCCATAGCCAGAGGGCAACACTTATGTGCAGCTGTTGAGGGCCCTCTCTTCTGACACCAGCTATCATGGGCTTCCTTTTTCAGTGCTCCTCCAATGAGTGCCAGGCAACTAAGACTGTAATTGCCTGCACTGCTCCTGAACATCTACACACCACCAAAAATATATATGATGAAAGGATATGGAGGACATTGGAGGACACTGACAGCAGTAGGCTCCTACCAAAAATTCACTCAAACCTGCTTAATGCATGGGAGCACTTTTACTGAATTAGTGGGGTCACCCCAGCTCTTATTATTCATCCCGCATGACTGTAGCCGTGCCTTTACTTTTCAAATCCCATTTAGTTGTGTGTGCAGACAACCACCCTGTTCAAGTATTCTTAACTGTATCAGGTATGGTTTGGATATTTGTGACCCAGCCATATGGTAGATTGCAACTCCCAACTTCCTTCATCACTGGTTATGCTGGCTAGATCTGATGAGAGTTGCAGTCCAACAGCACCCAGAGGGTATAGTTGCCTACCCCTGACAAAGAGGAATGATCGGGTGGACTATGTTAGCTCCACCGCCTCCCAACACCATTCTTGTAATCTTCCCTGTTGAGAGACACTCAACAGGGCAGGTGAGAACCTCCTTTCTCCATGGATTTTCTCCCGCAAATTAGAAAGTAATTCCATATTAATTAAGAGTCTCTACAGACGACAGCTCTCTCTTTCAGAAAATCATCATCTACACTTGGAGGTTGACAAAAACAGCAGTGGGATGTAGTGGTGGATGTAGGTATCTCAATCATCCTTGCTCCCTTTTTCACAATCAGAGCTTGGGAGGAAAATGCTTTTTTGCACTACAAATCCCCCCCTCAAAACAACAACAACCTTTCCTCAACCTTTAGTATATAGAATCACATGGTTAAGAACACCTGAGCAGAGTTAATATCAATTGCTATTTGGCACTTTGTATCCGCATTCATTTTGAACGGTATTATTCTATTTCTGCCAAACATGGCATTGCTTACCCCTTTCCCTAGCCCTCTCTAAGCATGGATATTTATTTTCCGGTACTTTCTCTCATACTAAGTATACTAATTAGCATTTTCTTAGTATTACAATTAATGGGAGGTGGGGGTGTTAAACCTTCTTAGGGATGTCAGTGGTACAGGGCATGCAACTCCTTGAGTGGCAGCAGTGGCAGTGCCAGGACTTGGCAGTGCTAGCCAAAGCTACAGCCTTTAATTTTGGCTGACTGAAGGCCGTTTGTGTGATAGCCAAATTTGATTTTGTAGCATGGAACACAGAGCAGCTGCTTGTTAATGCTGCTGAGGTTTGTAATAATGTAAAACGGTCTCAGAACTGAGAAAGGATTGATGTAATGGCTGTTGAATGTCATAAAGACACAGACCTCTGTCCATGCAGACTGTCTTAGTGTGGTTTCTCCTGTGGCTAAGAAACCTTTGTGAGATGTGGTAATCCCACATTATAGACATTTCCTTGCCTCACAGCATGGCAAACAAAACTCTTCTCACACTTTTCCCACCAGGATTGTTACTTTTGACTCAGGACTTTTTCGGATGGGGTTTTATAACGCTAGCAGCCTTGTCCCCATTGTGAGGCTGCAGGGCGTTCCTTCCGGATGACGCTCTCCCTTGCCAATACTGTTGCATAACCGCGGGGACGCTGCAGCGTTATATTTGGCGGTTTTCTAATCACGATCAACTTTCGTGATTAGAAAACCGCCAAATATAATGCTGCAGCGTCCCCGTGGTTACGCAACAATATCGGCAGAGGATCAGCAGGGGAGAGCGTCATCCGAAAGGGACGCCTTGCGGCGCAGTAGCCTCACAACAGGGACGAGGCTGCTAATTCCTTCACTGGCTGCCTATCAGTTTCCGAGCACAGTATAAGATATTGGTAATGACCTATAAAGCCCTACATGGCCTAGGTCCAACCTACCTAAGGGATCGCCTCCTCCCATATAATCCGCCCCATACCCTTAGATGTTCTGGGAGGGGTTTATTGCAGCCAATTAGATCTAGATTAACAATAACCTCCCAGAGATCTTTTTCTGTCGCTTCTCCCAGACTATGGAATGCCTTGCCGGAAGAGATCCGTCATGCAACCAGCTTGGAGAATTTCAAAAAAGCCATCAAAACGGATCTCTTCCGGCAGGCCTTCCTTAAATAGAATAGACCATTTTAATGGAAGCTTCTCCCTCTTTTTATGTTTTTTGTTTTTATGTTTTATGCTTATGTTTTTATGTTTGATGTTATAGTTTAAAGTCTTAGGGTAGTATTTTATACTAATGGTGAGTTCACTTATTTTTAAATATGTAGTATTATATGTAATTTTAAGGGGTGTAAACTGTTTTAAATTATTAATGTCGCTATGGATTTGTTTGTTCTATATCGAATTGTGAGCTGCCTTGATTGCCTTATAGGCAAAAGGCGGAGTACAAAAAGAAAGTTATTATTATTATAACGTTATAAAACCCCATCCGAAAAAGTCGTCATGTTCAGTTTGTGGTCCACTAAGATTCCTAGATCCCTTTTGCATGTAATGCCATCAATCCAGGTGTCACCCATCCTATATCTGTGCATTTCATTTTTACTGCCCAAGTGCAGTACTGCATCCTACATTTCTCCCTGTTGAAATTAATTTTGTTAGTTTTGGACCACCTTTCTAATCTGTTAAGATAATTTTGAATTCTGATCCTGTCCCCTGGGGTATTAGCTACCCCTCCTAATTTGGTGTCATCTGCAAATGTGATCAGCATGTCCTCTATTCCCTCATCCAAGTCATTGATAAAGATATTGAATAGCACTTGGCCCAGGACAGAACCCTGCGGAATCCTGCTGATCACTTCTCTCCAGGATGAAGAGGAGCCACTGGTGACTATGCTTTGGATTTGGCCCATCAACCAATTATAAATCCACCTCACAGTTGCATTGTCTATCCTGCGTGTTACTAACTTTTTTGCAAGAATATCATGGGGGACTGGTCAAAGGCCTTACTGAAATCAAGAAACACTATATCAACTGCATTCCCTTCATCTACCAAGTATGTAACTTTGTTGAAAAAAAGAGATAAGATTAGTTGAGCATGTTTACTTTTAGTGATCACAGCATTCCTTTCTAAGTGTTTACAGACTGTCTGTTTAATGATCTGCTCTAGAATCTTTCCTAGTATTGATGTCAGGCTGACTGGGCAATAATTATTTGGATCTTCTCCCCCCACTTTTTTTTTAAAGATGGGGACAACATTTGCCCTTCTCCAATCTGCTAGGACCTCTCCTATTCTCCAGGATTTCTCAAAGATTATTGCCAGTGGTTCTGAGATTACTTCTGCCAGTTCTTTTAGTACCCTTGGATATAGTTCATCTGGACCTGGAGACTTGAATTCATTTATACTGGCCAGGTATTCCTGAATTACCTCTTTACCTATTCTATACTGCATTTTCCCTACTGCATCATCTGCACCATTTTCTCCAAGTTGAACACTGAGAAGACCGAGGCAAAGAAGGTGTTGAGTAATTGTACCTTTTCTCTGTCCCGTTACCATTTCACCATCTTCCCCCCACAGTGGCCCTTCCCTGTTCTTTCTTTTGCTATGGACATATCCAAAAAAGCCCTTTTTATTGTTTTTAACCTCTCTAGCAAGCCTGAGCACCATCTGTGCTTTTGCTTTTCTGATTCCCCTCCTCCTATATGAGCTGGCTATTTGTTTGGATTCTTCTTTGGTGATTTCTCCCTTTTTCCATTTCTTGTACATGTTCATTTTAAGTCTTAATTCAATTGAAAGTTCTTTCGACATACATCCTGGTTTCTTTAGACACCTTCCCTTTTTCCTTCTCATTGGAACTGTTTGAAGTTGTGCCTTCAATATCTCACTTTTAAGAAACTCCCATCATGTACTCTCTTCTCTTTTAATATTCCTGACCAGGGGATTACCCCCAGTAATTCCCTAAGTTTTCTGAAATCACTTTTCTTAAAGTCTAGAAGGCATGTCTGACTACGCCTGGCTTCCCCTTTCCTCTGTATAACAAACTCCAGGATAACGTGGTCACTCCCCCTTGAGGATCCCACCATTTCCACACCATTAACCAGATCATTTCTGTTGGTTAGGATCAGATCTAAAATAGCTGATTTCCTTGTTGCCTCTTTTACCTTCTGGACAATGAAATTGTCTGCAAGGCAAGTGAGGAATTTATTGGACCTTAAATTCTTGGCAGAGCTGGACTTCCAACAAATATCAGGATGGTTAAAATCCGTGACTACATCTCTCCTGTCTGAATGTGTGGTCATCTCTTCTAGGAAGGCCTCATCCAAATCCTCAGTTTGGCTTGGAGGTCTGTAGTAGACCCCCACAACTACATTCCTGCTGTTTCTCTCCCCCTTGATTTTTACCCAAATGCTCTCAACCTGGCTCCCAGGATTTAAGTCATGGATCTATTCACAGGTCTACACATCCTTAACGTATAATGCTAGTCCACCACCTTTCCTGTTTGATCTGCTTCTCTGAAATAGGATATACCCCTCTATTCCTACATTCCAATCATGAGACTCATCCCACCAGGTTTTAGTGATGCCTATTAAATCATATTTGCTTTGTTGTGCTAAGAGTTCAGGTTCATCCTGGTTTATTTCCCATGCTCTGTGCATTAGTGTAGAGACATCTAAGACTATGGACCATTACCCCTATCTGCTTTTTAAAGGTTTTATTCCTCCCACTGTTGGGTTCTTGTACTATTTGCCTTGTTCTCTGTATAACATATGGACTATTATCTCCAGCACATGATGGACTCCTGCCCTCAAGAATACTGTCTCCCTTCCCCACACAACTCAGCTTAAAGCCCTCCTGATCAGATCTTTCAGTCTTAGCAAAAACATTCCTGCCAGCTGCCGTGAGCTGCAACCCATCCCTTGTCAGAAGTCCACTTCCCTGAAACCGCACTCCATGGTCCAGGAAGCCAAATTGTTCCCGATTGTACCGTCTGCGCAGCCAGTTTTTCATCTCCACTATCTTTCTCTCCCTTACTAGGCCATGCCCTTCCACTGGAAGGACAGACAAAATGACTACCTGTACATCCAAGTCCTTCAGCTTCCTACCCAGAGCCACATAATCTGTTTTGATATTCTGAAGGCTATGCCTTGTAGTATCATTGGTTCCCACGTGGACCAAAAGGAAGGGATAACAGTCAGTAGGCTTCACAAGTCTCATCAGCCTCTCTGTTACATCATGGATTTTTGCACCTAGGAGACAGCACACCTCTCAAGACATCTTATCAGGCCTGCAAATTACTGATTCTGTACCCCTCAGTAAAGAGTGTCCTACCACCACCACACACCTCCTCTGAGGATTGACAGAGGCCAATCTGTGTGCTGAACCATCCGAAGTCTCATGCTTATTCTCTGAGGCCTGGCTCTGCTGATCTCCTTCCCGTTTCTTGTCATCAGTGACAAGGGAGAGAGCTTCAAAGCCGCTCTATCATGCCAAACTCGTGGAATGCCCCCGGCTCCTTCTACTTCTATGAGTCACATTCTTCCAAATATTGACCTCCTGTGTATCAGAACTAACCTCCTCCACAGAGACATCCCCTGCATGTTCCTGAACCAGGACCTTCTGCTCTTCTCCATCTAAGAAAACGTTCTGCTCCCTAATATGCTGTATAGTGGCTAATCGGGCCTCAAGTTGCTGGACCTTCTCTTCCAACAACACAACCAGCTTACACTTGCTGCAGGTGTAGCTCTGCACATCCACAGTCAAGAAGAGAAACATACCACAGCTGTTGCAGGTGACAGCAGCAGTTCCCTCACTGTCCATACTGAATACTCTGAAGTAGGCACTAGAACAGAACTCTTTGTCTCCCCCTCAAACTCCCTGCTAAACACCCACACCAAACACCCCATTGGCCTCTCTTCTGTACGCCGAGCTCCAGGGACTGAGGCTGCAGGTATAAAGAGATTGCTACTGGCTGCTAGATCCTCTCTCTGCCTCTCACCCACTTCCTCTCAACACAAGCAGTTCACCAAACAAATGCTAATGAGTCTCCCAGGGCAAGCCTACACTCAGCCCACACAAACAAACAGCCTTGACCCAAGCAAACACACTAGTGTTAGCCCAACAAACTCTCCCAAGAACTCTCTAGGGCTGGAGAAGTGTAATTCAACAGCCACAAGCTCACCTAATGCTGTCTCTTCTACATACCCACGCCAAACACCCCTCTTGGCCTCTCTCCTGTTCACCTTGCTCCTGTACACCGAGCACACAGTTGGTATTATTTTATTCACTCCTTACTATAGACCATTGCGCTACCACATAAAGTTACTGCTACCTAGTATACTTAATACCAACAACTAATCTAAGTCTTGGCTACATAAACACAATCTCCCCTCAAAATCTTTCCTCCCACCTGTTCTCCAGAGAGTTAAGTCCCTATTTCCCCAACTGTATTCTTCAAAAAATTGTCCCTATCTAACTCTCATCCTCACTAGCCCTGTCCAGCTGTTTGCCTGATTGCACACATAGCTAAAACTGAAAAAGTGAGGTGGCCTATGCTCCTAGACATCTACTACGCCTTCACATCTGAAAGAAAAGTTTTGAATAGGATTTTCTAATTATGTTCAACTAAATATAATTCTAGAACCTCCATGTTTGGGAATCCCTGTATCATTGTGAAGATCTAACTTACTTTTGGGTGTTCAGGGATATTTTACAGCAAGGCTTACATCTATGCTCATTTCTTATTTTTGTGCAACAAGTGACCAGAGCTGTATGCATAACACTATGGTACCACTTTAACTGCCACAGCCCACCCTATGAATGTCGCACTACAGCCTGCTGGAGTTTGTCTAAGCTCAGGAGTCCAGCCAGGAATCAGGTTAGCAGAGTAGCAAAAGCTTGGTCCAGATGCTTCCTGCATGTTCAATGTTCAATGAGTAGATGGACAGACACATTTAGTGTCTAAAAAACTAACAGTCTTTATTGTTTACATCCTAAACTACAAACAAAATCATTGCTCTAATAGCTAAGCTTATAGTTAGCAGTCAGCCAAAGAAGTTGATGAAGTGAAGTGGGCTGCCTTGCACCATAACTTATATAGGGTTTCCTAGCTGTTCTAGCAAGTTCTAGCAACTCTCCTTCATTCAATTGGTGACTGGTGACATCATCTGACATCATCCCTAGCATGCTATCTCCCTTCTCTGAGTCATTCTAAGATAAGTGGGCAGAAAAACATCAGCTGTCTAATCTACTGCATAGCTGTTTAACCTTCAGCTCTGACCTCTAAAGATAAATGGAATATATGGTATCTCTTTATGACATTTCCAAGGGCTACACATTCAAAACCCTAACAATGAAATCCTTGGACTTCTGGTTTCATGAGGTATTTACAATTCTCTACTGAGAACACTAATGCTGTTGTTCAAATGAATGCACCAGAGGAGGAATGATAATTATGTGGTCCTCCAGATGTTGGATTGCAATTCCTAGCATTCCCCACTATTATCTACACTGCCTAAGGTTGCTAGGAGTTACAGTCTAAGATATGGCGGGGTTGTATGATTCATACCCTTGAACTAGAGAATTCTAAGTACTGTACTTCACCAAATAATGAATCCCAGGATTTCACAGGATAGTGACATGGCTCTTAAAGTGGTATCAGAATGCTATAATTATGTAGTATGGCCAGCTGAACAAGATTAGTCCCACCACATTGTTTCAATCCCTTCTCTCACCCTTTCACTCAAACAACATCCATATTACACTATACTATAAATACACAAACAACAATAAAATTTATATTCCCTTACAGGTGGAATGTTATTCACACCTAGATCAGCACAACAGCTCAGAAAGAGAAAACTAGTCAGATAGGAGATATAATGTTCTACATTTATAAACCTAAATAAAGTTAGACAAGCATGTCAATACAGGAGGTTAGATGTGAGGGGTCAAAGTATAGAATGCCTTCCCTTTAGCAACCCACATTTTTGGTCTTGAGACGTCTTTAAAAGCCTTATTGCTGTAACCAATTATAGCATTTGTGTTTAAATCTACTACTCTGACTTCTACAAACTGCTTTTTGCATTTTTTTGAGGATCTGAATGCTGGTTGCATCTTAATTTTGTATGCTATGTTTAAAGGATTTTTCAGCAAGGCATCATTATTATCTTCTGTTAGATATTATCATCATGTAATTGTGTCACTAGACTTAATCTCAATGAAGTCAGGAATTTCCTATTATGGGTCTGCTCTTGTACTTCTGTGGAATTCTGCAACATTTGACAAATGAAATGTATGCTTATGGTGCCACTTCTACCAAAAGTCAGTACCTGGGCTGTCCACCCCTACTCCACAGGGCTCAAGCAGAAAGGCCCTATACAGACAGTATACAGTTGTCCCTCCGTATCCATGGATTTGGTCTCCATGGATTTAAGTACAGTATTCACGGCTTGAAAACATTCTTTAAAAAATAATAATCCAAAAAGCAAACCTTGATTTCACCATCTTATATTATCTACAATAGCATAGTAAAATGATGTCCCTTATATAAAGTGGCAAAATCAGGATTTTCTTTTTGGATATTTTTTAAAAATTTCAAACTATGGTTGGTTGAATCCATGGACGCAGAATCCATGGATATGGAGGGTCGACTGTACACCAGTTTTTGAAGCAGATGTTGTCTGGGGTGGGGACATTGTTCTGGGTGAAACATTCATTTTTATCACAGAGAATGTCCCCAGCAATGATGAGTTTGGTTTCTCCCATCTTGGCATGTCCTTTCCATGTTTTAACACAGTTGTTTTGAAACAGCATGCTATTCGTGTTTGTTGTGGGTCACAGAGCGGTGGGTTCGGGCTGCAGGGGAGAGGATTCCACTTGGGCACTGGGGGGAGCTTCCTGACAGTGGGAGCTGTTTGAGGGTGGAGTGTGCTGCTGCATGGGAGTGTGTTGGAGTCTCCTTCTTTGGAGATTTTTAAGTGGAGGCTGGATGGCCATCTGTTGGGAGTGATTTGATTGTGTATTCCTACATGGCAGGGGGTTGGACTGGATGGCCCTGGTCATCTCTTCCAACTCTATAATTCTATGATTCTATAAGGGACACCATTTTGCTATGCCACTACATATAATCGGTCTTGAGTATTCATGGATTTTGGTATCCACAGGGGGTCCTGGAACCAAACCCCTGAGAATATAAAGGGACAACTGTACCTCCATTATCTTTTACCCCTCTTTCTTTCTTTCTTTCTTTCTTTCTTTCTTTCTGCTATTTGTAATACAACAGCTAGTCGGAAAGAGTCCTAGAAAGCTTGCTGAATACTCATGTTTATGCTATGTTTTCATTTGCATTTTTTCACACTACACAATTATAACACTTTGATACCACTTTAACTGCCAGAGCTGCCTTCTATATAACCCTGGGATTTGTGGTTTTATGAGATATTCAGAATTCTTTTGCCACAGAGCTTTAATGCCTCACCAAATCACAATTTCCAAAATTCCATAGGATGCAGCCACAGTTGTTAAAGTGATATCAAGATGCTATTACTGTACAGCATGAAAGAGACCTTGGTCTTTTATTCTACCAACACAGTAGGACACGTTTTACAAGGAGAACAAAACACCTTTAAGCTTTGCCTGGGCTTTTTCTATTGAAAAAATTATGTATCTGACCAAGATGAGATGAAAGACCAAATAGCTAGATGGCTTAATGTTTTAGCCCCATACCAGAATGCCCGCAGTTGGTGATGAGTGCCAACTTGGTAAAACTTATTTCACCTTTTGCCACACTTGGTAACAGTGTAAAAAAAAGCACTAAGCACTCTTCACTAAAGATCTTTTCCAGTTTCATATAAAAAACATTTCTATAAGAATCATTCAAATTTTATTAACTGTATATCTTCTTTTCTGCCAAAACTGGAAATCCTCTCTGCACAGAAATGCTAAACACTGTTTCTCAAGTAATTCCCACCCAAGTACAGTTATCTCTCCATATCCACGGATTTAAGTATTCACAGCTTGAAAATATTCTTTAAAAAATAATAATCCAAAAAGCAAACCTTGATTTTGCCATCTTTTACAAGGGAAACCATTTTGCTATGGCATTGCATATATTGTAATGGGACTTGAGTATTCACAGATTTTGGTATCCACGGGGGTCCTGGAACCAAAACCCAGCAAATATGAAGGGACAACTGTGATTCACAGACGTTCATGTAGTAAGTATAACAGAATATTACTGAACTTGCCTTCATCTTTAAGGTTGCAGTCCAAAATACACTTATTTTTTTTATGTGTTTATATGCCACTCTTCAGCCACGAAGGCTTTCAGAGTGGCTTACAAATTGTTAAGCAATAGCACCTACACATCTACACCGCTTTTATAGCACGCTACGAACTCTCGAAGTGGTTTCCAATGTGTGTTAGCTAATTATAGACTGACCAACTCTCCCTTATTTCCCAGGATCTCCCTTATTCAAGCTAAAAATTTTTTAAATCCTCCCAGCTCTCTTATTGACCTCCTATTTCTCCCATATATTTACAAAGGCATGACATTCAGATGTCAAGGGCAAGCAAGTTGGAGCACAGAGGGAATCCGAGAAGGCTGGATATGTGTTTGTGTACGGGAGAGGGGGAAAGAGGTCTGTGTGTGTTGTTGCATCTGTGTACATGTGAGAAAGGGAAGTGTATGCTTGCATGTCCCAGTAAGAGGGGGAATGGGGTATGTGTGTGGTTTTGTATCTTGCATATAAAAGGTTTTTGATTTGTGTGTGTGTGGGTGGGTGAGTGTGTGTCTGTTTTGATAAGGTAAATCTGTAATAGTTCTTTCAGTTTTCTTTCAAGTTAATAATGGTGCTTGAAATCTTTTTAGAATAGTTTTTGTTGTTGTTCTTATTGTTACTGTTTAAGTTCCCTGGATAATGCATACATACACAAACATACAAAGCCAATCAAAATATTAAACAGTATGGCCAGGCCATTCAATATGTAATCCTATACCAATGAATATTTGTTGAGGAGTGATGCCACGCCACTAAAAATGTTCAAAATTTGTCACGACTAGGTGCCTTATCGCACTAGGCTGTTAGAGCACTATTACTGCACTTTAACTGCTCAGGCTGCCTCCTGTGGAACTCTGGGGTTAGTAGTTTAGTGAAGCCTAAGAGCTCTCTAGCTGAGAATGCTAAATGCCCCTCCGTAAACTGCAAATCTCAGGATTCCACAGGAGGCAGCGATAGCAGTTAAAGTGGAATAATAGTGCCATAACAGTACAGTGTGATAAGGCCCTAAATCTCCCTTAAATTCACGACTGAAAGTTGGTTACCCTACTTACTTGTGAAACCAGGAACACTACTTCACATTGAAAGCAATGGGACTTATTTCAGATTAAACGTATATAGGATTGAACTGCAAGGCATAGTTCATAGGAAGTCAGTTCAGTGAAGGTTATATTAACTTTTAAAAGAATCTTAACAAAATAATCTTGGCTTATTGAAAAAGCAAAAAAAAAATGGATGTGTTATGAGTGCAGGAGTGGGAATCATGGACACTCCAGCTGTTGTTGGACTACAACTCCCATCAGCCATGGACAGCACAGCCAACAAAAAGAAATGCTGGATTCATCATTTCTAGATTGGGGTGGGCAAAGTGCAGCCCCCCCCCCAGGATAAAACACACACACCTTTTTTTTGCTCAAAAATACCCCAAACTGATCTCTGGGGTATTGAGCTGGAACCCCTCAAGAATCAAAATGAAACATAGCAAAAAAAAAAAAAAATTTAAAACCTTTGTGTGTGTGCCTCAAAACACCTTCCAAGGGCCAAGGAAGGCCCCAAATCATGCTTACATGTTCCATAGAGGGACTTTGTGGGCACTTTTTTTTGGAGGAGGAGCAAGTGTGCTGGGAGAGTGCAACCCTCCAAGGTGTCTTTCGTCTTCCACAGCTGCTCACCCCTGATCTGGGGGGGGGGCACACAATTTGCACCCCGGTGCTCTTGAGATGTGAAACTCAGGCACATTCTTGTTGTCATGGAGAAAAGAATAAATAACTACACAAATAGAAGCAGCTTTCTGAGGACAATGTGGATTGTAGTCCCAACACCTCTTTAAAAAACCCAACCAACCAAGGTGAGAATGAATATTCATAGAATCAAAGAGTTGGAAACGACCATAAGGGCCATCTAGTCCAACCCCCTGCCATGCAGGACTACTCAATCAAAGCACCCCTGACAGATGGCCATCCAGCCTCTGCTTAAAAACCTCCAAAGATGGAGACTCCATCACACTCTGAGGCAGAGAATTCCCCTGCTAAACAGCTCCTACCGTCAGGAACTCTTCCTAATGTTTAGGTGGAATCTCTTTTCCTCGAGTTTAAACTCATTGCTCTGTGTCCTAGTCTCTGGAGCAGCAGAAAACAAGCTTGCTCCATCGTCAGTATAACATCCCTTCAAACATTTAAATGTGGCTACCATGTCACCTCTCAACCTTCTCTTCTCCAGGCTAAACATACCCAGCTCCTTAAGCTGCTCCTCATAGGCATAACTTCCAGTCCTCCCACCATTTTGGTCGTCCTTCTCTGGACATGCTCCAGGTTGTCCAAAAGTAACTTCCCCCAACTTATTCATATGAGTGCTTGAAAATACAGTATGTACTACAGTGTTAATATGTGTTATGTACAGAATTGTGTGCAAACTAATCCCACATGTTCTGAAACACATGGGTGTCAAGGAAAAGAACTGTAGCATTAGGTTTAATTTTACAGTACTGTTATCTTCAGGTTTAAATTTGGTGTTGTTGGTCAGTTTCTGCCCCAGGTGTGTCAACGACTGTCAGTCGCTGCCCCATAGATCTGATATTATGTCACTTCCTCTCACCATTTTGAAAAGGACTCTGATGAAAATTGAGGTATTTGAGGGCTTTTTATCTGGGGCTTAGAGGTCTTTTTGCACATCTTGGGGGGGGGCTTTCCATGTGCGGTTTGGACATAAAAATAATCTGCTGGGGAAGCCCTTATCTCTGTCCCACCACTCTTACAAGTGCATCTGGTGGGAACTCTGGAACTCTCTGCCCAGAGAAGTCAGATTGGAGCCCTCCCTGCCTTCTTTCCGGAGGCAAGTAAAAACATTCCTGTTTAGGCAGGCCTTTGCCAATCTTTGCTAATGGCAGTACTGGGGTATACGTGAATGCTGTGTAGCTGTGTGTGTGTATATATATATATATGTGTGTGTGTGTATTTTTAGAGTTTTAGCTGTTTTTAACTTTTTTAGTTGTTTAATTGCGTTTTAACTTTTGTATTTTGCTGATTTTAACAAGGTCTTTCTATTGTACGCCTCTTTGAGTCCCAAATTGGGAAAAATGCACACTAGAAATAAAGATGATGATAATAATAATAATAATAATATTACATTGAAAAAATATTTTTGAGGGGTTTGGATTACTGTTCTCTGAACAAAAAAACTAGCTTGCTCCATCTCCAATATGACACCCTTTCAAATATTTAAACACAGCTATCATGTCCCCTCTTAACCTCCTCTTCTCCAGGCTAAACATACCCAGCTCCCTAAGCTGCTCCTCATAGGGTATGGCTTCCCGACGTCCCACCATTTTGTTTGCCCTCCTCTGGACATGTTCCAGCTTGTTAATATCCTTCTTGAATTGCACTGCACAGAACTGGACCCAGTATGGACCCAAAGTGAGGTCTGACCAAATCAGAATAGAGTGGCGCTATTGCTTTCCCTTGATCTAGAGACCAAGGTTTCTCAACCAGGGTTCCCTGAATTCCTTGAGAGGTTGCTAAGAGTTCCACAAGAGATTGTGGTGTTTAAAATAATAATAATAAACATTTCTTGATCTATCAATGCAATAATTTTTATGCAGAGGTTCCCTGAGATCTGGAATTCTTGTCAGGGGTTCCCTGAGACCTGACAATTATTTGAAAGGTTCCTCCAGGGTAAAAAGGCTGATCTAGACACGAGACTCCTATTGATTTCATTAAAAAGGAACAACACTGATCCAATCCATAATCCAGTTCTGCAAACCACAACACTGGAGTTCAATCCCATCCTTTCGTAGGTCAGTAAAATGAGTACCCAGCTTGTGGGGGCAATTAGCTAACACACATTGGAAACCACTTAATTAATGCTGTGTAGATGTGTCAAGTGCTATTGCTTCACAATCTGTAAACTGCTCTGGGAGCCTTTGTGGCTGAAGAGCAGAGTATTAATACCTAAATATATTTTAGAAAAAATTAAAATGGGAAGGCCTTTGAAAGCAGAGAGCTGAGAACTTTGTGTGCTCACAGTTTTGATACCAGCTTATTAAAACCAACAAATCTCCTTACAGATTTGCCAAAAAGAACTTTGAGATGAAAAGAAATAATTTGTATGCAAGAGAAGGTGAAACTGACAGGTCAATAATTCCTATCCTTCATGGATTGCACCTTTAGAATACAGTCATCCCTTCACATTCGCGGGATTAGGTTCCCCAGACCCCCGTGAATGCGAAAAATCCGCGAAAAACAACTGCCCTCCCCCTCCCCCACCAAAGCAACCACAGGGCCTCCGGAGGCCCTATAGTTGCTTCCCCCCGCCTCCCCAGGCCTTCATGGGGCCTCCAGAGTGCCTCCGGGGGCCCATGAAGGCCTCCCCGGCCCTCCCCCCTCCCGCCTAAGGCCTGCAGAGGCCCCATGTTGTGGCTTTTGGGAGGGCGGGGACCCTCCCAAAATCTACGAATATGCAAAACCGCAAATGCCAAGTTCGCGAATGTGGAGGGGCAACTGTACATTCTGATAAGATTCCAACAAGAGGGGTTTCAGAACACATTTCACTCTCACACTGAAATCAACCGCAATTAAAAAAAATTGCTTCTCACAGGCTAGGTTGGGCTGCTTTTATTTCAATGGACCTTATCAGACATATAAATATAAATAAATATAAATATAAATAAATAAACCCCTTAGCACCTCTAATTGTTACCCGCCATCAAGCAAGAAAAAATAAGCTGAGAACGCCTTTTAAAAATAATCTAATTTAACAATTTAATAAATAATTTAATAAATTTTTATTTATTATTTTTTTATAAAAATATTTTATTTATTAATGAAACAATAAATAATTTATTAAAAATTAATAATTGAATTTACTTTATTTTTAATAATTTAATTAATTTATCATAATATATTATAATGTAATTTAATTATTTTATGTTTAATAATTTAATGATGTGATTTATTTTTAAGAATTTAATTAATTTATTATAATATCTTACATTATAAATATAATTTAATTAGCTCATTTTTAATAATTTAATGTATTTTTAATAATTTAATTAATTTATTATACTTTTATTATTTTATTATATTACATTATACATATAATTAGCTCATTTTTAATAATTTAATGTATTTTTAATAATTTAATTAATTTATTACAATACATATTATAATATATTATAAATACATTATAACATAATTTAATTAGCTTATTTTTAATAATTTAATGTTTTAATTTATTTTTAATAATTTAATCAATTTTTATAATATATATTATAATATATTATAATTTAATTAGTTTATTTTAGATCATTTAATTTAATAGGCTTCTTCCCCCCTCTCCTTCCTTCTCCCGCTCAAACAACTCACACCAACCACCACCCTTCCCCCTAGCCCACACCGCAGCCCCGCCCCCACCGAGCGCGACTCTTCACGTGACCACCTACGTCACCGGAAGCTCCCCGCGCGCGGCAACTCCGAACTTCCGTCCGGCCGTTTCCGGCGGGGAGCCGTTGTTTGGCGGTGGCGTCGGCTGACAGGCGAGACGGATTTCAGGGTCGCGCGCGCCCGCTTAGCGCTTCCCTGCTTCGGCCGGGGACTCCTTTAGGTAGGACCCCCCCAACCGGAAGTAGTCCCTCTCCCTTTCCTCTCCCCCTCCTCTTCCGTGGCATCCCTCCCAACTCCCGCCCTTCCCGCCTCAGGCGGCTTCAGTTTAGGAGACGGCAGTTCTCTCGCTCTCCTCTCCGGCTCTGCCTTTCAGTTTCTATTCTCCCCCCCCCCCCAAAAAGTCCCCTCTCCTTACACAGCAGCTGAACCATATCCCTTGACTCCACGTCCCTTTTCTCCCCTTGATTTATGGGTGAACAACTGGAAAGGAACTATGGACAGTCAGGGTCACCCACACTAGAGAAATAATCCAGGTTGTTGTTGTTGATGATGATGATTATCATCAGCCTTCCTGTGGAATCCTGGGATTTGTAGTTTGGTGAGGCACCAGCACTCTTTGACAAGAGAAATGCTAAAAAGACTATGAAACTACAAATCCCAGGATTCCATAGGAAGGAGCTTTGCAAATCATCCAGTTTCAAACTGGATTATTTGTGTTATGTGGATCTCCCCATAGGATCAAAATCACTAGAGACTTTTTTAAAAAGATTGGAAACTTCTGTTCAACTAGGTTGAAACTGGATGATTTGTCACTGGCTCCTTCCTGTGGAACTCTGGGATTTGTAGTTTGCTGAGGCACTAGCACACTTTGGCAGAGAAGGCTAAAGACTTTGTAAAAACTACAGCTTCCAGGATCCCATAGGAACTACAGCTTCCAGGATCCCATGGCACCAGCACTCTGCTTTTAAAATATCTTATTTTTATTTTTATTTTATTTATTAGTTATTTATACCCCGCTCTTCAGCCACAAGGCTTAATAATAATAAATAATAAAATTTATGTTTATCCCGCCCCTCTGTTAAAACAATCGGGGCGGCTTACAAAAATTAAAATACCAACACAATACAAAAATTAAAATACCAATACAATACAAAACTTAAAATACCCAAACACCACCCACCCCCACCCTCCCCCATAAAAAGATATTAAAACAGATACATTAAAACAACTGATATAAAATCACATTAAAATAATAATAAATAGCCAGCAGACTAAAAAGAGCCAGGAGTCCCTGAGGGCTCCTTTATTTGCTTTATTTGCTATATAAAAGAACAAAATACAGTTGCCCCTCCACATTCACGAACTTAGCATTTGCGGTTTTGATTATTCACGGTTTTGGGAGGGCCCCCTGCCCTCCCAAAACCATGACAAGGGGCCTCTGGAGGCCCCGTCCCACAGAGGTCTCATGGTCGCTTTGGCGGGGGAGGGGGAGGGCAATCATTATTCACAGAATTTTCACATTCGCGGGGGTCTGGGGAACATAACCCCCGCGAATGTGAAGGGACGACTATAGTTGTGACCAAGACAAACATCAAGACTATATCACATACACATACACTACTACACTTAGACGTACATACTACACAAACCCTATTCCCCCCTTATTCCTCCCTCCACTTTAATTAACATACATATAACAAATAAAATTAAAATTACTTCCCTCTTAGTCTTGTCCAGTCCTATAAACCTTTTTATACTTACACCTCTTGCCATGATCTTACCATAAAACTCATCTTAATATAGATATTAATATATTATTATTATTATTATTATTGATACTTCCAATCTATTGGCAGATAAGGCTAAAAAGGCTCCAGTTGTCCCTCCATATCCACAGATTTAAGTATCCACGGCTTGAAAATATTCTTTTAAAAAAATTAATCAAAAAGCAAAGCTTGATTTTGCCATCTTTTATATAAGGGACACCATTTTGCTATGCCATTGCATATAATGGGACTTGAGTATTCACGAATTTTGGTATCCATGGGGGTTCTGGAACCAAAACCCAGTGAATATGAAGGGACAGCTGTGTATGAAACTACAAATCCCAGGATTCCATAGGAAGGAGCTATGCAAATAATTCAGTTTCAAACTGGATTGTTTGTGTCATGTGGATTCCCCCATAGGATCATGGCAATGTCTCAGAAATGGACAAATCCCAAAATTCCTACAGTGGAAGATTGGTTGCTAAAACTCAACAAGTCAGCAGAAATGGGTAAACTTACCTCGTTTGATTAGGCAAAAATCACTCGAGACCTTTTAAAAAGATTGGAAACTTCTGTTAAACTTTTTTGAGTAAAAAAAGAAAATGAATTTCTTTTTCTGCTCTCCTTTTCAGTTTCTATCCCCCCCTCCTTTCCTTCAAAACAGCAGCCGAAATATTCCCGGACTCCACATCTCCAGCCTGATGTTTGGATCAGAGCTTGGGGGAAATTACTGTTTACCTTTTTGGACTGTAACTCATCCACACTACACCAACAATAATCCAGTGTGAAACTGGATTATTTGCCATGGCTCCTTCCTGTTGCAATTTGGGATTTGTAGTTTCGGAAGTTCTGTAGCCTTCTCTGCTAAAGAGTGCTGGTGCCTCATCAAACTACAAAGCCCAGGATTTCATAGAAAGGAACCATGGCAAATAATCCACTTCCAAACTGGATTATTTTGTAGTGTGGATGCAGCCCCAGAATCCTCAGTCTTGCATAGCCAGTTTATAAGAGCGGTAGCTCACATAAGGCCAATCCACACACTACACAAATAAGCCTTCCTTCCATAAATATAATGAATAATCTTTTTTTAAGTGAAAATGATAGTATAGTCCAGCCTTCCTCAGGTGTTCTGTGCTACGGCAGCTCACATCAGCCCTGTCTTCCACAACTAGTGGTCAGGGAGAATGGATATTGTAGTCCAAAAACATTACAACAATCCTGCTTGGGGAAATTTGTAATTAGACTTTTTTTTTCTTTTTCTTTTTTTCTTTTTTTTTGGCATTTCCACTATAATTTTAATCAGGAGGCTTCTGCAACTGACTGATGCCCAGAAGTGTTTGACCACAGCCTCTGTTGGTTTCATACAGTGTTAATTATTTAAACAAAAATCATTTTGTTTGTGGCCAATGTCATACTGTTGACTGTAGTTCGAAACATCAGAGTGGCACTAAAATGGCTAAAACAGTCATAAAAGGAGAACCTCACTTAGCTACTTTGGAGTTGTTTGGGGATGGAAAAGCCACACAGGAATACTTCAGTTAACAAAGCTACTGACAAAGAATCTCTTCTTTACAAAGTCTTTTTAGACCCACCAGCCCCAATTTTCCTCCTTGTCCTCTATCTAGCTAGAAGTTTTTCCCTTGCAGTGTCAGCGCTGGGAGGATGGTGAAGGATGCCTGGAGAAATTCAGACTTTGGGTTTTTGGTTGCAGCAGAATGTCTGTGGTAAACAGTGCAATTCAGCTCTTGCTGATTCTACTGTGTCTGCTTGCCTACAACTGGCAAGATATACAGCATGCATGAACTGCAAAACAGTGAAAAGGGGAGAGCAGATAAGCATACTTCACCAGTTTCCCCCATCTTGTTAAGAAAAACCCAAAGAAATATCTGTTTGACTACCAAAATGGAAGTTATAAGAAAAGTGGAAGTGGGTGAAAGAAAGAAAAAAAAATCCCTAGTTGCATTTTGGAAGCATCCTTCAAGTGATATGTAGAAGGCTCAACAATATTTTTTTTGTTATTTATGCAGTGCTGCCCTGATTTGGTTGTTCATTTCACATGTGTGTACTGTTAGTTTGATAGGTGACCCATGTTTCAGACCCGTAAAGGAGAATAGACAGTACAGTGGCTCTATACCAACACTTACGACTCCTCGAATGTTTTCATCAGCGCTGTATACGTACAATCCTAAATATACACTGGACTGACTATTTGACAAATGTTGCTGTCCTTGAGCAAGCAGGGATCACCAGCATTGAGGCCATGATATTGAGAACACAGCTGCTCTGGGCAGGGCACGTTTCTAGGATGGAGGACCAGCGCCTTCCAAAAATAGTACTCTATGGTGAACTTGCCACAGGTCAGCGTAAGAGGGGCGCTCCAAAAAAGCAATACAGTTGCCCCTCCACATTCGCGAACTTGACATTCGCGGTTTTGGTTATTCGTGGTTTTGGGAGGGCCCCCCCGGGCCCCCCCAAAACCGCAACACGGGGCCTCCAGAGGCCCCATGAAAGACCTGGAGGGAGCGGGGAGGCCCGGGGAGGATTCCACGGGGGCCCCGGAGGCGCTCCGGAGGCCACATGAAGGCCTGGGGAGGGGTGGCGAGGCCTTCGCGGGACCCCCGGAGGCGCTCCGGAGGCGCCGCGAAGGCTTGGGGAGGGGTGGCGAGGCCTTCGCGGGACCCCCGGAGGCCCTCCGGAGGCGCCGCGAAGGCCTGGGGAGGGGTGGCGAGGCCTTCGCGGGACCCCCGGAGGCCCTCCGGAGGCGCCGCGAAGGCCTGGGGAGGGGTGGCGAGGCCTTCGCGGGACCCCCGGAGGCCCTCTGGAGGCCCCGCGAAGGCCTGGGGAGGGGTGGCGAGGCCTTCGCGGGACCCCCGGAGGCCCTCCGGAGGCCCCGCGAAGGCTTGGGGAGGGGTGGCGAGGCCTTCGCGGGACCCCCGGAGCCCCCACGAAGGCCTGGGGAGGGGTGGCGAGGCCTTCGCGGGACCCCCAGAGGCCCTCCGGAGGCGCCGCGAAGGCTTGGGGAGGGGTGGCGAGGCCTTCGCGGGATCCCCAGAGGCCCCGCGAAGGCCTGGGGAGGGGTGGGGAGGCCTTCGCGGGATCCCTGGAGGCCCTCCGGAGGCCCCGCAAAGGCCTGGGGAGGGGTGGGGAGGCCTTCGTGGGACCCCCGGAGGCCCTCCGGAGGCCCTGCGAAGGCCTGGGGAGGGGTGGCGAGGCCTTCGCGGGACCCCCGGAGGCCCCGCGAAGGCCTGGGGAGGGAGGGCGGAAGGGCCGGCTAGACCTCCGTGGGGCCTAGCAAGGCCCTGCGAAGGCCCGGGGAGGGAGGGCAGAAGGGCCGGGTAGACCTCCGTGGGGCCTAGAAAGGCCCCGCGAAGGCCCGGGGAGGGAGGGTGGAAGGGCCGGGGAGACCTCCGTGGGGCCTAGCAAGGCCCCGCGAAGGCCTGGGGAGGGAGGGGGGAGGGGAGTCGTTATTCGCGGATTTTTCACATTCACGGGGGTCCGTGGAACGGAACCCCCGCGAATGTGAAGGGACGACTGTACAAGGATTCCCTGAAACAGCATCTCAGGCTTAGCCAAATTGATCACCAACAGTGGTCTGCCATGGCTTCACATCGGGAGGCATGGAGACACACTATCCACAATGCTGCAGCTTTATTTGAGAACTCACGCCAAAAGCAAAAGGCAAAGATACCCAAAAGCAAAAGGCAAAGATACCCGAAAGCAAAAGGCAAAGATACCCAAAAGCAAAAGGCAAAGATACCCGAAAGCAAAAGGCAAAGATACCCGAAAGCAAAAGGCAAAGATACCCAAAAGCAAAAGGCAAAGATACCCAAAAGCAAAAGGCAAAGATACCCGCCTAGTCTTCTGGGACACTGCTTGGCTCATGGTTGACTGGGCACAGTTTCGGAGCAAAACTGGTAGAATCGGCTCAGCTTTCCCTCTCAATGGCCGGGTGATTTCTGCTGCCAAACTGAAGTCATTTCTTGGGGCTGCCCCCTGAACTGCTTTCCCTATAAAAAGCTACTCCAGGCAAGTTGCAGATCAAAACTGGGGCATGTTATCAACCGAAAACATTTGAAATGTACCTCTTTCTTGGACGGTGGGGAGGGAGAGGGGGCCGGGCTCAGATTATGGACTCAGTATGGACTTGGACTCCAGGGGTTTGTGCTGTGTCTCCCCTCTTTCCCCTCTGTTGACATGTGCAGGTACATAATTCTTAGTCGGGGATGCTTTGATCAAGATTTCCTGTGTGGCAGGGGGTTGGACTGGATGGCCCTCGTGGTCTCTTCCAACTCTGCAATTCTGTGATTCTGTGAGAAACGACAACGCAGAAAGAATCACAACCCAGAAACATCACCCAAGGAGACCCTCTGCTGTGCTTTCTGCAACTGGACTTGTTTATCTCTGATTGGCCTTTTCAGTCATCAGCGCGCTTGCAGAAAGCGCGGGATGAGTCCTTCCTGAATCTTCGTTTGCAAAGAAAAGCCAGAGCGCGAGATAGACTGTTAGACACAGGGATCCTATGTGTGTGAGAGACACTGTTATTTCTGAATCAAAAGTCTCCTGAAATATGTTGGAGTTCTCTCCTTTTCTGTGATGTAGGAACCTATCCCTATTCTTTCTATGTTATTTCTGTCTCTGGTATCAAATTTTCTGTTAAAGAAGTAATGGCCAGGGACACGTCTACTTTATTAACTCAAGTAGACCTGTATATCCCATCTACAGTGAGTTGCCTTAGGAAACTTCAGACATGCCTTGCTTGCAGAGTTCCTCTTTCAAACCTAATGGTACTTGGCAACTTTCGAAAAGGGAACAACCTTGCTGAAATAAACAAAAGTTCATGGTGGATTAGAGTACAGTACTACCAAATGAGGAAGGATATCAGTTGTTGAGTCATTCTTCGTTCCCATTCAGCATAAGCCTTGTATTAAAAATAAATTAGAGGCATCTTCATTTTAGGTCTATTGCGTGTAAAAACATATAGTAAGAAATGGCTGCTTAGAAAGAAGGAGAGAATACCAAAAGCAATTTCACCAAAGAGCTAGTCAGTCCTGCTTTTGTTGGATTGTGATACTCATTGGCTGTCTTTGAACAGTGTTCAGAACAGGACAGCTGGATTATTGTCTTGTAGAAAGTATTCCAAAAACATTGTAAAATGTTAAAAAGGGATGTTAAAGGCCATCTAGTTCAACCTCAGATGTAACAAAATTCAGAAAGGAGCATCTGCTATCTTCTGAAGCACTCTTCTCACTGTTAAAACAGCTCTTGCCCTCTGGAAATTGTTCCTAAAGATTTAAACATCAGATACTACTCCACACATTCAGTGTTGGTCTGTGTCCTAGATTAGGTTCAGGCCATTTTGTCACATCGAGTGTTATTCTAGATATTCTGGTTACCAGTGTGTTTCTAGGTTCAGTTCCATTTTACTCTAGTCCCAGGATGCTGTGGGTCTTATGTTTATTTTAAGTTTCAGTATTAACTTTTCTGTACTCTTTGTTCAACAAGGAAGACCCTATGTAAGGTCTTAGTTGTTGAATGGAGGACATTGGGGCAGTGCCAGCAGCACCTGCTTTCTGAAGTGTGGTAGCTAGGGTCCCACAAATGGTCCCTCTTAATTGTGGCAGCAGTAGAACACTCTTGGCAAAGAGCTCTGCTTTTCCAATTGAGTTGTTGGCATTTTGGGGGTGCAGCCCACTTGTCTTCCCACATTTCTCGTTGCCTGTTTTCTGGAAGCATAGGTTGATAGTTATGAATCTGAAGCCATACTTTTAAGACAAAAAGGAAATATCCTTATTTATAGAGAGTAAATAATCATAAGCTGAGACCCAAGCAAATTGCAGGGCAGTTTTATAAAATGAAAAAAAGGGGGGGAGTGTATGACATCACACAGATGGATACAGTAGTTGATTATCCTAGAGATACAACCAACACCATCACTTTGAATCAAGGTCTGTATCCCTGTGTCTGTTGTAATTTAGCAATTTGTGGCTCCTACGGCCAAGCCAATAATGAGAATATAGTGTAGGACTTGATCTGTCATATACATGATGCTTGACAAGAAAATGTCAAACCGTATGTACTGGACCAGTTGTGGGTAGGTTTGGTGGGCCTGGGGGACATTTTTCACTCCCTGCAACCTGTTGCAAGTGATATCACTCTCTGAAAATGAAATTGAAGTGACCAGGAAATCATCTTCTTTCTAGTTTAATCTAAAAAAGGTATTTTTATGCAAAATAAGGTATGCAGGTCCTGCATGCTTGTTTTACAGGAGACTCATGCTTCCTGCAGTCTTCTAGGAGTATAGTTCTTCCTTTCTGGGTGGGGCGAGGGAAGAGTCTGTCAGTAGGAGAGTTAGCCTCTGGAGGATGGATATACCCTGTACATTGCCCACACTAGTGCTAGACCTTTTAGTTCAGGATCTCTATGAGGAGTTATATTTAAAAGTATGTGGCTTAACATACAGAATACTCCAGATTCAATCCATGGCATGCTTGGTTAAAAGAACTGAGTCGTCAGTGATGAGGCAGACCTTTGTCTCTGACCCTGAAGAGCTGCTTCCAGTTAGTGGTACTTTATCTGCCAGGGATACTTTAACTGTAGCTTGCTGCACTGGCAGGTGCTTGGATTAAATGACCCTGGGTGTCCCTTCCAACTCTGCTGTTGTGTGATTCTGAGTCAGAGTTGCCCATGCTAGGCTTGATAGAGGAATAGCTTGAGGTGATATAAGGAAATACTCCTAAATGACATGATATTTTAAAAATATTTTAACACATCTTGCCATTATTTGTGTTGGCTGAAAGTCTGTTATTCATTATTATCAATGTACTATCCTTGAAACTACAAATGCTGACATTACCAATCCATGTTTACGGTATGTATTTTTCCCCCTCTGGCTTTTTCTTCGCAAACGATGATTTAGGAAGGACTCATCCTGCGCTTTCTGCAAGCGCGCTGATGACTAAAAGGGCCAATCCGAGATAAACAGGTCCGGTTGCAGAAAGCGCAGCAGAAGGTCTCCTTGGATGATGTTTGTGGGTTGTGATTATTTATGCATTGTTGTTTCTCTTCAAGACTTGTTCGGCGTGAGTTCTCAAATAAAGCTGCAGCATTGTGGATAGTGTGTCTCCATGCCTCCCGATGTGAGGCCAGGGTGGAACATTGTTGGTGATCAGTTTGGCCAAGCCTGAGATGTTGTTTCAGGGAGTCCTTGTATCGCTTTTTTGGAGCGCCCCTCTTACGCTGATCCATGGCGAGTTCACCGTAGAGTAGTATTTATGGGAGGCGATGGTCCTCCATCCTAGAAACGTGCCCTGCCAGGCACAGCTGTGTTCTCAATATCATGGCCTCAATGCTGGTGATCCCTGCTTGCTCAAGGACAGCAACATTCATCACATAGTCAGTCCAGTGTATATTTAGGATTGTGCGTAGACAGCGCTGATGAAAGCATTCGAGGAGTCGTAGGTGGTGGCAATAGGTGACCCGTGTTTCAGATCCATAAAGGAGAACAGACAGTACAATGGCTCTATACACACTGATTTTTGTGCTTCGCCTCAGGTGTTTATTACTCCAGACTCTTGTGAAGTCTTCCAAATGCACTATATGCCTTTGCTAATCTGTGATCGATCTCTTTGTCAGTCTTGGCATCTGAGGAGATGATGCTTCCCAGGTAGGTGAACTGCTGAACGGACTTGAGCACAGATTTGCCGATGTCAATGTGGGGATGGTGGTGTTCATCCTGTGGTGCAGGCTGGTAAAGAACTTCCATTTTCTTCAGATTGACTTCCAGCCCAAACAGCTCTGCAGCTGTTGCGGAGCAGGATGTTAGGCGCTGCAGAGCTGCTTCTGTGTGGGCAACAAGGGCAGCAGCATCAGCGAAGAGCAGCTCACGGACTAGATAGTTTAGAGTCTTAGCGTGAGCCCTCAGACGGCTTAAGTTAAACAAGCTACCATCAGTACGGCAACGTATATAGATGCCATCGTCTTCTTCAAGCTCTGGCGTAGCCCTTTGGAGCATCATGCTGAAGAAGATTGTAAATAAAGCTGGTGCAAGCACACAACCTTGCTTCACTCCATTAGTTATTAGAAAGGGCTCTGAAAGAGCATCACCATATCTGACTTGACCGTGCTGGCCCTCGTGTAGCAAGATAATCATTTTAAGGAATTTGGGGGGGACATCTTAGTCTTTCCAGGACCTGCTACAGACTTTTTCTACTCACAGTGTCGAAGGCTCTGGTGAGGTCGACAAATGTTACATAGAGACCCTTGTTCTGCTCCCTACATTTTTCTTGCAGTTAGTTGTCTAAGGGCAAATACCATATCTGTAGTACTCCTATTGGCTCTGAAGCCACATTGGCTTTCAGGAAGAAGTTCTTCTGCAACAGCAGGAACTAATCTGTTCAGGAGTATCCTTGCAAGGATTTTTCCAGCAATAGAGAGCAGTGTTATGCCTCGATAGTTTGAGCAATCGGATTTTGCTCCTTTTTTCTTGTACAGGGTGATGATGACTGCATCTTGGAGATCTGATGGCAGTTCCCCTTTTTCCCAGCAATTCACAAGGAGTTCATGGAATTTATCGTGGAGTGCATGACCTCCGTGTTTCCAAACTTCAGGTGGGATTCCATCAATCCCAGCTGCCTTGCTGTTTTTCATCTGCTGTATGGCCTTAAGGGTCTATTCCAAAGTGGGAGCTATGTCCAATTCATTTTTCATCGGTTTTTGTATCATATGTTGGATAGCTGAGCCTTGGACTCCAAGGCTCAGCCCAAGGCTGAGTCCAAGGCTCAGCTATCCAACATTTTTTTTATCATATAATGAAATGGACATATTTAGATTTTGAGTCTCTCTTTTGCTTTGGGGGATCAGATGGAAACATGGAGATGACAAAATGGCCCAGCAGGATAATCTAATCTAGACTAGTGTACAGCATTGCAGGCCAGAGGGAGAAGATTTGAGATCTTTGAGAAGAACTTCTAGAAGGGAGGAGCTGTTCGACAGTGGGAAAGACTGCCTCAGAAGGTGGCATGTTCTCCTTTGTTGGAGGTTTTTAGGGTTGGACTAAATGACCATTGAAATCACTGCCAACTTGTAACATTCCATGATTCTGTGTGGTGGGAAGCAGTGTGTTGAAATATTTTGGCATTTTCACATAGAGCCTGTGGTCTGGGGGTAATAATTTACCTGTTCAGATGCATTGGTTGGCAGTAATACCAGGTAATACCATTTAGGTAGGCTCATTGACATCCCTAAATAGAATGATGTGTTATTAGGAAGTGGGGACTTTGCAGTAGTATAATGATGAAAGGTAGGATTTTTGAAAGTTCTACTTTTTTTCATAATTTAAAGGGTCATCTTTGTTAATCAGAGTTACCTTAAGTGTGCTAATAATCAATGCACTATAGTGGAGCTGCTATATTGACTTCTGGGTTATTTCTTTTACTCATGTAAATTAGAGAATGGGTATGGAATCTAAGTAAAGTTCTAGCAGTTGTTTAGTGAGCTGGATATTATTCTTCCCTCTCCTGCTCTTTGTCCAGGTACATATGGATGTTTATTTTAAACGAAAGGGTGGCATAAAAATATAATGAAATCTGTTCTGCTGTGCATAGACTTTGTGGAAGACAGTCCGTGGGTAAATTATCTTGCTAATTTGAGTAGCAATTTGGTGTGATCTAGGCATGGCCTTCATAGGCACTTAAACAACCTTCCTCATCATTTGGGTAGAATTCAAAGACATATCTGTGTTAGCCTGGAATATCAGTATACTAGGGGATCTTGTGGTACCTTTGAAACTGACTGAGAGAAAGCAACTGTAGCATAAGCTTTTATAGACTTGGTCTACTTCCTCAGATTTATGCATCCTTATAAGTGGAACCAGGGATGAGAGAAGGCACTTTTTGTCAGCTCTTGCTTTCTACTAGATAAGTGTCAGCTAAAACCAAATTGGAAAGAGCAAGGGAGGTCTGTTATAAGGAAAGCACATGAATAAGGTTGAAACACTATTTTTCTGCCATTCTTCACAACCTTGACGTAACCTTTTTGGGTGAGCATGTGGTACATAGTAAATATTTTAAAAATGATAAAGCCATACAGGACTAGTTTCAATTCTGGTTGAATCCTCATACACAATGTAAATGCAGAAGAAAAGAACTTAGCAGGCAAAGTACAAGTTGTATCTGAACCACCTCGGTAAGTAATATTCAGTCTCAACCATGGAGAAATTCTTGGATGGTATGGGGCATTTTTTCTTGTGTGTAGTAAATGCTAGGGAGGTTAACATGTTCCTTAGACCATGGAGGAACAGACACCTTAACCCATCATAAAAGTGGCTATTTATTTAACTGGTAATGCATTGAACAATAACATGGGGCAATGGCCATACAGTTACCTGTACATCAAGTGGTTCTGTCACCTGAATGGTCACAATAGCAGTTTGAGATCTGTCTCTTGGCTGATGATAGATATGTGCTTTACAAAGTGAAGATTTTTTTGTTGCACTTCATGGGGAAAGTAGAAGCTAACTGTTTTCTAGATTCAATTAAGAGGAGGCAACTTTGTTCCAGGGAAAAAAAGTGCTCAGAACATCAAAGTTTTTGAACTAAAATGGTATTTATTTTATTACTCAAGATTTTGTTGAGCAGGATTTATTGAAAGAGAACTTGCATAGGCATATTAAATAACTAAATACAAGTGACATTGTGGAATAAACTTGACCTTATTTATTTATTTATTTAGCAAATATGCCTAATGTAAAGAAGACTGCAGGAAAAAGAGGTCCTCCAAAGCGGAAACTTGCAGAAGAATTCCCTCCAGGAGAAATTTTTACAGACCTATTAAAGAAAGATTGGAAGCTTGGTCCAGTTATAGGCAAAGGTGGTTTTGGCTGCCTGTATCTTGGTAAGATTGATTGAAAAGTGTTACTTGAGCCTTGTACTTATTCATTGGGGAAGAAAAATCATAATAATTATAAGAAACAGGAGCAAGAGAAATTTATCATGGAAACATCTTGGCTAAAAAGAAGTGCCTTAACATTTCTCCTTTTCAGAATGGTCTCTTGAAGGAATCAGAGGAGTACTTAAGATACTGCTTTGTTTAGAAACATTTTGATTTGCTCATCTCTGCTACATTTCTGTTGCATATACTGCTTTCATACATCACTATCATGCTTCTCCCAACCTGTTTTCCCACTTTACTGAACCTTCATCCACTAGGGAAGGTGGATGGAGAACTTCTGTGGTCCTTGCAGACTTCTTCTGAAAGTTGCAACACTTCTATGGGCAGAAAGAGTCTTACTTTTTACAAGACGGCCATGTAACCATCTCATTTTCTTTTATTTATTTTATTTTATTTTATTTTATTTATACCCCGCTCTTCAGCCACAAGGCTATCAGAGCGGCTTACAAATTGTTTTTTAAGCAATAGCTATTTACACATCTACACTACATTAAGCAGTTTCCAATGTGTGTTAGCTAATTGTCCCCACAAGCTGGGTACTCATTTTACCGACCTACGAAAGGATGGAAGGTTCGTTAAACAAAGGCTGTTACACTCAGCAGCTAGATACCTGCTAGTGCTGTACAATGATGTAACATGATTACTAAGAACCTTGTATGATGGGGGAAAAGGTGGCTGCCCCTATGAGCTTGAGTGCTTCACATACCCTCCTAAGTTATTGGGAAAGGTCTCCCCACCCATCAAATATACACAGAAAAGCAATTGGACTTTATACAGCATTTAAATCAGTTATACTTCCAGTCTTCCCAAAGGCACCTGACTGGCTGCTTTTGGAATAGAATTCTGGAAGTGACATACCCTGGTCTGGTTCAACAAGGCAGTTCTTACATCTTTTGTTATGCAGAAGTCTGGGCACAGATGACTGCTGGCTTGATGCTGCTTTTATAAATAAATAATGCATTTATAGTTCAGATTTCAAAATTAATACCTACACTGTGCATCTCAGAGCTGTCATGGTTCAAAAGATATTCATCATTCTTATTATGAGTTTTCTTCTTCCCTTATTTTTTAAAAACCTTTCTCAGCCTGGGGTCACCATATGGTGTTGGACTGCAATGTCAGCATGACAGCCAGCATAGACAGTGCTCAAGGATGATGGGAGTTGCAGTGTAACAGCCTGTGGAGGCCCCCTGGTTTGGAAAGTCTAATCTATATAAATCTAATTTGGCTACAGTGGTAGCTAAAATGTTGGGAAACATGGTCACTGAGGAGGAGATGTTTACTTTTTAAAAGTTTGTTTCCTATTGTGCTGTAGTAGTCCAAAGCTGTTACCTTCTGAATCTTACATAGCTTTGGTATCTTTACAGTGCTGATGAAATCTCAGCCACAGGATTCCTTTAGGGAAAGTGGCTGATTTATGAGCTGGGAAATACTAGCTTTGTGTTATTTGACAAATTAATACAAAAAGTAAATAGTGTTTTTTCTGTGTTGTAAGAGCTTTTCCATATGTTATCTTCCTTCTCCGGTGACCAAAGTGGTAATACAATATATAACAGGACGCACTGAGTACTGTTGGTTTTCAGCACTGTTTGGTGCTTCTTTTCTTTTTTGTACCAATCTTGCTCTGGAATGGAATGGGCATGTGTCCTTTCTGACTTGTGAATGTCAAGCAGGCTAATGTCACCATGTCAATCACTCTCAAAGCTCTGTGTGCCTGGAAGCTGCAGGCATCTCCCTGAGAGGCACGTCATACTGTAATTTAAGGTGTGCATACAAAATTGTTCTTACTTTGTGCAAAATGAAATGCTAAGTGCAGTTTACTCACAATTATTGCTACAAGTATTGTACAACTACTCTCACTAAAGTAAGATGGACCAAGGAACACATGTAATGTGTAAAACAGCCACGTAATACAGTATTCTTTTTCTAGCTTGAGAACTGCCTCCAATGCAAAGGTTTCCTTATATATTCTTAAAATTGTGATTTACTATCAAGCTACAGAGTATTTGTTTCTGATTTATTTTGTAAAATTAGTAATGTATATTAAGAATCTGTGTCTATCCTACTGATAAGAAATCTGTGTTTAAACAGCTGACATTAATTCTTCAAAATCAGTTACCAGTGATGCACCCTATGTTATAAAAGTGGTAAGTTGAATCTTTTTAAAAATAGATTAAATAGTGAAATGAAATAGTGGAATAATATAATACTTAGACTAGAATTTGACCATTTAAATGGAAATATAATGGGAAGACTAGAATGATTCTTCTACTTGTCTCTCTTGCAGTAGTTCAGTGGAATTTGATAATGATGAAATCCACAGATACCTTTTTCTCCCATGAACTGCTGGTTGATTACGTGTAAATCTGTTAATGTCTTCAATTGCATCTAAAAACATTTAACATTTTCTGTTCTGCCATTAGCATTCTTATTTAAAATAACAAACATAATTGATTTTTTGTTCAAATAACTTCAAATAAGTATTCCTAAATTTATGTAACTGCTTGGTTAGACAGTATAGTCTCAAATTGTAGAACATCTGCTAGATAGTGCTTTAAGATTTTCTGAGTTGTTCTTTAAAAGAAAGAAACAGTTACTAATTCTGGGGCAGATGAAAGTTGGAATATGGGCTTGCTGCTTTTTGTGTATATAGGTAAAAAAATGATCTGAAACAGGAAACTACTTCCGGCTGTGGGTGACTAGAGACAATGGAACCGTGATGGAAAACTGGATCCATTTTTTTGTTCAGTCTTTGGATGTTGTTTGGCTGAATCACTTACCAGCAATCTTCTTAATGGGCTGTAGGAGTAGAGTCATCTGGGAATGAGTGGGGTATTTGCCTCACAGTCCTTTGCACTGTCAGAGGCACTTATCCACTGGTTTCAATACAGCTAGCTGCCTTATTCAAAGTGATAATGCATATTGGAGAATACAAAGGACGTTAGAGCATACCCTAATCTTCTATGAGGCATGAGAAGCTGATGGGTTAGTTGGCACCCTTTCAGAGTCCAAATCTGGTTATCATTTGCTGTTTCCCAGTCACGGAGCCAGTGTGTTTTAGTGGTTTGAGTGTTGGGCTATGACTCTGGGAGACCCCCACTCTGCCATGGAATTCCACTGGGTGATCTTGTTAAAGTCACACTTTCTCAGATTCAGAGGAAGGCAAAGGCAAACCTCCTCTGAACAAATCTTGCCAAATCTTGTAACCACTTAGAAAGGAATGCTGCAATCACAAAAAGTCAACATGGATTTCTCAAAAACAAGTTGTGCCAGACTAATCTTATCTCTTTTTTTGATAGAGTTACAAACTTGATAGATGAAGGGAATACAGTGGAGGTAGTGTATCTTGATTTCAGTAAGGCTTTTGACAAGGTCCCCATGATATTCTTGCAAAAAAGTTAGTAACCTGTGGGCTAGACAATGCAGCTGTTAGGTGGATTTTTAATTGGTTGATTGATCGAACCCAAAGGGTAGTCACCAATGGCTCCTCTTCATCCTTGAGAGAAGTGACTAGTGGGCTGCCATAGGTTTCTGTCCTGGGCCCAGTGCTATTCAACATCTTTATTAACGATTTGGATGAGGGAATGGAGGGTATGCTTATCAAGTTTGCAGATGACACCAAATTAGGAGGGGTAGCTAATACCACAGAGGACATGATCAGAATCCAAAATGACCTCAACAGATTAGAAAGCTGGGCTAATGCTAACAAAATGAATTTCAACAGGGAAAAATGTAGGATACTACACTTGGGCAGTAAAAATGAAATGCACAGATATAGGATGGGTGACACCTGGCTTGATGGCAGTACATGCGAAAAGGATCTAGGAGTCTTAGTGGACCACAAGCTGAACATGAGTCAGCAGTGTGATGCAGCAGCTTAAAAAGCCAATGCGACTCTAGGCTGCATTAATAGGAGTATAGTGTCTTGATCAAGGGTAGTAATAGTGCCACTGTTTTCTGCTTTGGTCAGACCTCACCTGGAATACTGTGTCCAGTTCTGGGCACCACAATTCAGGAAGGATATTGAGAAGCTGGAACATGTCCAGAGGAGGGGACCAGGATGGTGGGTGGTCTGGAAGCCATGCCCTGTGAGGAGCAGCTTAGGGAGCTGGGTATGTTTAGCCTGGAAAAGAGAAGGTTGAGAGGTGACATGATAGCCATGTTTAAATCTTTGAAGGTATGTCATACTGAGGATGGAGCAAGCTTGTTTTCTGCTGCTCCAGAGACTAGGACATGGAGCAATGGACTGAAACTACAGGAAATGAGATTCCACCTAAACAGTAGGAAGAACCTCCTGTCAGTAAGAGCTGTTCGGCAGTGGAATGCACTGCCTTGTAGTGTGATGGAATCTTCTCCTTTGGAGGTTTTTAAACAGAGTCTGGATGGCCATCTGTCGGGAATGATTTGATTTTGTATTCCTGCATGGCAGGGGGTTGGACTAGATGCCCCTTTTGGTTTCTTCCAACTCTATGATTCTAGGAAAACCCCGTGATAGGTTCACCTTAGGGTTGCCATAAGTTAGAAGTGACTGGAAGGCCTACAACAACAATTTCTCAACCTCTGGACTATTATATGTTGAATATTTTCTCCCTTTCTCATTTAACACTGGAATAACCCTTGAAATAGTTTTCAGGTCTCACACAATCCCTGCATAAAAATTATTATATATACATCTCAAAACAAATGTGTACAGTTGTCCCTCCACATTTGCGGTGGTTAGGGCCACAAGCCCCCCGCGAATGTGAAAAAAACATGAATAGGTCATGCCTATGCCAAAAAATAGGTCATGCCACCACTCTCCCGCAATCCCCCGGCCTTCCCAAAAGCACAACAGGGCTTCTAAAGCCCCATCCCCCCTTCTCTCTTCCCCCCGGCCCTCCCAAAAACAGCAACGGGGCTTCTAAAGCCCCATTGCCGCTTCTCCCCCCCCCCCCGAGAAGCGGTGATGGGGTTTCTAAAGCCGTGTTGCCACTTTTGGGAGGGTTGGGGGAGGCCCTCCCAAAACCGCGAATAATCAAAACTGCGAATGTTAAAGACACGAATGTGGAGGGGCAACTGTATTCCCCCCCCCCCATCACAGTCTTTTGTAGAATCCCTAGCAACTTCTCAGGGAACTGCTAAGATTCCTGGAAATCCTGGTTGAGAAAGCCTGTTTTAGACAATATAGGGGAAACGAAGCCTGTTGCTTTAAAAAAGCAGAAATATAAGGTGCTGTTTAAACGTGCTCTGCAAATATTATTGCTTGTTAGCAGTAATATAGTGTCACATGGATTTGCCTGTTTCTGGCTGCCTTTTATTTATAAAATTATAGACACTATGAATCGATTAAGCTTACGTTTGTAAAAATAGTCTATACATCATGTCTTTGACTACTAAATGTATTGAAAAGCATTAATGCATGGTTCATGTTGGTGATATATGTGTGGTTTTAAGAGGATGGTGATATAAACATTTTATTTATATAGAACATCAGTACTTTGTGGTCCGTTGTAGTGTACAACCATAATGGAGATAAACTGTGTTAATAAACAAATGCCTCTGTCGACACAGAATTGACAGCCTGGAAACATAAATGTCTCATTGAAACTGGGACAGATGACACTAGCTATAGATAAGTCGTAGTCCTTGTGTACATTTGAGTTTATTCTGGGACAGGATTGAGTTGCTTATACTAAATCAAGCTTACCAGAATAAAATAGCTAGGACATACTATTCATGGTGCATGTGCAAAGTTTGTACTGCTTCATAGAAACGAGAATGTTGAGACAGGCTTCTTGGCATAGGGTAACTGTTAATGTTCAGGCTTGCTTAAAAATGGGTAGCCATTTCAATAGGAAATGGTAAAAAATAAAGGCTGCTCAAGCTATCTGAGCAAAGATCATTCATATTACTCAGCCTTCTGATAGCTTAGGCTGCTCTGCAAACAAGGTTGTGTATTAGCATTAATAGAAAATGATCTATGCTTTTCACAGTTAGAGCATGCATTCAACTTAGGTGAGAGGTATTTCAGTGGGGGAGTCCATGTTTTTGATGCATAAGGCCCAAGGTCAGTCCCTAGCATCTCCAGAGATCTGAGAGTGTTGCTACCAGTTGGTATAGATAATATTGGGCTATATAAGCTAGAGGTCTAATCTATATAAGGCAGTCTCCTGGGTCCCCAATAAAGATGTTAAATTTCCAGAAATGTTGAAGCCATAGAGGGAAAATGTTTTTTCTTGGTGTTTTTCAGAAAAAAATGGAAATTTTCAGAAAAATTGAAAAAATGCAACATTAGCACTTTTTACAGATTGAAAGTTACTCTGTTACTTTAGGAACATAAAATATGCCTACAGTTGTCCCTTCATAGTCGCTGGGGTTTGGTTCCAGGACCCCCCGTGGATACCAAAATCCGTAAATACTCAAGTCCCATTATATGTAGTGACATAGCAAAATGGTGTCCCTTATATAAGATGGCAAAATCAAGGTTTGCTTTTTGGATTATTATTTTTTAAAGAATATTTTCAAGCCGTGAATACTTAAATCCATGGAATACCAAATCCGTGGATATAGAGGGACAACTGTATGTACAATTTGATTTGGCATATAATTATCACAGTTGATATATTAAAAATACAGTGTATTCATACAGTTATTACAAACAGAATTTTTTTTTTTTAGTTTTTATTTGTTTTATTTGTAATAAATGGAGCAACAATCTCCTGGGCTGTACGGAACCTCTTTTTGCTTTTGCTAGTTTTTGTGGAAAATATATGAACACCATGTCTTAAAGATTTTATTCATCATGCTAAAATAAAACATTCCACAATCGATTTTCTTCCATGTTTCCATTTTTTTTTTTAGAAAAAAACAAAAAAAAGGCTTCAGGAAAAAAACAGGGGAATTCCCCCCCCCCCGAATTTTCTGGGCCTTCACACCTCTTGTTCCCAAATATACTTGTAGATTTCCATTTATAAGAGGCTCATGTGCCAAGAATAAATTTTGGGGAGGTCAGCCGGAAGTTTGAATACTTGTAATTCAGTGTGACAGTAAATGCTAGACACAGTGATATTTTGAATATTAGTCTCTGTCCAGACATTCTAAATAGAATTAATGTTAAAACATGAGGGGCAGAAATAAGCATACTCTCTCTGGCCCTCTGTCTCTGATTTTATTGCCCTCTGCATGTGAAGTGGGGCCTTTCCCAAAGGGAAAAGTCTCTTCCGTCATGGCTTCAAAATTGCAGGAAGAGCCTTGACCGATAGAAGAGGCTCTCCCCTTCAGGCAGATGCTTTCTATATGTGATTGCAGTGGTGGTTGCAGGAAGAGTGGAGCTAGCATGCTATTCCTCCTTGCCCCCCCCTGCCAGTTTGCCTTAACTCTATTCAAAATGGCTGAATAAGAATTAGATTTTTCAGTCACCATATTAAGATGAAAACTGCATTATGCTAAAATTTATAGACATTTTCCCCTAAAAAAGTATTTCCCCCATTGTATAAAACCATTGAGAAAATGAATTAAAAAGGAAGAAAAATGTTTTAGTTGCTAGAATAAGGACACTAAGAAGGAGACTTTACCTAATGTTAAAGAATCTGCCAGGGAGAAAAAGACAAAGAAAATATATGAAAGGTTATGTTTATTTTAAAATTATTTATGTAGGAACCAAGTGACAATGGGCCACTGTTTACAGAATTAAGTTTCTACACGCGAGCTGCTAAACCAGAGATAAGTAAGTAATACGTATATTCTGAGTTTTGATTTCCACAAAATAATTTCTTCAGTCCTTTTTGAATAGTGCAATAGAGAATAGGGAAAGAAGTACAGTAATATATTGTTTAAAGAATCATTGTCAACTGGAATAATTATTTATAAAGGCCTTTAAATGGGTACTTTTGGACTGTCTTAATTCTAGTGAGATGTTTCTTCATTTTGGTACATCGCTGTATATTTATTGAAGTTAATTGTTTATAAACAGGACCTACTGAACTGGAACCCTGACTCTTGTTCTTTTTTAAACCAGAAGGTCACAGCCCACTGAGGCAGCAGCCACTGATTTCCAAAGGGAAAAGGGAATTGTCATAATAAATGGTGTTTCTTTGAAGTGGGGGAAATACAGGCAATATTTTTAAATAATATGCTTGAATTTATTGAAATAGTCAAGAAGTCTTAGCCTTGCTAATGCTGGATGTGTTTTCTTGAATGAAAATGGTTAGAGTCTAGAAAGAGGTATGCATATAAAATGTGTAAACAATTGAATAGGTAGAATCCAGTTAAAGGAAGCACTTTAAATTCCTATTTCAGTGGGACAGACTTGCAGGTACTAAATGTGGGTAAATCTTGTGTCCTTGGTAGTAAATGTTTAATTACTATTCATATATATTAATCAATTTTCTATATTATTTAATATTCAAATTCTTGTATAAATGCAGCAGTGATTTCTTTGTAGAAAACTGTTAATGGTGCATATTTGGAAAATTCTCTTATGTTTTCAGTTAAGAAATGGATTTCGTCTCACAAACTGAAATACTTAGGTGTACCAAAGTATTGGGGTTCTGGCTTGCATCAAAAGAATGACAAAAGGTACAAATCCTATCATATTTTAGAGAGTATTACGTTTTTTTCCAGCAATAGCAGGTGCACAAATACTATACTAGTTTCTTAAAAGTATTACTAGCAAGTATGATTAATTGTTGCCTTGCTACTGGGTTGGCGTTCATACTCAGAAATCATTGTGAAAGAATTATGGGCTGTCTATTGCCATTTTCCAGCAGAGAGAGGGGAGGGAGTCCTTCCGATTGGGTATTGGCTCCGCCTCCGGCTTCAGACAGGCAGAACTATCTACAAATCAAAAGTTAGCATACACTCCCCCTGGAGGTGGAGCCAACCCCACAATCCCCAGTTCAGTTCTGCCTCGCTAGGGACAGGTCAGGACTTGTTTGTGCTCCGGCGCTACTATCCAGAACAAAGGATTAAAGATGGCGGCCCCCATGAAGAGGCATGTGCAAGGGGGCGACTTATCCTCCGAGGAGGAAGAATCCGTTTTAACCTTCGCTGGGCTGAATACCCAGCACGGAGGTCTTGCGCTCCGCGCCCCCCCCAAGGGAGGCCCGTTGAGCCAACTGGCGGGCGACCCCGCTGCCCGCGAGCGTGATGAGGTCTCTGGTCAGGAGACGGACCACGCGGCCACGTCCGAAGCCGGGACGTCCGGATCGGCCCACCAACCCACCCCGGACGAGGAGGAGGAGGACGTCGGCACCCAGGAGGACCTGCCTCCTTTGGTCCTGGGGGGTAAGGAGTTGCCGCCACAGCTTGCCGCGTGGGTGGCTTTAATTACGCGGCAGACTCTGGCGGCAAGCGGCCTCGGGAACCTCCTAGGGGTGGGCGATCCCCTGACCGGGGGTGGGAATCCCTTTGTCCCCTTAGAAAACCATGCACTGGTGGCAGGGACGGCAGGAAACAAAGCGGGGGGGGTGAAGAGGAAGCGGGCGGCAGCGGCCGGTACCGCAGCAACACCCCAGGGCAGGACACCACACTCGAACGCGGGAGACCCCTCCCCCCCTCGAAAGAGGACCAGGAAGCTTAAGCACACTCAGCTCCTGGACTGGGAAGGAGAAGGGAGTGGGGAGGAAGGGGCCTCCTCTGCCAAGGAGGAGGGGGAGCTCTCCTCGGAGGAGGAAGATGAGGATGCTGGGGAAGATGGTGTATCCCCCAGACTCTTTGAAGCTGCTGCATTTGGCGTCCTGGTAAAAAAGATGATGAGGGCCCTGGAGTTGGAACCCCCCCAGGCGGGGGCAAACAAGGCTAGCAAAGGGGTACCTGAAATGAGGGTGCTGGAGAAGGGTTCTAACAATGTGCTCCCTTTCCCTGACGCCTTTAAGGAAACCTTGTTGGGTGAATGGGCCCATCCTGGGACATCCAAGTCCCAGCCAGCCTATGCAAAAATGTTTTATTCGTACAGTAGCGAGATCATGGACCTGCTAAAATTGCCGGCCATTGACGCGCCGGTTGCCGGCCTGGTTTCGGGATCGCTGTTCCCCCGGGATGGAGATGAAACCCTTAAGGCACCAGAGGATAAGAGGATTGAGTCCTTTTTACGAAGGTCTCACGAGGCTTCAGCTTTGGCAGTGAGGGCAACTGCGGCAGCATCCATGTTTGCCAGGGCATCCATCAGGTGGGCTAGGGATATCCTAGCCCTGCTGCCAGAGGATGAGGTTAAGCTCAGACAAGGGATTAATAAAATGGCCAAGGCCTCCGCCTTTATAGCGGACACCAGTCTGGATGCCTTTCGTTTTTCATCTAGGGCTATGGGGGCCAATGTTGCAGCCAGGCGGCAACTATGGCTAAGGAATTGGCATGCGGATAACAAGGCCAAAGCGAATTTGTCTGTTTGTGCCTTTAAAGGAGGGAAATTGTTTGGTGACACCCTAGATGACGTTTTAGTGGAGACCAAGGACAAAAAGAAGGCATTACCCTCCCTCCCTAAAAAGGAGGAACGTAAGTTCCCACGCAGTAACTATCAGAACTACAGGAACTTCAGAACAGGGAACCAAAGAGACTTCAGGAACCATAGGAACGGTTGGAATGTTCCGCGATACTTTCCCAAGAACAAGACTAACACCGCCGCCAAAACAAACACATCTCAAACAACTAAACAAGGGGGAAAACCCGGGCAGTCGCTTTGACTACTCGGGACTTCAGGTGGGAGGCAGGCTAGCCAGGTTTGCAGAAACCTGGGCACATACATCCTCAGATGCCTGGGTCAACAGAACAGTCAGTCAAGGCTACACGATAGATCTCATAGCCAAGCCTCCTCCCACTTTCGTCCAGTCTTGCCAGACTTTATCACCAGAAAGACAACTGTTGATGGAAAGGGCGATTGCCCACCTAACCCAGATACGGGCCATAGAACCCGTTCCGATGGCGGAGAGGTTTTTGGGAACGTACTCTCTGCTTTTCCTGGTTCCCAAGAAGAACAAGGATTGGAGGGCGATCCTGAACTTAAAAGGTGTCAACCTATGGGTGGCAAGACGCAAGTTCAGGATGGAGACCCTCCGCTCCATTCTGGAAGGCATCCAGGAGGGGGATTATCTGGCATCTCTGGATTTGCAGGAAGCGTATCTTCACATCAAGATCCATTCTGCACACAGACGCTTCCTTCGCTTCGCATTCAAGAAGAACCATTATCAGTACAGGGCCCTACCATTCGGCCTCTCATCGTCGCCCAGAGTGTTTACCAAAGTCTTAGTGGCCCTGGTGGCCTCCCTCAGGGCGGAGGGAGTACATCTTTACCCGTACCTGGACGATATACTGATAAGAGCAGCCTCGAGGGACAAGACAGCACAGGATACAGAGAGGTCGATCCAGTGTCTAGAGGCACATGGATTTGTAGTAAACAGGGACAAGAGCCATCTAGCCCCATCACAGAGACTACAGCATTTAGGCAACATCATAGATACCAGGGCTTACAAGGTGTTCCTTCCAGAGGACAGGAGACAGGGCTTACAGGACCTGGTGCATCTGGTCCTGACACAAGAAAAGAGTCCTTTGATGTCGCTGGCACGGTTGCTAGGGCTAATGATAGCCTGTATAGATTCAGTTCCCTGGGCAAGATTTCATCTCAGGGACCTCCAGTGGTTTTTACTCCCTCTTCAGGATCTGATTGCACGGAAAGCTTGCAGATGGATAAAAGTACCTCCACCAGTGAAGGAGTCGCTGAAGTGGTGGCTGACAGACGTCCTCCGGACGGGAGTTCAGATCCAGGAGCCCAGGAGGGTGGTAGTCACCACGGATGCCTCCTTGACAGGTTGGGGGGCCCACTGCCAAGAGCGGATGACACAGGGAACGTGGTCGGCGCAGGAAAAGGAATTCAGCATCAACAGGCTGGAGCTTCGCGCAGTGAGGTTGGCGCTGATCGAATTTCACCCCCTAGTGCAAGGGAATCATGTGCTCATTCGCACAGACAACATCTCAACAAGAGCTCACATAAACAAACAAGGTGGAACGAGATCACGAACGCTCATGCAGGAAGCGAAGTGCCTGTTTCAATGGGCGGAAGCTCACCTGGCCTCCATCAGGGCCGAGTACCTGAAGGGGACCTTAAATTGCCAGGCGGATTGGTTGAGCAGGAACACTCTAGCACACGGAGAGTGGGAGCTCAACAATCTGATTTTTCAGATGATAGTCTTTCGCTTCGGGGAACCTTGCGTGGATCTATTTGCGTCAGAAGAGAACCACAAGTTACCGACCTTCGTATCCAGGTTTTGGACCAGAGGAGCGTTAGCCTTCGATGCACTAACGATATCCTGGCCAATGGGATTGTGTTATGCCTTTCCTCCAATGACGTTGTTGGGGAAAGTTTTAAGGAAAATTCGTCAGGAGAGGGCCGAGGTGATCCTTGTGGCCCCCCGGTGGCCCCGGAGACCGTGGTTTCCGGGCCTGATTCAGTTGCAGGTACAGGAGCCGTGGAAGTTACCACTCTGGCCAGACCTGTTGGTGCAAAACGGGATGTTACATCCGGACCCAGGCTGGTTACAATTACACGCCTGGAGGTTGAGCGGAAAAGGCTATTAAAGAAAGGTTATGAGAGTGAGGTAGTGGAGACTATACTAGCAGCCAGGCGGCCTTCCACTATTAGACTATATGAGGTGACTTGGCGAGCCTTTTGCAGGTGGAGCAGGACGAAGGGAATACGACCGCTCAGGGCCTCAGTAGGTTCAGTCCTAGCCTTTCTGCAGTCAGGTTTGAAAAAAGGTCTGGCGCCAAACACGTTGAAACGACATGTGTCGGCTTTGGGGTCAATACTGAAGGGCCATGGGAAAGGATCCCTTGCTTCTCATCCACACATTCAGAAGTTCCTTAAAGGGGTGATGGCCTTGCGGCCTCCTACAAAGCATAGGTTTCCGTCATGGAAACTGAATGTGGTTCTTAAGGCTCTTATGGATAAGCCATTTGAGCCATTAAGCTCAGTGGAACTAAAATTTCTAACATGGAAAGTGGTCTTCCTGGTGGCCATCACCTCTGCTAGACGGGTTTCTGAGTTGAGTGCCTTGTCTGTTAGGGAGGAATTGTGCGTGTTCAGTAGAGACTCAGTGACCCTTCGTTTAGATCCGTCGTTTATCCCGAAGGTCAACTCAGTTTTTCATAGATCTCAGGAATTGATTTTACCCTCTTTTTGCCCAAAGCCAACCTCTGAGTTGGAAAGAATGTGGCACATGCTGGATGTTAGAAGAGCGTTGAAGATGTATGTGAAACGATCTGAGGAGTGGCGTAAGTCGGATTCCTTGTTTATTGCCTTCTCAGGTAACTCAAAGGGGAAGAGAGTTTCCTCGTCCACGATTGCCAGATGGCTGCGCCAATGCATCGAGCAGGCGTATGCTAGCAGTTCTTTACCAATACCGAAGGGTGTTCAAGCTCATTCTACCCGGAGCGCTGCCACTTCGGCTGCATTGGGTTCTTCTCAATCCATTTTGGAAATATGCAGAGCTGCAACATGGGCTTCTGCATCTACCTTTACTAAACATTATAGGATTGATGCCTACGCATCTGCGGATGCAGCCTTTGGGCGGCGGGTGCTACAGCAAGTGATTAAGGATGATTAGTTGATTCCCTCCCCTCGCAATGGACCGCTGTGTTAGGTCCCAATCGGAAGGACTCCCTCCCCTCTCTCTGCTGGAAAACGGAACATTGGTACTTACCGTGAAGGTTCCTTTTCAGCAGAAGAGGGGAGGGAGTCCTTACCCAACCCAAAAAAAAAAAAAAAAAAAAACCACGAAAAGGGGGGGATGTCATGGAATGCTGATTTTTTGTGTATTGTTGTTTTTTCCTTTTTGTATTAGGTGATCTGCTGGAGCTATGGTATTCTTCCTGGGGATTGTGGGGTTGGCTCCACCTCCAGGGGGAGTGTATGCTAACTTTTGATTTGTAGATAGTTCTGCCTGTCTGAAGCCGGAGGCGGAGCCAATACCCAATCGGAAGGACTCCCTCCCCTCTTCTGCTGAAAAGGAACCTTCACGGTAAGTACCAATGTTCCGATCTGAAAAAAAAAGCTAAATCTATTATAATCTTCAAGATTATAATGTTATTGGTGGACTATTGGATACAAATACCACTGCATGCATGTAAAAGGCATTGTTTGGTGAATCTTAGGAATTTTGACACTGTTTTATAGTTTGACGATCTGCTTAAAAGTTAGTACAGTGTCCCTTCATATTCTCTGGGTTTGGTTCCAGGACCCCCCCGCCCCGGTCGATACCAAAATCCGTGAATACTCAAGTCCCATTATATGCAATGGCATAGCAAAATAGTGTCCCTTATATAAGATGGCAAAATCAAGGTTTGCTTTTTGATTATTATTTTTTAAAGAATATTTTCAAGCCATGAATACTTAAATCCATGGATACGGAGGGACAATTGTAAATGCGAAGGGATCTTTTGGCACCTTAGAGACTAACTGAGAGAAAGAAGTTGTAGCATAATCTTTTGTAGACTTGGTCTCCTTCCTCAGATGCAAAGATGTCTTTGAATACTAATCTGGAATTTGTTGCCTGTCTTAAGTTTTTGTTTATGAGTTTGGAAGAAATTCTTCATGTTCAAACATATAGTTTCTGTTCCTAAGCTACAATTCAGAGGTGTTTGTGTGTCATGAAAGCCTGCCTGCATATACTCCACACTTCCCTGCTTTTTTTCTGAATGCTGACCCAAAGCTCTTGTGCTTATTTTATGTATTTCTTACATAATCAATTTATATGCCATTTACTATATCTGAAACGACACCACTGAATGATGTTGGAACCAATTCTTTCTGTTGGAATTATTGCTTGAATGTCTGCCAGGTTTTAAGAATAACTTGTCAGAAATGCCTTAAGCTATGGTTGGAGAGATGGGGGCATGTGGGTGTTCTCCAAAGTTTGCATTTAGTTTTTAATAAAATATTGAAACTTTATTCAGATGATGGAAAGCAATGAAAAGCAAAATCTGTAAGATGTATCATTGGTTTTTTAAATGGCCATGCACCAAAGAAACAGAGTGGTAGATCAGGGGTGAGAATTGTGCAGCCTTCCAGATGTTGATTATCAGCAGCTCCCAGAAGCCCTAGACAGCATTGCCAATAGTGAGGAATGATGGAAGCTGCAGTTAATTAAAATCGCACCTCTGTGATAGAGTCACAAGCCTTTGCAGGACTCTTTCTTGGGGTGCATTTGGTTTTGAAACAGTCCTATTTGCTTTAAAAATTCCCAGTGTTTTAAAAAGCATTCTCCAATAGTGTGACAGGTTGTCAGAGAACTAGAACATTTCTGTATGTAGCCACTTACATATAAAGAAAGGGGCTGGCTGAATTGTGGCAGTATAAACTTGTTGACAAAAATTAAGTCTTCATTTTTTTAACCTGGCATTTAAGCACAACCTACCCTATGGTCCTGCCTTCCTCTTAATAATTTCAGTAACTTGCTCTTTGTCCCACTGCCATCTGAAGTATGGATGATAACTATATGAGCGAGTACCCAGAGTTTACAGTCCCATCCTCATTAGTTTGTAGAAGG
The DNA here is from genome assembly GCA_030847615.1 of Gambelia wislizenii. Taxonomy (NCBI): domain Eukaryota; kingdom Metazoa; phylum Chordata; class Lepidosauria; order Squamata; family Crotaphytidae; genus Gambelia; species Gambelia wislizenii. Next base: position 467,297,203 of record JAUMIR010000001.1, read on the forward strand.
TTAGCAACAGTCCATATTCTGAAGGATCTTTAGTTGAATTGTTCTCCTGATTAAATTGTTCTGTGGTTCATTGTGTGGCATGTTGCTGTGTACTTTAAATGTGTGTATAAGTTGTATAAGCAATGAAGGGGGCATAGTTTGAGTTTTTGTTGCTGCTGCTCTTTTAAGTGTGTGTGAGAGACCCTTGTGTGCATTGCTTTTAGGTTTTTTTTTTTTTGCTACACTGCAACTAGAATTTTTAGTCAAAAAATTGATCCAAAAAATCTGGGCTGACTTGTCCATGGGTTAATGTAAGTACTGTGCTTTAACTCTTATCAAAAGGGAACCATCCCCTTCTCTGAGTAGAGTGGCAAAAGGCAGGAGCTTAGTCCATCCCAGGAGAACCTAAAAGAAGCACTGACCCCCCTCTACTCTCTCTGCTGTGGTGCCTTTTTGAATGCCTGGGTGGGGAAATGGCAGTGGTGGCTCTTTGGCACTTCCCCTCAAAGGAGCACCAAGAGAGTTGGGGAGGAGGGGTCGATGCTTCTTTTAGGTTCTCCCAGGACAAACTAAGCTCACACCTTTTGCCATTCAACTCAGAGAAGGGGATGGTTCCTTTTTTGATAAGAGTTAGTACTGTACCTTGACGTTTAGCAAAAAAGGAATCATCCCTTCCCTGAGTAGAGTGGCAAGAGGCCTTTTTGAATGCCTGGATGAGAAAATGGTGGTGTCCAGGGGTGGCTGCTCCCCTGAGACGGTGCTGGTGCTTTCTTCACACCACAGAATGTCCTTTGACTTATCCACGGTTCATATAAAATCCATAATTTTGGTCCCAAAAACCTGCCCTTGACTTATACATAAGGCCAGCTTATACACAAGTATATACAGTAGACATTTAAAAGTGTAATATTTTGAATATGTGCAACTCTTCTTAAAGACTGACCTTTTCCTTTTGAAATCAGCTATAGATTTATGGTGATGGACAGATTTGGGAAAGATCTTCAGAAGATCTTTGAAGAGAGAGGAAAGCAGTTTCCACACAAAACAGTATTACAGTTGGGCTTGAGAATAGTAAGTTTTAAAATCAGTATTTTAAATACTAGCATATGCAATTTTTAAAAAAGTTAATTTGTAATCAGTAGGGGCCCCCTGCTATGTGAGTTTGGGCCTTTTTTCTCTTTTTGCTAACATTGTTCTGTGTTAATGCTTTTTGATAGCTGGATGTGTTGGAATATGTTCATGAACATGAATATGTACATGCAGACATCAAGGCCTCAAATCTTCTCCTAGGATATAAGGCTCCACATCAGGTAACTTCCAGTCTGTTCTTTGTAAAGTGTTTAACCTATTGTTTTAGAGAAAATAGAGCTGCTGTGAACCCCAGCAGAAATCTTTCCTTTATGAATGTGTACAGCATTAATATTTCTGCTTGACATTTATATCTAGTTAATGTTGTACATTTTTTATTCACTTTGCTGGCAGTTGATCAAATTGGCTATTCTGCCCTGAATAATATTCAGGAGAATGCTTGCAATACAAAACGAATTTCAAATAGCTATTTGGCGGTGGAAGTTTAAAATTATATAGTACACCGGTGAATTACGTTTGCTTGTCTGCTTTGTCAATTTTTTATTTCCTTTGTTTGAAGAATCCATCAAGCATAAGTGTTCTGTTACTTGGAAAGCCTGAGTTTTTAACATGTTGATTATTCAAATCAATTGGTTTACAGAAATATCTGTAGCTGTCTAATTTTATTATTATTATTATTTTATGTCTTTAGTGTTTGGCAAATGCACATATGAAGTCAGTAATTTTCCCTTGTTCAAGTGCTTATTGTGAAGTGAATAAAAGCCAGTACTTTTGAAGTAGCCCAACTAGCCTTGCAAGTGAATTCCACATAACCTACTAGTCTGCAAAGATGCATTGCTGCTTATACATATGTGGACTTAACATGCTGCAGAAGGAATGGGAAGGTTATTTTGATCTCTCTCAATGGTCAGATGTCTAGGAGTGATTCCAGACAAACGACTGCTTTCCAGTACTGCCAGTCAGAAGGCATTATGCAGCTCTTCCATCCCTTCTTCTCTAATAGATTTTCTGTATTAAGAGAAAAGATGGAAAAAGTGGTGGGAAAACTTTGGGAGAGAGGAGGGGCAGGACGTTTATAAAGAGAAGATGATAATATGTGGACCCCTCAAACTTCAGAGAAAGGGTGATGGTATGATAAAAGCAACCAGAACAGAAATAGCTAAAAACTGGAAGGCAGGGAATCTTTCTATGACTAACTGGTGGGAACGCTTCTTGAGCACATGGCTCATGGAAAAACTGGTAGATTGGAATAAGCGTTTAGTGGGACGGACACCTAAAATCTCCTTTGCAGAAAAATGGTTCCCAGTAATAGATTACGTCAATAGCTCTGCAGGGACTATCACCCCTCCCATGTGCCATGGGAAATTCTGGGATTACCTGTTTGATTGAATAAATGACTAGGATGAAAGGTATGATGGGCTGGATTACTTTACACCCCTTGAAACCCAACTGTTCCCTATCATGACAAACAAGAGACAAGACCAGTTAAAGTTGTTGTTAAAAGTATAAATGTTTATTTAATGCTGAAATGCTTTAAGTTCTGTAGCTGAACATCTAAGACTTCTTATATGCACAAATGATGACACTGACGTTCTGTAAAAAACAGTGAGAAAACATACTATAAGCATTATTGAGATTTTTGAAAATGTTAATAAACAATTAATGAGAAAAAAATAATAAAAGAAACCGCCCCCCCCCCAAAAAGCAGCCTGAGAGTCTCTAAGTAGTTACATTATTTATACCCAAAGAGGAATGTTAGCAAGGGATACCAATCCCTGCTCTCAGTTGGATGAGAATTCCTGTTTGTTCACTATTACGTTTTGGCATTATCACACTGACCTGTGTCTTCTACCCTTCCACTCTACTCCCCCTCCTTTGTTTATCTTGGTTTATATTGTAAGGCTGAAATGAAGGATTATTTTATATCCATTGATTCACTCTTCCTTCTAATATCAATGTAAAGAAGTTTTTATTTATATGAGCTTCTCTGGACGGTAGTAATTGTCTCCAAAGCAGTTTTTAAAGAACTGTTAATCCTACAGCCTCACATTGCTAATTTGTTTTGTGTAATTTATACCAAAGGGACAAAATATTGGGTGTTGGGGGGAAGGTAAAGGGCAGAATTTTTCTGTTGATGTGATAGGAAGAGGTTTTTTTTTTAAAGCAGTTCCAAAGGCAAAGCTCCCATTGCCCAAAACAACATGTTTGCATTTCACAACACAGGGCCATTTGTAGCAGGTCCTGAAGATGACACACACACCCTATATTTCAATTTGAGACAGACTTGTTAGGTCTCCGTTGTGGAACGTCTGAACATGTTCACAATGCCTGCTTGTCAACGAATAATGTTCAGCTACCCACATTTAGCTAAGTAGAGGGAAACCAAGAACAGCCTGGGAGTATACTGCATACAAAAGCAGCTTTCTTGTTAAATTAGCCTGTAAGTGTCCTGTGGTGGAGAGAAAATGCTAGTGATTTACAAATAATCTTTTGCATTTCACTTCACACCTGTTCTAAGTTATCTACCTTTTGGAGCAGTATAGGGAAGAGGATAATGTTGATGCTGGCTCTGGGTCATTGTGGCAAGCCTCAGTTATATGCAGATGTGGTAGTGGTTATTTATAAAACAACCAAGAAACTCTTCACATTATTCTGAGCATTGCAGATAGAAGATTTAAAGAGGATTGATCAGATTCGTTCCGATAACAACAAGCATGGTACAGACTTGGGCGCATCACCCTCTCACTCACATGATTCCTTCTTGGTATATACAGCAAAGCAAATGAACATGAATTTGGCTCAGATCCAGACTATTTGAAGAACTGTATTCTCCCTTACAAACCACTCATGCTGCTGGGGAGGCCCTTCTCTATGTCCCACCATCCTCACAGGTACATCTGGTGGGAACATGGGAGAGGGCCTTTTCAGTGGCTGCCCCTTAGCTCTGGAACTCCCTTTCCAGAGAATTTAGACTGGCACCTTTCCACAGACAAGTAAATTTCGATAGACATTTGATGAGTGACTATATAATACCTATCTTACATAATGTGCTGGATATTGCTAATTGTTGGGCCTGTGTGTGTGTGTGTTTTAATGTGTATGCTTTAACTTTGTTTTATTTTTATTTTTTTATCTTGTTTTAACTTTTGTATATTGTGGATTTTTAACCAAGTCTATTTTAATTGTTGTAAGTCGCTTTGAGTCCCAATCTGGGGAAAAGGTGAGGTAGTAATAGTAATAGTAGTAGTAGTATTTATTTGCTTATTTATTTATTTGAAGCTGGGAGTTAAAGACTTCATAATATTTTGTGCTGTTCTTTTAAAGTAGGAGTGGCGAAATTGAGCCTGTGATCTGCATGTGGCCCCTGAACCCCACTTTTACCCATATGTTCTTTTTTTAAATAGCTACAATTTTTTTTTATAATTTCTTGCCCAAAAAAGAGCTAGAATGCCCCCAAATCATCTGCAAATGCAATGGTTTAGGCCTCCCCAAGAAACCTCAAACTTCCCCCAAACCCTGAAAAGCAGGGGGAAAGTGGCCCAAATTCAGTTGAAATAGGAACCAGAAGAGATACAGTGCCATTTCTGGCGTGCCTGAGCATGCTGGTGAAGGCTGGAAATTGCCCACCACCTCCCACACAGCACCCACCCCCCGTTCTAAAGTTAGCACTGAACTGCATAAAATGGAAATAAAGTATGCAAGTAGATTTGCCTTAACTTGATCTTTCTCTTCATTAAAAAAGCAAGTATCTTGAGTATAGTATTACATATCATAATGTGATACATTGTTCTTATATACTGGACAATGTGGACAGAATGATTAATTTGTAGATACATACTAGAATATATACTTAGATTACATTTGAAGACTCCATGTTAATTTGTGAAGAGGGATGTATAATGGGAATTCTTTAAGTAAAGATCAAGAACAGTATTTGATTATGGCTCCTTAATTCTTTTACAAACCTGGTTTGATGCACTTGGAATCTTAATAGGTGTACTTGGTGGATTATGGCCTTGCATTTCGGTACTGTCCAGATGGCCATCACAGGGATTACAAAGAAAATCCCAAACGCTGCCATGATGGAACACTTGAATTTACTAGTATTGATGCACACAAAGGGGTGGGTAAGTAATACTGTTTTGCTTCTTGTATAATATTCCTTCAAGTTATTCATGGTGAATACCGTGTAAGAAACTTCAGCATCCCTTGGGTACGTTGCCGTTTTCAGTGTGCTGATTGGCTGCTTAGGAACCTGACCACCCAATCACAGGTCTGGTGGGCAGCTAATCAGCACACTGGGGGCGGGACCATGTAGATCTGAAACATGGCTGGAGAGGGAGAGGGAGTAGCGTGGGGGATAGGACGAGTGGCGTGGGAGGGGGATGAGCGGTGTGGATGGGCAGTGTGGGCGGCGGTGTGGATGGGCAGTGTGGGTGGTGTGGAGGGGGGCGAGTGCATGGGTGGTGTTGGAGGGGACTGGACGGGCACCAGGGGGAGCTGGACGGGTGGCGTGGGAGGAGGCTGGACGGGCGGCGTGGGGGGACGAGTGATGTGGGAGGGGGCTGGATGGGTGGTGTAGGAGGGGGCAGGACAAGCAGCATGGGGGGGATGAGCGGTGTAGAAGGGGGCAGGACAGGCGATGTGTGTGGGGGGACGAGTGACATGGGAGGGGGCCGGATGGGTGGCGGGGGCAGGACCAGTGTCATGGGAGGGGGCAGGATGAGCAGCGTGGGGGACGAGCAGCGTGGGAGGGGGCAGGACCAGTACCATGGGAAGGGTCAGGACGGGCAGCGGGGGGGGGCAGGAGCAACGTCATGGGGGTGACTTAACCCCACCAGTCTACCTCAAAGGGTTGTCATGAGGTAGACTGGGCATTTTGGGAGGACTGTTTTAATGGCGTATGGTACGCTGGGTCCAGCTAGTGTTGACTTAATGGTCTAAAATAGATTGCTTGCACCTTAGAATCCCCAGACTTGGCCAAAGCTGTGAATAATTTCTGGATTAATTTTAAATAATAAGTGTTGCAAATTAAATGGAGAATGGTAAAACTGGATGGTTCTTTAAAAGGGATAAAGCATAGCTTAACTGGTTTGTGATATTAATTTAAATAGCATACAAGTAAATTTCAAGGACCAATGATGAAAAGTTAGGGGGAAAACTAATTAAGTAGTATGGTGCACTGTACCTCAAAATATCTGCATTTGTGCCTATTTCCCATGTTTCAGATTAGGATCCTGGGAATGCTGCACCAAGCTGAATTCAAAGAAGCTTTTAGCAAACAGCAGGTCTCCTCCTTTGTCACGCAATTTCTGATCTGCCATGGGACTTGCTGTCCTAAAAAGAAAAATTTAAAAAAATCTCACTGGTCATGTACAAATTGTTACGTGCATTGAAAGTAGTTTTTTTGGATCATAGCCATGATGATGTCTGACCCCACTTAGAAGCTTAATTATATCCCTCTGCTCCCTGTAGCATTTCATCTCCAGCCAGCGTAACTGCAACTGGGGACTGAATCCCACACATCCTTCCTCATTGATGACACCAGGTCATAGTCAACTCTTAGAAGACCCTGAGTGTTACAGCATTCATAATCCTGTGACCAACAATATTATGCAGGATGCTTTACATCCCTTGCTAATGTTCCATGGCCACCAAGAAGGGCTTGTTTATCAGTTTTGAAAGTCACTGCAATGTGACATTAACAATTCATCTTAGAATTTTAAGGGAATATTCTATAACTGTCAGACTTGATCTTTATTGTGATTTTTAATACTCTCTCTTGTTTGTAGCTCCTTCAAGACGTGGTGACTTGGAAATTCTGGGTTACTGTATGATCTGTTGGCTCAGTGGCAAACTACCTTGGCAAGACAACCTGAAGGACCCCAATTATGTCAGAGACTCAAAAATTAGGTAAATTGCTGCATTTCCTTTTTTTTTTTTTTTAAATGAAGGCTTGGCATATTTTAAAGCATCTGTCTTCTGTGTAAATGTGCTTAGGTAAGGCTGGGTTGCAAGTCCCCCTCCAACAACAACAACAACAACAACGACAATTATTATTATTATTAATAATAATATTCCGCCTTTAAAACCAAAACATTGATCAAATGCTTTTTTTAGAGGTTGTGTGAGACCCAAAAGAAATGAGATCATTGTAATTTCTAAGACTTGGCTCATTGGATTTATTTATTTAATTTGTATACCACTTTTCAGCCCATATGGGACTTTCGTTTTTAAAATCCAAGACGAGTGTTGTAATATTGCATGCCAAAGTATCACAAGAAGAGGTGGAGAGTCCTTATTTAGCAGACTAGAATTGTGATGAACAAATTGAACATATCTCTCTCCCTCTGGCTTTTCTTCGCAAACAAAGATTCAGGAAGGACTCATCCCGCGCTTTCTGCAAGCGCACTGATGACTGAAAAGGCCAATCCGAGATAAACAAGTCCGGTCGCAGAAAGCACAGCAGAAGGTTTCCTTGGGTGATGTTTCCGGGTTGTGATTCTTTCTGCGTTGTCGTTTCTCTTCAAGACTTGTTCGGCACAAGTTCTCAAATAAGGCTGCATACAACTTCAACAAATTTAAAGATTGAACATTTTGCCAGTCCACTTTCCCTTGCTTTTTAAAAACTTACATCAATTTACAGTAGAATCCTAGCATGATCAGAACTGTCATACTTACATTATGCTCAGATCTTTTGTTAGATTAACTGTGGTGAAGTCATTCAGACACTAAACAATCAGCATTGTATATCTCTTACTGCTCATAATATATCATCTGAACATGGTTCATGGTCCAACGCTTTGGTAGTGTACTCCACTAGCTCAGTGGGGCTTTCTTTTTCTTTCCTCCATTCTGTAGCCCTCCATACCACCTGAAAAACTGCTCCAGAGTTCTTTCTGTTCCTCCAAAGCTAAACTTTAGGGTGCACAGGAAGCCCTGTAGTGTGGATGGTTTCCTCCCTCCCTGTTTCACTGAGGGAGCTGCTTCTGTCAGTAGAATGAGATTATTGATTCCTGACCGTAGTCCTAGCTTTCTTAAACTATTCTGCAACTTCTCTTTCCACGTGTATTGTGGAGCACTATATCTGTGTAATTTTGTTTTGTCTGTCATTTCTGTTTGGAAATTTTTATTCCATTTTATGTGCCAATATAAGTAAATACATGATATTCCTGGAATTTTATGATGTTCATCAGGCATACAATAATATTTCTTTCGTTTAAGGTGTTGATTATCTTTACTGTTTTGAATGCTATATTACTGAATGAGGTTTTATTATATTAGAAAATCACTTTTTCATTTTATTACAAAATTTTAAAATGTAAGGGATTGGTCCCATTTTTGCTGTGATCACTTGATCATACACATTGGATACACATATGAGAGGAATCAAAATACAGCCAAAAAAAAGCTGTTTGGTTAACTTATTTTCTTCTTCTGTCAGGTATACAGATAATATTGAAGAATTGATGTCTGAATGTTTCCCTGGAAAAAATAAACCAGGTATTTATTATTAAATATTAACCTGCTATAAAACATTTATTTTTAAAATAAATACAAGAATGTGTATACATTAAGAGGAATTTTCAAATCAAAAATGGCTGAAAAATGTGTATTTGGAGGCTTTGAATAAAATGATCACAAGTGATCCTGATGTATATTTCCCAAGCAATTGAAATGATTCTTGTATAACTTGTCTAATACTGTTGGATATCAAACACTGCACGACTAAATTTTCACCTATGTATCACAATTGCTGTTCTCTCCCTATACCTCTCCTGCACTGCCCAAATCTTTCTGGAGGGTCAGGAAGCAGATTTTGGGAGCATGCAGGACAATGCAGTGGGAAAGGAAAAATCCACTCTGCCACCATTGTTCATGCCATTAGTCAATGTGTATTTGAATTTCCCATTCATAGGGTTTTTTCTTTCTGTACTGCATAGTATAGATCCTCATAAAACTTGGGGAGGAAGAATACTTGTTTGCAAGGATTTTTTTCTCTTGTTCTTAATACAGAAAAAAACCCCACCAACATAACACATCTACTCCATGGTCATTTAGATAGTTGTCATAATTGGTTTCAGCGAGATCTGAATTGTACTCAGGTTCTCTAATCTTAAGGGCCAGGAGAAATATATCCAACTTTCCAGATCATGAGTTTTTGTTGCTTAAGAGGTTCCTAATGAGTGGATTTGCAGCTGTAAACACAAAGAACATTTTATGACTAAAATGCCTGAACATACAGTATGATTTTTTTTAAAAAATCCTCAGTGAATTAAGCCTAGAAAATGTAAGTGACTGGCTCAGGTCAATATAGGTTGGATCCAGACAAATGCTAGAAGGAAAGAAAGACAGTGCTGCCTCTCTGACAGCCTTCTCAAGTTCAGTGCAAAGCTTCTTCCAAGTGGTGTGGCCTGCGTCACTGTGTTGTTTGTTTTTTAAAAGGGCAGAGGCACCTTCCAGTTCCCCTTCTCTCTCCCCGTGATATCACAACCCACCCCATTCAGCTAGCCTGCCAGAACCCAGGGAATGCCTTATCATCATGCTTTTGGGAGTAGAAAGCAGCATCAGGAATCTTCCATCTATGCTCTTCTGCTGGACTGAATCCAGCCTGTTGAAAAAGTTGAAGAGCACTCCTAGGACTGACTGGTGTATTTTGTAACGTCCCCCAGAAGCACAATTGCTCAGGGTGGCAGTGGAAATCATTCATTTGAAAGTCTTGTCTATTTTAAGACAGATTTTTTTTTCCGTAATACTTTTGAAACAAATTTTGGAATGGTTTTATTGTGACCATATTCTGCAAAAAAGGCTGTAAATGCATGGTTGTATATGTGTTTTATATTTGTTTCTAGATCTAGATTTATAATGTATTTTAGCCATGATTAGCTTATATAGATTTTTAATGGTTTCCTTCAGATGAACTAGCGAGGTATATGGAAAAAGTGATGACTTTGACCTATACTGAAAAACCACCGTACCAGGAATTACGAGAAATACTTCTTCAAGGTCTCAAAATCATTGGTGAGAAGGATGATGGTATATTGGACTTGGAAGTTTCAGAAAATGGAGATGTTCCAGCAAAGCCTGTACTTAAGGTCTTTATTTATGAATTCAGATCACTATTTAATGTCCCTTTGTTTTCAGCCACATGGAGTGTGTGGCTGTTGGAAATGGGTGTCACATAGGTGAAATCAAGACTGGAAGGGGAAAGAGAACAAATGTACACTTGAGACATGACCATATTTCAAGAGCAAAAGACTTGCTCAGTCTTATTGTCACTGGCCTGGATCCAAAGAGCTACTTCAGGCATGTCCAAGAGCTTGTATGTACCCCAAGGGAGATTCTTTAAAAACTCAGAGACCTCTATGCCATATCACAAACTGCTTTTGAAATATCATTCCATTCAGGTTAAGGGGACTGACATGGGAGGAACATGAGCCCAAATTCCCCTTGGACAGATATAAAAGCTAGGTGTAGTAGGTTCTTTGGATCCCAGTGAGTATTAGCCATGAAAGTTTTTGTGAGATATGTCTCAGCATAATATATGCAATTGTGTAGGTATCAGACATCACAAGTGGTGCTGTGATTAAATCTCCAAATTAACCATGCTGTCCTGTAGCAGCATTTAAATCAAGCATTTGATTTACTTGTATGTAGTAGCCAATAATTTATTTAACAGAATTTTATTCATGGTATTTGAAAGCAAGACTTTAGGATGAAAGTCCTATTATTAAATAAAAGAATAATATTTCTCATGGACAGCAGTGAGTATTAGTAGGATTTTGGCTTTTTTAAATGTTTAGCATTCTTGTGGTGATAAACTGTTCTGTGGGGTAGTCATATTCCATGAATAAATCCATATATTTTTGGGATGGCACAGAGGAGCACTTCACTAATGGCTTAATCCCCGCATGCCAACCAAACAAGGAGGAGACCACATTATTTTCAGTTACTATTGTTAGACTCCTTCCCCTGACAGTTTTTATTATCTTGCCTGACCAACAGGATGGGTTTAGTCCCTTCCCCTTTTATAAGGAGAGATTTTAGTATAAAATATGTGTAGTTTAGGGTTAAAGCTTAGATATGGAGAAGAAGATAAGAGAGGAGAGGCCTCTATGGAGAAAATTAGGCTTCCAGAGACAGATTTAAAGGAGACTGTCCTCCTGATCAGCAGGAGATGAAAGAAATTTTAAAGAAATGACTACCCAGATGACCGCTGCCCTGCAGGTCTCTGAGAATGGCAGAAAAGTTGATTTATGTAAAGTTTTTCAAACCCTAAGTGAAAGCAAGCCAGAGGACTCAAAAAGGAATTTAGTACTTAAGAAAGCAGAGGAGATGGAAATTAAGAAGAGCGTTAGAATTAATGAGTGTATCAATCTAACACAGCCTCCTAAGAAAAAGGAAAAGAGAGAAGGTTACTACAGTTGTTACCGCAAGCCTCAAAAAGCTGGAGAAAAACATTGCAGCGGCAGTGAAATCTCTAAGGGAGACTTTTTCCTTGGTTTTTTTTCGGGCTATGAGACCGTGTTCTGGAATAGTTTCTTTCTGATGTTTCGCCTTCATCTGTGGCTGGTATCCTCAGAGAATGGTTGTGTAGGGGTGTGTGTGGAGTTTATATGCTGTGAACCCCTGTTGGGGAGGATATGTAAATGTGTGTAATTGAATGGTTAGTTTCTGGGTATAGAAATGCAAGGCTCGTTAGTGTCTGTTTGGCTACAAGGTATACAGAAAACCCCCACACACGGACAGATACCTATACAAGAACTCCAGTCATCACCCAGGACAAAAAAAGAAGCACAATAAAAACATTGGTAGACCATGCAAAAAGGATCTGTGAACCCCACTGTCTGGAGGACGAACTGAGGCACCTAAACTGGGCCCTTCAGGCCAATGGTTACTCCAGATCAGACATGACAAGAGCAGCCAGACCCAGAAAAAACCCACAGGAATGAAGAAGAAAAACACCACCCAAAGGGAAGGTATTTTTACCATACATCAAAGGAGTCACAGACAGAATAGGGAAACTGATGAGGAAACACAACCTTCAAATAATCTATATACCAACCAAAAAAATCCAAGAAATGCTATGCTCAGCGAAGGACAAAAGAGACGCTCTCACAGCTGCAGGAGTTTACCGCATACCATGCAGCTGTGGACAAGTTTACATAGGGACCACTAAATGCAGTGTGCAAACACGAATCAAGGAACATGAGAGACACTGCAGACTGGACCAGTCAGAAAAATCAGCAGAACATGTTCTAAACCAACCTGGACACAAAATGCTATTTAAAAACACAGAAATTCTAGACCAGGCCAACAACTATCATGTCAGAATGCACAGAGAAGCTATTGAAATCCACAAACACCTGGACATCTTCAACAGGAAAGAAGAAACCTTAAAAGTAAACAAAATCTGGCTCCCAGTTTTGAAATACAATAGGATCAAAACTCTACACTTACAAAAGAATTCCACCCAGGGACTAGGGGATTCCCAGCAGATAATGGACCATCAACCAACCATTAGCCAAACAGACACTAACAAGCCTTGCATTTCTATACCCAGAAACTAACCATTCAATTACACAAATTTATATATCCTCCCCAACAGGGGTTCACAGTATATAAACTCCACACACACCCCTACACAACCATTCTCTGAGGATGCCAGCCACAGATGCAGGCGAAATGTCACAAAGAAACTATTCCAGAACACGGCCTCACATCCTGAAAAAACCCAAGGAAAATCTATGGATGCCGGCCGTGAAAGCCTTCATCTCTAAGGGAGACTCCAGGGCACCATTTAGAAGTGGATGATTGTAAACTAAGTGGTGGAGCTACATTACTCCTGCTGACAGGACAAGCTGCATGTCTGGATCCCCAGCATCAGCAGATGCGTTAGAAGGCAGTGTGAGAGCACATGAGTTACAGAGAGAAGGCAGTTTAAACTATTCCCCTTCAAAATACATGATGCCAGAATTTAGGAATGATTTGGAAGCCATGTTTTCTGATTTGCAAACTGTAAGTTGAATTACCATGGCAGGGCAAAAGCAGTTTAAGGTTTATTTGAAGGTTGAAGTGCCATAACTGTTGCTGCATACATGGAGGAAATAGTTGGGGGATTATTTTTATTTATCTTTAAAAATATTTCTATCATGCTCTATATCTTAGTATTTCAAGGTGGCATACCACTAACATCAGTATAGAATAATTTAGATTTTAAACAGTGAGGAATAGCTTAAACCATTCCTAATATCTTAAAACAATTTAATAGTTAATACATAATCTGTTCAAAAATTAAAACATTTTAAAGCCTGCACAGAATTGGGCAAAACTGTTAGATCTCAAAAACTTTGATAAAAAGCCTTGTTTGATAAAAAGCCACTAAAAAGAAGATAGCAGTAGTGCCAATTAGGCCTCTGAAGGGAGGATATTCTACAATCAGTGCTCCACAATGAAGATGACCCTCTCCCACATCCTCATACAGTATATTGTTCCAACTGATAGGATTAAAGATTTAGTGTGGTGTACCCTAGTCCATGGTGTTTGCTAGCATATTTGAAATTCATGAACTTGCCCTGAAATTTTGACTAGTGTACTGTGTGAGAAAGCTAGAGTTTTAAGAAAATGTTGAATATGCCGTGGTGTGAAAGGGCAATAGCTAAGAAGAACTAACTGCTGCCTTGCCTTTTGATTCTTACGTGGAAGAGGAAGTGCTTATTTTAGGAACGTCAGGGGACATGGCTAAGCACAGGTTGAATTGGCTATTGTTGCTTGCATCAATCAGTAGTGGATGATGCCAGCCACAGATGCAGGTGAAACGTCAGAAAGAAACTATTCCAGAACACGGCCTCACAGCCGGGAAAAAACCCCCAAGGAAAATCTATGGATGCTGGCCGTGAAAGCCTTCGACTTCATAGTAGTGGAACTTATTATACAGGTGTCTCTCCATATCCACAGATTTGGTATCCACGGATTTAAGTATTCACGGCTTGAAAATATGCTTAAAAAAATAATAATCCAAAAAGCAAACCTTGATTTTGCCATCTTATATAAGGGACACCATTTTGCTATGCCATTGCATATAATGGGACTTGAATATTTACGGGTTTTGGTATCCATAGGGGTCCTGGAACGAAACCCCATTGAATATGAAGGGACAGCTGTATGCTCAATATCCCTATGAAATGTATTGAAAAGTTGAAAACACATACCGCCTATGTAGCTGCTTTGATCCGAGTGACTGTATGGCAGTTGTGCCTTTTGCACCTTATAACAACATGGCATGACTTAAGATATTGCACCACAGCAAATCCTTTTCACCCGATCTTACCTACTTTCTATAGTTTTCAAATGTGTTGTTAGCCAGTCAGAACGTTGTAACTCCAGTGAAAAGGTGGGGTGTAATTCTGATTAAATAAATATCTGAAACCCCTTACTTTGAATATCTTCCAGTGTAAACTGATAAGCTTGTTCATCTGTTGAATCACGGTTTATTTTCCAAATGTCTGCATCTTATAAAAATTAATCATAGCCGGTGACTCAATTCCCCTTCTCTATTCATTTTCTTTTGTTTTATAATTATTTAGATGATTAGCCAATGAATAATTAGTTGTACCTGTAAGTTGCACTGAATAATTGGTCTTGCTTCTTAGTAAATAATAGTTAGGATCAGGCTGTTAATCCATCCCCCTAAGTGACTTAAAATACAGGTGCTGGTCATGTGTTTTGGTCTGTTTTTTCATAGGCTAAATAGAGAAATTGCATCCTGGAAAATGATCTCCAAATCCCTTGCCTGAATCAAGAAAATGTACATAGACTGAAATTATATTCTTAGCACTGAGCATCTTTCAAACAGAAGTGCTCTGATTTACAATCCAGTTAAAATCCACACTTTAGTTAATTGATCCAATTAATCTATTAATGCACTCAGCTCTATTCTCTTTAGATTTTTTTTCCCTTGGTTTATCTTGGCATTTAACTTGGTGGGAAACCTGAATCCAATCAGCATGCACTTGTTTGCTATGATAACTTATCCAAAACTGGGGAGGGGAGGGAAATAGAACCACTTGTGGTGGTTTATTTGTGATGTGTTTATTGGGGACTGGAATTCAAATCTCCATTTAGGTATAAATCTCACTATGTAACCTTGGGCTAGTCAGAATATTTAATACTACCCTACCTCACAAGATTATTTTCAAAGAAGTAGCTTTGTTAGTCTCTTCCAGCATGAAAAGGAAGGAGGCAGGGGTAAAAAAAAATGTCTCACAAGGTTATTGTGAGGAGAAAAAATTATTAGGAAAACCACATACACTACCTCAAGCTCTTTGAAGAAAATTGGCGGGGTGTGTGTGTGTTTAAATTTATTTATTTTTTAAATCTGGACTCCTCTTGGTATAAATGATTTTGGTTCACAACAATTCACAACAACTTAAAAAAATAATTTTGGTTCACAACAACTTTAAAAAATAAATTATTTTTCTGTTAATGTTACAAATTTTATTTGTTGGAGATTTATGTTCCAGATTCCAGTATAGTTTACAAAAATGTTAAACCAAAAACAGGAAAAACAGCACAGTAAAAATGAGCAGTCAACAGAAATAAAAAACAGGTATAAAGCATCATGTAACAACTTGCAGAAGATCACAGGAACCTATGGGAGGTTTAAAAAGGTCTTCACCCATCATCAAGAATGGCATTACACAAGGTGCCACGCTAGCCTTCCTGGAGTGTACATTCTGCACATGGGATGCCGCCGTCAAATAGGCCCTTTCCCCTGTACCTCAGAGAATGATGGTGTGCAGAGAAGGGCCTCTCTTGAAAATCTTAGTGCATAGACAAGCACATGTGGAGATGAGGAGTCCTTGGAATATCCCAGTCTCAAAGGATGAATAGCTTTAAAGGATTTTAAAGCAGTATTTTGAATTGATCTTGGAAACAAACTGGGAGCCAAAGCAGTTGGCATAATGCAGATATGTCCAGACTTTGTGATTGCCTGGCAGCTATATTTTGCACTTATTGCAGCTTTCAAATCATTATCAAAAACCTCTCGATGTGTAAAACATTACTGTGGTCTGACTTGAGAGTTCACCAGGGTACAGCCTAGAGGAATCTAATTATTTCCAGGTACAGTCACTACTGCTATACAACAGCAGATAAGAGACCTGTACAGATCAAGGAGCTTCCCCAGACTGAATATGCTCCTTCAGTAAGAAGACAGTCCCAGCCAGTAATCTAGGATATGGTAAATACCAATAAAATGGGGAGATAAACCATTCACCAACAGGACCTCTGCCCTGTCTGGATTGAGCTTCAGTTTGTAACTCTTACTGCACCCAAATAGTGATGTAGCAACATTTCTGCCTTATTTGAATGAGATGAAATAGAGAAATGTGGATAGGTGCTATTTCTGCATATTGATAACACCTCCTTTAGAGGTTATATGTAGATATAAAAAAAACATGGGGGATATGATAGATTTCTCTGAGCTCCAGATTTAATATGCCAGGAAATTGAGCAGTAATTCCCAATTCCACCTTTTGAGACTGCCTGTCTCAGAATGAAACAACCAATCCCCAACCCAAACAGCATACAATATCTAGACAGATATAATGGTTGCTAGTACTGAAGCCCTCTAAGAAATGCAAGAGAATGAAGAGGTTGTAGAACTTAGGCTAAAATGCTGGGTAAATGGCTGTCAGAAAACTTAGAACTGCAGCTAGTTTGTATTTTCCTAAAAGTTAATCCGTAACATAGTCTGTATATTTTTCTTTATGAGTTAGAAGAGTTCAACTCATAAATGCTGGGTGTGTTACTATGAATCACTGATGAGTCATAAAACGAAGTGGCTTTCTCTTGTATTTCTTGTTTTGATGAAAATTTAGGCTTTATATTATCCAAGTCTTTAAAATGCAGCTATGCCTAGAGTTAAAATCTTTTTTTCAGTTAAAGATGTGAATTGTACAAAAAAAGAAAGAAAAAAAAAAGCTGGTTACAAGCCAGTTATGCTGGTCATATAAATGCCACAAAACCCATCAGCTTTGTAGGCCACCTCGCTTCATATTGTCGACTCACTAGTTTATTTCTGACTGGCATGTGAAATAATGCTTCTAAAAGACAGTAAATGAAGGGGACCTTCAATAGTTGTAAATTGGCTTGATTGGATGCCAAAAGTAATCTTGGTAAGATAGGGCTTGGAATTTGGATACAGTTCAGTTTAAGTTTCCACTTCTACCTTGTTAGTTTAATTGTGTTGCCCTCTATTTACTTTACAAATTAAACTTCCTAGAAGAAGAAAAAAATCTAGGGTTGAAACATTCTGTCATATTTCTGACTGTTTTTTTTTTAAATCAGTTAATACAGGTATAAGTAAGCAAAGGGATCTTGTAGCACCTTTGAGACTTAACAGAGAGAAAGAGGTTGTAGCATATGCTTTCTCAGGCTTGGCCTACTTTCTCAGATACATGGAGACGAATAGAATTCTGAAGAATGAATCCCTTACGGTAAAACTTGTCATTTTCAGTTTCAGTAGCTATAGATGGAAAAAACATTTCATTCATAGTTAATGCTTATTATCAAAAGAGACAGATAAAACCTAATCTTACATCTTTTTTGATAGTTACAAACTTGATAGATGAAGGGAATGCTGTTAATGTAGTGTATCTTGATTTCAGTAAGGCTTTTGACAAGGTCTCCCATGATATTCTTGCAAAAAATTTAGTAATCTGTGGGCTAGACATTGCAGCTGTTAGGTGGATTTTTAATTGGTTGACTGATCGAACCCAAAGGGTAGTCACCAATGGCTCCTCTTCATCCTTGAGAGAAGTGACTAGTGGGCTGCCATAGGGTTCTGTCCTGGGCCCAGTGCTATTCAACATCTTTATCAATGATTTGGATGAGGGAATGGAGGGTATGCTTATCAAGTTTGCAGATGACACCAAATTAGAGGGGTAGCTAATACCCCAGAGGACAGGATCAGAATCCAAAGTAACCTCAACAGATTAGAAAGCTTGGCCAATGCTAACAAAATGAATTTCAACAGGAAGGAATGTAAGATACTACACTTGGGCAGTAAAAATGAAATGCAGAGATATAGGATGGGTGACACCTGGCTTGATGGCAGTACATGCGAAAAGGATCTAGGAGTCTTAGTGGACCACAAGCTGAACATGAGTCAGCAGTGTGATGCAGCAGCTTAAAAAGCCAATGCGACTCTAGGCTGCATTAATAGGAGTATAGTTGTTTAGATCAAGGGAAATAATAGTGCCACTGTTTTCTGCTTTGGTCAGACCTCACCTAGAATACTGTGTCCAATTCTGGGCACCACAATTCAGGAAGGATATTGAGAAGCTGGAATATGTCCAGAGAAGGGTGACCAGGATGGTGGGAGGTCTGGAAGCCACGCCCTATGAGGAGTGGCCTAGGGAGCTCGGCATATTTAGTCTCGAGAAGAGAAGGTTGAGAGGTGACATGATAGCCATGTTTAAATATTTGAAGGGATGTCAAACTGAGGATGGGCAAGCTTGTTTTCTGCTGCTCCAGAGACTAGGACACGGAGCAACGGACTCAAACTACAGGAAAAGAGATTCCACCTAAACATTATGAAGAACTTCCTGACAGCAAGAGCTGTTTGGCAGTGGAATACACTGCCTTGGAGTGTGGTGGAGTCTCCTTCTTTGGGGGTTTTCAAACAGAGACTGGATGTCTGTCTGTCGGGAATGATTCCTGCATGGCAGAGGGATGGACTGGATGGCCCTTGTGGTCTCTTCCAACTCTGATTCTATGAAAAGGGATGGAGGAAGAAAGAACTGATAACAGCAGTAGCATTACACTTGTCCCTTCATATTCTCTGGGGTTTGGTTCCATGACCCCCTCGTGGATACCAAAATCCATGAATACTCAAGTCCCATTATATGCCCCCTCTCTCTGGCTTTTCTTCGCAAACGAAGATTCAGGAAGGACTCATCCCGCGCCTTCTGCAAGCGCGCTGATGACTAAAAAGGCCAATCCGAGATAAACAAGTCCAGTTGCAAAAAGCGCAGCAGAAGGTCTCCTTGGGTGATGTTTTTGGGTTGTGATTCTTTCTGCGTTGTCGTTTCTCTTCAAGACTTGTTCGTCGTGAGTTCTCAAATAAGGCTGCAGCATTGTGGATATTGCGTCTCCATGCCTCCCGATGTGAGGCCAGGGCGGACCACTGTTGGTGATCAATTTGGCCAAGCCTGAGATGTTGTTTCAGGGAGTCTTTGTATCGCTTTTTTGGAGCGCCCCTCTTACGCTGACCCGTGGCGAGTTCACCGTAGAGTAGTATTTTTGGGAGGCGATGGTCCTCCATCCTAGAAACGTGCCCTGCCCAGCGCAGCTGTGTTCTCAATATCATGGCCTCAATGCTGGTGCTCCCTGCTTGTTCAAGGACAGCAACATTCGTCACATAGTCAGTCCAGTGTATATTTAGGATTGTGCGTAGACAGCACTGATGAAAGCGCTCGAGGAGTCGTAGGTGGTGGCGATAGGTAACCCATGTTTCAGATCCATAAAGGAGGATAGACAGTACGATGGCTCTATACACACTGATTTTTGTGCTTTGCCTCAGGTGTTTATTGCTCCAGACTCTTTTGTGAAGTCTTCCAAATGCACTATATGCCTTTGCTAATCTGTGATCGATCTCTTTGTCAATCTTGGCATCTGAGGAGATGATGCTTCCCAGGTAGGTGAACTGCTGAACGGACTTGAGCACTGATTTGCCGACGGCAATGTGGGGATGGTGGTGTTCGTCCTGTGGTGCAGGCTGGTAAAGAACTTCTGTTTTCTTCAGGTTGACTTCTAGCCCAAACAGCTCTGCAGCTGTTGCAAAGCAGGACGTTAGGCGCTGCAGAGCTGCTTCTGTGTGGGCAACAAGCGCAGCATCATCGGCGAAGAGCAGCTCACGGACTAGATAGTTTAGAGTCTTAGTGTGAGCCCTCAGACGGCTTAAGTTAAACAAGCTACCATCAGTACGGTAGCGTATATAGATGCCGTCGTCTTCTTCAAGCTCTGCCATAGCCCTTTGGAGCATCGTGCTAAAGAAGATTGTAAATAAAGTTGGTGCAAGAACACAACCTTGCTTCACTCCATTAGTTATTAGAAAGGGCTCTGAAAGAGCATCGCCATATCTGACTTGACCACGCTGGCCCTCGTGTAGCAAGATAATCATTTTAAGGAATTTGGGGGGACATCCTAGTTTTTCCAGGATCTGCCACAGACCTTTTCTACTTACAGTGTCAAAGGCTTTGGTGAGGTCGACAAATGTTACATAGAGACCCTTGTTCTGCTCCCTACATTTTTCTTGCAGTTGCCTAAGGGCAAATACCATGTCTGTAGTACTCCTATTGGCTCTGAAGCCACATTGGCTTTCAGGGAGAAGTTCTTCTGCAATAGCAGGAACTAATCTGTTCAGGAGTATCCTTGCAAGGATTTTTCCAGCAATAGAGAGCAGTGTTATGCCTCGATAGTTTGAGCAGTCGGATTTTGCTCCTTTTTTCTTGTACAGGGTGATGATGACTGCATCTCGGAGGTCTGATGGCAGTTCCCCTTTTTCCCAGCAATTCACAAGGAATTCGTGGAATTTTTCGTGGAGTGCATGACCTCCGTGTTTCCAAACTTCAGGTGGGATTCCATCAATCCCAGCTGCCTTGCCGTTTTTCATCTGCTGTATGGCCATAAGGGTCTCTTCCAAAGTGGGAGCTATGTCCAATTCATTTTTCATTGGTTTTTGTATCATATATTGGATAGCTGAGGCTTGGACTACTCGGTTGGCGCTAAAGAGACTTTGAAAATGTTCAGCCCAACGATTTAGGATGGAGGCTTTATCAGTAATTAATGTTTGACCATCTGTACTGTATAAGGAGCTTTGGAACTGATAAGTAGGTCCAAACACTGCTTTAAGAGCTTCATAAAATCCTCTATGATCACCCAGATCTGCACAGCGTTGTGTCTTTTCTGCTAAATTGATCCACCACTTGTTCTGCATGTCTCGGAGTTTTTGTTGTAGTTTGCTACATGTGAGGCGGAAAGCTGTTTTTCTTACATGACAGGTTGGCTGGGCGAGGTATGCCTGGTGAGCAGCTCTCTTCCTTGCCAACAGCTCCTGGATCTCTTGGTTGTTTTCATCAAACCAGTCTTGATTTTTCTTGTGGGAGAACCCGAGGGATTCTTCTGCAGACTGGAGGATACTGTTTTTGATATGTTGCCAAAGCACTGTAGGAGAAGGATCTGTAGGATGGTCTTCAAGTTTCGTTTGTAGGTTTGCCTGGAAGTTGTCTCTCATGGTAGCTTGTTGAAGATTGTTGACTTGGAGCCTCTTCTTTAAGATGCCACCCCTCTTAGGTTTGAACTTAAGATGAAGATTTAGTTTACATCTGACGAGGCGATGATCTGTTTGGCATTCTGCACTGGGCATCACTCGGGTATGACGGACATCACGAATGTCTCTCTGACGGACTAGAACGTAGTCAATGAGGTGCCAATGTTTGGATCGGGGATGCATCCAGGTTGTCTTCAAGCTATCTTTCTGCTGAAAGATTGTGTTTGTAATAGTCAGCTGTTGTTCTGCACAGAACTCTAGCAGGAGGCGTCCGTTATCATTGCAATTTCCAACACCATGCTTGCCTAAGACACCTTTCCAGGCTTCGGAGTTCTTTCCTACTCTGGCATTGAAGTCACCAAGGATAATAATTTTATCTTCTACAGGGACTTTTTGTATGAGTTGGCGTAGGTCTGTGTAGAATTTGTCTTTCTCTACAGGGTTGGCTTGCATAGTTGGGGCATATACACTAAAGAGAACAACATGTGGGAGGCGTAAGGAAATAATGCGATCAGAGTGTCCTGTTGGCAAGGTTTCGAGTTTGGAGGCAATGGAGTTTTTAATCATGAAGCCTACTCCTGAAAGATGTTTTTCGGTTTTGGGTTTGCCAGACCAGTAAAGTGTGTAGCCGGTGCCATGTTCTTTAAGGCTGCCTTCCTCATGGAAGCGAACTTCACTAAGAGCAGCGATGTCAATATTAAGCCGTGATAGTTCAAGGGCTATTAGGGCAGAACGACGCTCAGGCCGTCCACTATCTTTAGAGTCTTGCATGGTTCTGATGTTCCAGCATGCAAGTGTCAGTTTATTTACACCTTTGGAGGCCGGTGTGTGCCTTTGTTTCTTTGCCTTGGTTTGACCGCATCAGAAGATTCCCGTTGGCCGCGGCTAGCCAACCAGGTAGTTGGGGATGAGCTTTCTTTAGGCCACCTTTTCTAGGCCCCTCTCCATATGGAGCAAGCAGTGCTCTCCTTAAAAAAGGCTGCTTGGTCGTTCAGAATGCTGCCGAACAAGACTGTCATCTCCCGGGTCAGCCTCGAGCGACCAATGTCCTGAACCGCCTGCATGCAGGGTTGGGGCTGCGGCTTCCAGTGCATCTTTACACCTGCCGGTTTCGTCCCTCGCCAGTCGCTACAGGGCTTTTTTGGAAATGGATTTGTCCTTCGAGCCTGTGCAATGGATTTTTCTGGTGGAGCGCAGCATGCACAGAACTGGCCTCACCCTTTAAACCAGAGATTCATCTGCCGTGGCCTTGCAAGCATGGACGTGGCAGCGAGGTCCTCGGGCCGTAGGTTTGATTAGAGTTTCCTTCTCTTAGATGGTTGACCTTACAGGGTTGGACGAGCACCATCTGCCCGGGTTTGGGATTAGAGTTTTCCTTCTCCTAGGACGGTTGCCACAAGGCTAGAGAGCCCATCCTGCCCTTTGACGCTCTTTGTCAGACCCTTCGGTTTTGACCTGTCTGGTATGGGAGACCCTACCGGTGGCTATTATGCCACCGCCAGCATAGCTCAAAACGTCATTAGGGTACGCAAGCCTCTCTCCCACGACAAGGGGGCGTCAATGGAGAGGCATTATATGCAATGGCTTAGCAAAATGGAGTCCCTTATATAAGATGGCAAAATCAAAGTTTGCTTTTTTTAAGAATATTTTCAAGCCGTGAATACTTAAATCTATGGATACCAAATCTGTGGATACGGAGGGACAACTGTATTTTTAAAATGAGCAGTCACTATGACCCATAGTTTTCCTCCTTCTGAAACACATGGAAGTAGCTGACAGCATAACGTTCATGTTTCAAGAAGATCACGAAGTCTTATATTTTAATACAGTGTTAGTTCCACCTAAAGATGTGAAAGCTTGGCCGGAGGGGGGACTAGAAAATTTTGGGGGGTAGTTTCGGTTTCTTCTTTGGTCTTAGTTACCAAAATATTTTGGTTTCTTCTTTAGTCCTGGTTTCTTTTTCTCAAATCTTTCTATGGGAATGATCACATTATGTCTGCTTGACCCTGTGGAGAACTAGTGGAGACAAAATAATTTTCTCTGCTATATTAATTTTGGTGGTTTCTTTTGTTCTTCTGTTTTTTTTTTTTTTAATGCTTTGGCTGGGGAGGGGGGGTTCCCTGCTCCTCAAATTTAAGAACCAAAGAGGGTTTTTTATAGTTCAGGTATTCCATACAGTTCAGGAACTTGTACCTACATTTCAAACAAAAAATTTTAAAAATCAATTTTTAAAGAAGTTCAGTTTGTAATTCTTAATAAATTGTATTTTAATATTTCAAACATTATACTTTTATTCCAAACCAAGTTATATAGTATACAATGAATTTGTCTTCCTAAAGTAACAAAGTGACTTTCAGACTGAAAATATTGCTAATACTGTATTTTTCATCCCCCCTGTAACATTTCCATCATTTCTTGGGAAAAAAAACAATAGAAAAACTTTAAGAAAATTTTACATCTTTAGTTTCAGCTAGGAGAGCCAGCATGGTGTAGTGGTTTGAGTATTAGACTATGACGCTTGAGACCAGGGTTCAAATCCCCACGTAGCCATGACTACCCACTGGGAGACCTTGGGAAAGTCAGACTCTCTCAGCCTCAGAGGAAGACAAGGATAAACCCCTTCTGAAAAAGATTGCCAAGAAAATCCTGTGAGAAGGTCGCCATAAGTCGGAAATGACTTGAAGGCACACAGCAAGAACAGTAACAAGTTCCAACTAGAGCAAACCCATTGACATAAACAGAGCTTTTATAATTAACAAGCCCCATTCATTTCAGGTCTATTCTGGTAGAGCCTAGCTAACATTAAGCTTACCCCTTACTCTTTCAACCTGTTGAAATCCACTGAAGATCTGGCTCTGTCCTACCTCTCTTTTGCTCATCTGCCAGCTTGTTTACGTGCCCCTTTACCCCTTCCTGTGCTATGTAAATTTCTCTCCCTTTCTTGGTGCAGTGCTTTTTATGTGCCAGCATTTTTATTAGCCGTAATTAATTCAAAATCTGGGTTTGGAATCATGTCTGTACCCAAAGAAGAGAGGGAAGTCATGTAAAACACCCAAACTAATTTTGGTTAGGACAGTAGGCATTCATATATATATATCTTCTTCGTGGTCTCTGTGAATCACACCGTTGGGTTACTCCTGCGCCTGCGCAGAGCTTCGGAAACTTCTAGAATTGCTAGGCAGAATGTGCTTTGATACATTTTTGGCGGTAACTCTGCCCATCCTAACGTTCCCTTATAAGGGCTTCCCGCCTAAAATCCCCTCAGTTCTTTTCTTTCCGCCGCGTTAGCAGCTTAAGGAACTTCTGTGCGCTAGGTGTTTTTGCGATTTTACTGGTTTTGACTTGGCTTTGACTTTCGACGACGATTTTCACTACTCCCAACGGTTTTGGTGTCTGAGTCTGATTTTTTTGGCTTTTGATCACTTCTTCTGGCTTTTGACTACGATTTCTGCTCGCTCCCTCAGCTTGTCATGACCTCTGCTCTCTGTTACTGACCTTGGACTGGCTTGACGACGATTCTATCCTTGACGACTTCTGCGGTATTGTGACTTATGATGTCTACTAAAGGGGCATTTAAGCGGTGCGTGATCTGCCAAGCGAAACTCCCAAGTGTGGATGGCCATTCCCGCTGTTTGATCTGTCTGGGAGAATCTCACAATGTCGACACATGCGTCCACTGTAAAGCATTCACCCCGCAGGCCAGGAAACATAGGCTCTCACACCTTAAATCTTTCCTATATGAAAAGGCCTTGCTCCTGACCGCACCACCGACTTCTGCTTCAGCTCCTCCATCGGAGTCTCGAGGCCATGAATGCTCCCAGTCCCTGCCGTCCTCTGGACAGAAACGCCATCGGTCCCAAAGCCCTTCGAGGCGTCGCTCCACTGCATCGGATCCCGAGGCCCTACACTCTACACATCGACGTGTATCCTCGGATTCGACTCGAGACTGTTCAGCAACGGCTAAGGAACCAACCCCATCGACCTCTAAGCAGGCTCTGGGGGGAAAGGAGCCTTTTTCCACTGGCACTGCTTCTTCAGAGCCGGCTAAGAAAAAGAAGAAGGAGAAACATTTCTCCAAACACTCAGAGAGCAAAAAGGATAAAGATAAAAAAGCCAAGCCGGCGGAACGTGATGTTCCACAAGTCCCTCCCCGGGATTCAAAGGGCTCTGATGATAAGTTCCTCCGCCCTCCACCACTGTCCACTCCGGACGTAGGAACCCGTGATCCACGAACCCCACCTCGATCTTTGGATGTTGTGACTGTCGAGCTTTCCCCTGCCTTGGATGTTGTGAAGTGTGTAGAATCGTCACCACCTCTGGTTGTGTCACGGGACCAACTCCTCCGACGTCACTCTTCGGATGTCGAGGTGGAAATTGTCGAACACAAGGACCTGTCTCGGACTCACGTTCCCTCCATCAGAGAAGATGTTCCAGCTTATTCAGCATATGATTTGGCCCACTCTATTTGCAGAACCCATCTGGGCTCTCCGTCGGGATCGCAAATCTTCAACCCCAGAGGAGATCTTATTGAGGTGTCACAACCTTCACTTCCGAGACCGCGTTCTCGCTCACCTGTGATTTTGGATGTTGCTTCACAACGGGATGCCACTGTTCAGGTTTCGCCACTCGAGCACCGACCTCTGCCACGAACTCCTCCAACTCCACAACCTCGCTCTCCCACGCCAACACGGCCTAGAAGCCGCTCGCCGGACACATCTTCATCTGAGTCAGTTACTTCCTGGGACATCTATAGACCCTATCTGCCTTCTCCGAAGTCAGAGCTCATGGACGACGATTCCACTTCCCTGACCGATGACGTCCGAGCCTTCGGGGAACAGATGGTGAGGATGTTGCATGCCTTAGACCTAAAAGTCGAGGATCGGCCAGCTGACCCTGTTGATCCCATCTTTCAGAGGATACAATCCAAAGCACCGCCGTCTACTACCATCCCAGTACTACCTTCATTATTGAAACTGGTGCAAGGGTCCTGGGAGAACCCTTCGTCAATCCAATCCACATCCAAAAAGATTGACAGGCTGTACAGAGTTGGCGGAGATCACGTCGACTAGTTGCAGAACCACCCGAAACTGAACTCAGTAGTTGTGGAATTAGCCCAAAATAGAAAGCAACGCTGGCCCTTGTCTTCCCCCCCAGACCCAGAGGGTAGGAAGCTCGACATCGTGGGCAAGAAGATCTATTCGGCAGCTGGTTTGAGCTTCCGTGTCGCTAATTACTCGGCGTGCATGGGAGCATACCAGCAAGTGTTGTGGGAAAGAATGAACCTCCTGATTAAAGACCTTCTTGAAGAACGGTGCAGAATGGCAGAGGCTATCCAATCTGAGGCACAGTCTCTTGCGGGGTCTTCAAATGAATTCGGCCAGACATGTGGCAGACTGCGCGGCAAAAGCCATTGCTGGCTCCATAGCCCTAAGACGGCATGCTTGGCTACGTTCTTCCGGCCTCACACCCCAAGCATCAGCCACGATTGAAGACTTTCCTTTTGACGAATCGGGCTTGTTCAACGGTTCTACCGATGACAAGCTCAAATTCGCTCAAAGGATGAGAAACACGGCCAGGAAGTATGGTATGGGCTCCACCTCCACCTACCAATACCGGCCCAGAGGGAGGTATCCATGGCAGGCTCCACCCTATAGCCAACAATCCTGGCGGGGTTACTCCGGCCAGGCTTACCGGCGTTCCCGTTATGCTCCTTCCACATCTCCGGCCTCTTCGGTGAGGAGCCAGGGCTCGGGCTCCAGACACCAACAACAACCCAGGCAAAGACCCAGGGACCAGGATCGAAAGAAATTCTAACCCCTCCTAGTTGATGATCTCTGTTTCTCCCTAGACTCTTCTCTTTGGGGATCTACTGTCCCAACTACCAAGACGCCTGATTTTCAGTAAATACAGATCGATGGGTGCTCCAAATCGTCCGAACAGGCTATTGGATAGAGTTCGGCACTCTGCCTCCGACGGGACGGGTTCGTTCAACACCGCCCTCCCCTCCCCTCCTCGAGGAGGTGGATACTTTGCTGCAGAAGGGGGCCATTGAACCTGTTGACCCCGACCTCCATCACCTCTGCTTCTTCTCGAGGTACTTTCTGGTCACCAAGAAAGATGGCGGGCTACGTCTGATTCTCAACCTTCGTGGGGTGAACAAGTACATAACTCCAAAAAAGTTCAGGATGGTCACCTTGGCTTCGATCCTTCCGCTTCTGAGGCAGGACGACTGGTTCGCATCCATAGACCTGAAGGACGCCTATTTTCACATCGGGATCCACCCGGCCCACAGGCGCTTCCTTGCATTTCAAGTTGGGACCGAGGTCTTCCAGTTCAGAGTTCTCCCCTTCGGCCTCTCCACCGCTCCTTGTGTCTTCACGAAGTGTATGGCAGTGGTAGCGGCCTTTCTTCGACAGCAGGGAGTAGAAATCTTCCCTTACATCGACGACTGGCTGATTGTTGCACAGACTCATCATCAGCTCGAACTCAATATTGGCCTCTCCTTAGATGTCTTAGGCTACCTGGGACTTGTTATCAACATCGAGAAATCCCAACTCCTGCCGACGCAGGTGATTCAGTTCATTGGTGCTCGTTTGAACTCTTTAACCGCAACAGGTTATCTGCCTCGGGACCGTTTTGACAACCTCCGTTCTCTGATCTATGCCTGCCGTCGATCAAGAAGGCTCCCAGCACACTCAATCCAAGTGCTTCTTGGCCACATGGCAGCTACGACTTATGCGACTCACTTGCCAGACTTCGGTTCCGTCCTCTCCAGCATTGGTTTCTGCAAGTCTTCGACCCTCTTCACGATTCTCCAAACAAGATGCTCACTATGCCAAGAGCAGTTCAGAGGTCACTGGACTGGTGGCTGGTACCGGACAATGTCTTGTCAGGCATGCCCTTCGACCTTCCTCAACCGGATGTCTCTCTGACAATGGACGCTTCGATGCAGGGATGGGGAGCGCATCTCGACTCCTACGAAATCCGAGGTTCCTGGAGCACAGAGGAGCAAGCTCTCCATATCAACGTCCTGGAGCTCCTCGTAGTTCAGAAAGCGTTGAGGGCCTTCGAGCCCCTGGTGAGAGGCAAGACTGTACTAGTGCTGACGGACAACACGTCGGTCATGTACTACATAAACAAGCAGGGAGGCACAAGGTCCCCCCAACTTCTCCAACTCACGCTGGACATATGGGAATGGTGTGTGACAAAGAAGGTGTTTCTCCAATACATTCATCTACCAGGGGAAGAGAACACTCTTGCCGACGGACTCAGCCGTTCGAGTCTCTCCATCCACGAGTGGCAGCTCCACAGATCGGTCACTCTGGACCTGTTTCGAACCTGGGGATTTCCTCAAGTGGATCTTTTTGCGTCTCCCGAAAATGCCCAGTGTCCCCAGTTCTGCTCGAGGCGTCCAGCTCCGAGGTCGAGAGGAGACTCGTTTCTGTTTCGATGGTCGGGCCCGCTGCTATACCTGTTCCCTCCATTCCCATTGCTGACAAGAGTGATCACCAAGCTTTGTTGGGACAGAACGAACGCCATCCTCATCAGACCATGGTGGCCTCGACAGCCGTGGTTTGCAACCTTGCTTCGGTTGTCGGACCGGCGTTTCATCCGCCTTCCATCCTGTCCAGATCTGCTCACCATTCAGGGGGACAAGGTCAGACATCCCGACCTGGACACTCT
The DNA here is from genome assembly GCA_030847615.1 of Gambelia wislizenii. Lineage (NCBI taxonomy): Eukaryota > Metazoa > Chordata > Lepidosauria > Squamata > Crotaphytidae > Gambelia > Gambelia wislizenii. The sequence continues at coordinate 467,326,289 of JAUMIR010000001.1, forward strand.
AAACCTGACTGCCTGGAGGTTGACCCTGTGACTCCCTTCAGGTTCGACTCTTTCGAATTCATCCTCGGTACCAAGGCAACCTGCATCTCTACACCCAGACGTCCAAGCCGTCATCGATGCAGCAAGGAGGCCTTCCACCAGGAGATCCTACCACTATAAGTGGAAGAAGTATGAAGCCTTCCTGGCATCCCGGGATCCAACCCTTGACCAATTCTCCATCCCAACAGTCCTGGAATTTCTTCTACACCTGTCTTCTGCGGGTCTGTCGCTCTCTTCAATCTGGTGCTACTTGGCGGCCATCTCCACCAAATTCCAGGCGAGGGGTCTCCCTTCCCCCTTCGTGGATGCCACGGTGAAGAAATTTCTGAAGAGCTTTGCTAACCTTCACCCCCCGGTGACTGAACCGACACCAGCTTGGAGCCTCGAAATGGTCCTCTCGCAGCTGGTCCACCGACCGTTTGAACCGATGGCTTCCACCGATCTCTGACTGCTCTCCTGGAAAACTGCATTCCTTGTGGCCATCACTTCAGCGCGTAGGGCTAGTGAGCTCTGTGCTTTGAGATCTGATCCTCCCTACACTGCTTTCCACAAGCACAAAGTGGTCCTCCGTCCCGACATCTTCCTACCGAAGGTGGTCTCTAGTTTTCACCTTAATCAAACCATCACTCTCCCTGCTTTGATGCAGGATCCAAAAGACGACTTTGAACGCACCCTTCATCTGATGGACGTCAGAAGGGCTCTGGCTTTCTACATTCAATGGACTGCGTCCCACAGAAAGTCACCCAAACTGTTTGTGTCTTATGCTGAATCGAAACTGGGAGAGCCCATTTCTTCACAGAGACTGTCGAAGTGGGTGACCTCGACCATCGCTCTCTGTTACGAACTGGCAAAGAAACCTCTGCCGTCTCGGATTCGAGGACACTCTACGAGAGCTGTCTCCACTTCGACAGCTTTTCTCTCTGGGGTGCCTCTAGAGGACATTTGCAGAGCTGCAACCTGGTTGTCACCTTTGACTTTTATTTCTCATTGTAGACTTGATTCTCGTTCTAGGAATGAGGCGGCCTTTGGGAAGGCTGTGTTGTTATCTTCTATACAATGAGTGAGTGTTTGTTGCCAAGTCATTGTTGTTATATGTTTTGATCATTTTAATTACTAATGTGCTTTTAGTGATTTAATCTCAATTGGTTGATGTGTATGATACATGGGTGTAGGACATACCCACCTCCTGAATTGAAGCTTGCCAGTCTACACTCAACTGTGTGATTCACAGAGACCACGAAGAAGATGGACAGGTTGCTTACCTGTAACCATAGATCTTCGAGTGGTCTTCTGTGAATTCACACAGACCCGCCCATCCTCCCCTCTATGTCCTACTACATCATATAAACATGCTTAATGTTCCTGATGCTGCTGGTTGTGGCGTCATTCAAGGAACTGAGGGGATTTTAGGCAGGAAGCCCTTATAAGGGACCGTTAGGATGGGCGGAGTTACCGCCAAAAATGTATCAAAGCACATTCTGTCTAGCGATTTTAGAAGTTTCCGAAGCTCTGCGCAGGCGCAGGAGTAACCCAACTGTGTGAATTCACAGAAGACCACTCAAAGATCTATGGTTACAGGTAAGCAACCTGTCCACACACACACACACACACACACACACACTTGTAGCTTCACGTGACTGCTCAGGTGAGTGCGACAGTCAGGAGCGCTTGTTATCAGCTTCGGCAGATAACAACTGCGCCAACTGCACCCTTACCTTGAGACAAAGGACCTAGAAACTGTAGTCCATGCACTGGTAACCTCACAACTCAATTTCTGCAATGCTCTCTACATGGGGCTACTCTTATACCTAGTTCAGAAACTACAACTGGTGCAAAATATGGTGGCCAGGTTAGTCACCAGGAAATCAAGAAGGGAGCATATTACCCCAATCTTGAAATTCCTTCACTGGCTGCCTATCAGTTTCCGAGCACAGTATAAGATATTGGTAATGACCTATAAAGCCCTACATGGCCTAGGTCCAACCTACCTAAGGGATCGCCTCCTCCCATATAATCCGCCCCATACCCTTAGATCTTCTGGGAAGGGTTTATTGCAGCCAATGAGATCTAGATTAACAATAACCTCCCAGAGATCTTTTTCTGTCGCTGCTCCCAGGCTATGGAATACCTTGCTGGAAGAGATCCGTCAAGCAACCAGCTTGGAGAATTTAAAAAAAGCCATCAAAACGGATCTCTTCCGGCAGGCCTTCCTTAAATAGAATAGACCATTTTAATGGAAACTTCTCCCTCTTTTTATGTTTTTTGTTTTTATGTTTTATGCTTATGTTTTTATGTTTGATGTTATAGTTTAAAGTCTTAGGGTAGTATTTTATACTAATGGTGAGTTCACCAATTATTTTTAAATATGTAGTATTATATGTAATTTTAAGGGGTGTAAACTGTTTTAAATTATTACTATCGCTATGGATTTGTTTGTTCTATATTGAATTGTTGTGAGCCGCCTTGATTGCCTTATAGGCAAAAGGCGGGGTACAAAAAGAAAGTTATTATTATTATTATTATTATTATTATCATCATCTATATTCAGAACTTTTAAGATGACTCACCCTTTCTTTCTAAAAAAATTGAATCTTCATAGAAACTCACTTCTGCTATCTCATAATTTGTATAAGGCTGCAATTCTATACACATTTATTAGTGGGTAAACTACATTGATCAAACTTGTGAATAAATATGCAAAGGATTTCATTGCAAGCTTCTCAAGTTATATTTAAATTCTTGCCTTGAATTCTTGGCCAAGCTGAACTTCAATCAGGCTTTTGCTAGTGGGTACATGGTATATCAGAATGGCCAGTATTGTGAAATAGGAGCAACAGCTGCTTCCCACCTTAATTGAAATTCTTTCTCACTAGGAGATCCACATTTTCTCTGCTATAAATTTAAAGCAAGTCTACTTCTGAGATTTATTAATGAGACATTGTTCCCAGCTTGGCTTGAATCTAATTCACTTTCATATGTAATGGATGATGTTACTCTAATATTTGCATGGGTTCAGTTAACTGTTGCTGAAAAAGAAGTTGTCCTCATTGTGTTGCATTGAAACCATCCATTATTGTTGCTATACACCACTCAAGCTATGGGATATGTCTTATGCTCAATGATGAACAGGATGGCACTCAGTGGCAAACAGGACCTCAGCAGGTGTTTTGTGTGGGCGTGGTAGAAGAGACATCATAGGGTGAGCTTGTGTCAGTTCGATTAAACCTCCCTAGCCCTGGAGCATCTTTTCAGAGAAGTCGTAGAGTTAAGGCTGTTGTGTCTGTTGTAGTACGGCTGTTTGTGTGAGCTGGAAGGAGACTTGCTTGGGTGCTTACGATGATTCTTTTGTGTGTAGGCCTGGGTCCTCTGTCTGAGCATATACTGAGAGGAAGTGAGTCGGAGACCTGGTTAGGGGAGGAGCTAGCAGCCACTAGCTCTCTATATAGCTGCAGCCCCAGTCCCTGGAGTGTGGCAAACAGGCATTAAGGCTAATTTTGCATGGGTGTTTAGTAGGGGAGTTTTCAGGGAGAGGCCTGGAGTTCTGTTTTGGTGCCTACTTAAGACTACTGAATAAGGATAGTGAGGGAGCTGCTGCAGTCATCGGCAACAGCTGTGATATTTGTGTTCTTGCCAGTGGATTTGTGCAGCTACACCTGTAGCAAGTGCAAATTGGTTACCCTGTTGGAAGAGAAGGCCCTGCAACTTGAGGCCCATGTATCTACTCTTCAGCATATTAGGGAGCATGAGGTTTTCTTGGACAGAGCAGAACAGATGGTTCTGTATGAGGAACACACAGGAGATGTCTCTGAGGAGGAGGTAAGTTCTCAAACACAGAAGGTATACGTTTGGAGGAATGTGACACACAGAAGTAGAAGGGCCAGTGATCATTCTGTGAGTTTGGAGCTGCAGAATTGATTTGAAGCTCTCTTGCTTATCAGTGACGACAAGGAAAAAGAACAACAGTGTCAGTTTTCAGAGAATGTGCTGGTGACCTTAGAAAATTCAGTGATTTACGGGTCTGACAGGATGTCTTAAGAGCTCTGCTGTCTCCCTGGGACCAAAATCCATGCTGTAACAGAGAGGCTGACAAGACTCGTCAAGCCCACTGACTGTTACCCCTTTCTTTTGGTCCACATGGGAACCACTGACACTGCAAGGCGTAGTCTTCAAGATATCAGAAGGGATTATGAGGCTCTGGGTAGGAGGCTGAAGGATCTTAATGTACAGGTTGTCAATTCATCTCTCTTTCCAGTTGAAGGACATGGCCCAGGGAGGGAGAGAAGAATAGTGGAAGTGAACAACTGGCTCTGCAGATGGTACTGCCAAGAATGATTTGGCTTCTTGGACCATGGTCTGTGGTTTCATAAAGATGGGCTTTTGGCAAGTGATGTGTTGCACCTCACAGCAGTTGGCAGGAATGTTTTGCTAAGAGTCTCACAAATCTGACCAGGAAGGCTTTAAACTGAGTTATGTGGGGGAGGGACATAATATTCTTGAAGGTAGGAGTTTGGAGCTAGTTTGGAGCCAAGAGTATTAAAAGAGCTGGCAAATATAATCTCAGAGCCATTGGCAATAATATTAGAACTCCTGGAGAACAGGAGAAGTCCCAGCAGACTGGAGGAGGGCAAACGTTGTTCCCATCTTCAAAAAGGGGAAAAAAGAGGATCCCAACAATTATCGTCCAGTTAGTCTGACATCAATACCAGGGAAGATTCTAGAGCAGATCATTAAACAGAGAGTCTGTGAACATTTAGAAGGCAATGCCATAATCACAAAAAGTCAACATGGGTTTCAGAGAAACAAGTCATGCCAGACTAATCTGATATCTTTTTTTGATAAAGTTACCAGCTTGGTAGATGAAGGGAATGCTGTGGACATTGCATACCTTGATTTCAGTAAGGCCTTTGACAAGGTTCCCCATGACATTCTTGCAAACAAGCTTGTAAAATGTGGGCTAGACAAGTTAACTGTTCAATGGATTTGTAATTGGTTGACCGGCCGAACCCAAAGGGTGCTCAGCAGTGGCTCCTCTTCGTCTTGGAAAGATGTGACCAGTGGGGTGCCACAGGGTTCTGTCCTGGGCCCAGTGCTATTCAACATCTTTATCAATAACTTGGATGAGGGAATTAGGGGCATACTTATCAAATTTGCAGATGACACCAAATTAGGAGGAGTAGCTAATACCCTAGAGGACAGGATCAAAATTCAGAATGACCTGGATAGACTGGAGAGCTGGGCCAAAGCTAACAAAATGAAATTCAATACGGAGAAATGTAAGGTGCTGCATTTAGGGCGGAAAAATGAAATGCATAAATATAAGATGGGAGAGACCTGGCTGAATGAGACTACATGCGAAAGGGATCTAGGAGTCCTAGTAGACCCCAAGTTGAACATGAGCCAACAGTGTGATGCGGCAGCTAAAAAGGCCAATATGATTTTGGGCTGTATCAATAGAAGTATAGTGTCTAGATCAAGGGAAGTAATAGTGCCACTCTATTCTGCCTTGGTCAGACCTCACTTAGAATACTGTGTCCAGTTCTGGGCACCACAATTCAAAAAGGATATTGACAAATTGGAGCGTGTCCAGAGAAGGGCAACTAAAATGGTGAAAGGTCTGGAAACGATGCCTTATGAGGAGAGACTTAGGGAGCTGGGTATGTTTAGCCTGGAAAAAAGACGGTTAAGAGGCGATATGATAGCCCTGTTTAAGTATTTGAGGGGATGTCACGCTGAGGATGGAGCAGGCTTGTTTTCTGCTGCTCCAGAGACTGGAACACGGAGCAATGGGTGCAAGCTCCAGGAACAGAGATTCCACCTTAACATGAGGAGGAACTTTTTGACAGTAAGAGCTGTTCGGCAGTGGAACATGCTCCCTTGGAGCGTGGTGGGGTCTCCTTCCTTGGAGGTCTTTAAACAGAAGCTGGATTGCCATCTGTCGGGGATGCTTTGATCAAGATTTCCTGCGTGGCAGGGGGGTTGGACTGGATGGCCCTCGTGGTCTCTTCCAACTCTGCAATTCTATGATTCTATGATTCTAGTTCATCAAGTGATGGAGACAATCGTCTGAATGTTAGAGAGAGAGCTGGGAGAATAGTACAACAACTGAGAGAAAAAAATTCTTACACAAGCAGCTAGGAGAAATGACCTATGGACTCAGATGTCTTTACACTAATGCACAAAGCATGGGGAGTAAACAAGATGTACTTGAACTCTTAACACAGTAAAGAAAATATGATATAATAGGCATCACTGTAACCTGATGGGAAGCGTCTCATTGGAATGTAGTAATAGAGGGGTATAACCAATTTCAGAGTCATAGACCAAACCGGAAAGGACGAGGAGTAGCATTGTATGTCAAGGATGCCTTCATCTGTGAAGACATCCATGACTTAAATCCTGGAGGCCAGGTACAGAGCATCTGGGTAAAAAATTGAGGGAAAAAGAAACAACAATCATGTCATAGTGGGTATTTGCTACAGATCCCCAAGCCAGACTGAGGACTTGGATGATACCTTTCTAGAACAGATGACCAAACATTCAGAAAGGAGAAATATAGCAATAATTGGAGATTTTAGCTATTTGTTGGAAGTCAAACCCTGCCAATAATATAAGGTCCAACAAATGTGTCACTTGCCTTGCAGACAATTTCATTGCGCAGAGGAAGAGGCAACAAGAGGATCAGCTATTTTTAGATCTGATTTTAACCAACAGTGATGACCTGGTTAATGGGATGGAACTGACAGGATCCTTAGGTGGGAATGACTGTGTTCTCCTGGGGTTTATTATACAGTGGAAAGGGGAAGCCAAGCATAGTCAGACACTGATTTTAAACTTTAAGAAAGCTGAGTTCAGTAAAATCAGGAAAACACTGGGTATGATACAATGGTCAGGATTAGTGAAAGAGAATGGAGTTCATGATGGATGGGAGTTTCTTAAAAGTGAGCTATTGAAGGTACAATTTCAAACAGTTCCAATGAGGAGGGGGGGAATGGGAAGTGTTTAAAGAAACCAGGATGGATGTTTAAACAGTTGAAAGTTCAACTGAGCTAAGATTATGTACAAGAAATGAAAAAAAGGAGAAATTATGAAAGAGGAATTCAAAAATGGCCAGCACCTACAGGGAGAAAGTCAGAAAAACTAAAGCACAGAACAAGCTCAGGTTTGTTTTAAAGGTTAAAAAACAATAAAAGGGGGTGGTGGTGGTGGTTATGTCAATAGCAAAAGGTAGAACAAGAAAATGGTAGGGCCACAGCATGGAGAAATGCTAACAAGGGACAGAGAAAAGACAGAACTACTCAGCACTTCCTTTGCCTCAGTTTCCTTCCAAAAGGAAAACAATGCTCAACCCAGGGAGTATAGAGCAGATGATGCAGTAGGGGAAATGCAGCACAGAATAAGTAAACAGGTAGCACAGGAATACCTAGCTGCTCTAAATCAATTCAAGTCTCCAGGGCCAGATGAACTACTGTACATCCAAGGGTATTAAAAGAATGGGCAGAAGTAATCTCAGAATCATTGACAACAATCTTTGGGGAATTCCTGGAGAACAAGAGAAATCCCAGCAGACTGGAGGAGGGAAAATGTTGGTCCTACTTTCAAAAAGGGAAACAAAGAGGACCCAAATAATTACAACCTAGTCAGCCTGACATCTGTACCAGGAAAGATTCTGGAGCAGATCCTTAAACAGACAGTCTGTAAGCACTTAGAAAGGAATGCTGTGATCACTAAAAGTCAACATGGGTAAACAATTGGGCACCACAATTCAGGAAGAACATATCCAGAGGATGGTGACTAAAGTGATAAAAGCTCTAGAAGCCATGCCCTGAGATGAGTGGCTTAGGGAGCTGGGTATGTTTATCCTGGAGAAAAGAAGGTGAAGAGGGGACATGATAACCATGTTTAAATATTTGAAAGGGTGTCATATTGAAGACTGAGCAAACTTGACTTCTGCTGCTCCAGAGACTAGAATATGGAGCAATGGATTCGAACTACAGGGAAAGAGATTCCACCTAAATATTAGGATGCACTTCATGACAGTAAGAGCTGTTCAGCAGTTGAATGCACTGCCTTGGAGTGTGGTGGAATCTCCTTCTTTGGAAGTTTTAAACAGAGACTGGATGGTCATCTGTCAGGAGTGCTTTGATTGTATGGCAAGGAGTTGGACTTGATGGCCCTTATGGTCTTTTCCAACTCTATGACTCTGTTACTCTGTGAGCCCCATTGATGGCACCCGATAACTGCTAGGAAATATTTGGAGTGAAATAAATATGAATCAATGATTCATAGTTTGCCTTGCACTTTGCATCAGCAATGGGTGTTGTCTCTGTCAGAGAATGATGCCTGACTTCTCTTGCCAAGTAAGTCACCTGCATCAAGATTAAGAAACCACTTTTTATTGAATAAGCTTGGAAACAAGATAGATGTCCTTTTGCTTTTTGTGTGGAAAGTATTGGATACCTGCTTTTGCAATGAGCCTTTAAAAATCTCTCTTCAGTTCAGCCAGGAGGAGGAATGCATTTATTTCCTTTCTATAAAAGCAATACAGTGGTGCAATATTCCTCCTTAATTTTGGTCAGAGTGAACAAAAAGTGTCTGTGTTTATTCCTGCCTAATGCATCACAAATCTGCTGACATGCTAACCTTGGAGTCTTGGTTGGCGTTAATCAGGCCTGTGCACCGGCAGGAAAGATGTACCTAATGCACTCCATCAGTGCAGTTTGCATATGGAAGTTCTCACAGGGGAGCTGCCCTGTGCCAGCTGAGGGTTACCTGCCCACTGCAGTTATTGTATGTAATTATCGAACCAATCTGTTCAGCCCAGCAGGGTTTAGATGGTAATCATGAAGCAACACTTTGGAAAGATGTAATGCACTCTCCTCTTCTCTCGTCAGCCATGTGAAGCTGTAACCACTTCAGCAGCTATTTCAGTAAAGCTACACATTTGTCAAACTTGCCCAAAGAGTAAGCTGAAACTTTAGCTGTTATTTTTTATGCTTATGGGGTAGGGGAAGGTCTAGGAAAATGTCCCGTTTGACAATCTTATGTGAACAAAACAGGGCCGGTGGGGGTGGGGGCTTCCTGTTTATTTTAAATATTCCTGTCTATTTTATGGATATACTGTGATGAATCTTTGGCTCAGAAGCCATGCTTGCCATGAGGGTCGGGGAGGAGAAATATGTGGCTATTATGTTCAAAACTGGCCTGCTTAGTAAACTTACAAACTCTATAGAGATTTCCTCAGTTTGAACCTTCAAAAAAACAAAAAAACAAAAAACAAAAAAAAACAACACAAACAAACAAACCAAAATACTGTCTAGTAATGATAGCTTTGATAATTTGTCTTCCTTTCTGATTGTAACTGAATGTGTTCAATACCAAAAATATTTTAATTGTTTCTACCTTATTAATCTGTGTATACTGTTTAAATATGAATAACTTGGTTTGTGATAATTAACTTCATAGTAAGTTGGGAACATTTTGGTGAAAGGTTGGAGTGGCAGGGGAGACAGAGATCCTAAGCAATATTCAGGACTCAGCTCTCATGCTTTCCTTGTTTTCTGTTCCTTCAGCTAAAATTGTGAAGAAATTAATCTGTTTTCATTTCATATCGCTTTCACATGTTCTTAGTCATAATTCCATCCCATTTCTGCCTTGATCTATACTTGAAAGAAGTCCTCTCAAAATAGAATTTGAATGTACATTGTCTCTCAAAACATGTACTTAAAATATATTCCATCACAATACTTATAGAAGCCTGAACAGGGTAGCCAAATTCTAATATGCATAGTCATCCAAGAGTGGAGATCAGGTCATTTTATATCAGAATTCTAAAGATCAAATTTCTTGGGTATCCCTAGTTATGTTTTTCTGTAGTCACGAAGGCTAGAAATGCTAAAATGAAACAAAATGACATGCAAAAGCTGTCAGTCTTATAAAGAGAACCCAAGAAGCACAGTTTATAGTACTGTACATGCATGGGAACTCAGTCCATATCCAGCTTAAGGGTAGATAATTGTATACCTGATTGTAACATACCTTTTTTACTGAACAATCTAAAATGGGTTTGCAGAAGAATCTGTTTTTTTAAAAAGTTTCAAAAGGTAATGTTGAAAATCATGGTATGTGAATTATGATAAAATGTATCTTTTCTGGTAGAAGTTTTTGGAGTTGTTTACTCACAGACAGCAAAGGTGGGGAATTCAGGTTTTACTATAATGTGTTGGCATTTTGTGGTTTAACTTGCCCAAATGCATTTTTTTCCTGCTCAGTACAAAACTTGTTTTTTCTTTTTTGTGGTAGAGTAAAAGAAAACTAGCTGCTGCCTCAGGGCCAGCCACCACTGATGAAGATGATGCAGAAACGGATGGTGTGAAAGATCTCAAAAAAAGAAAACGTGCATCACCTAGTAAGATAAATGTTCTTGTTAGTTTTTTGTCATTGATCTGACATTTTGGCAAGAATTTTTTTTTAAATGCTTAAGTTCTGTAAAAAGCTGATGACAGTAAGCTGATGAAAGGGGATAGTAGTGGTGATTTCCTTTCTTCTTTCCCACCATTTATTTTCCCCTGTGTTCTCATTTTTATCCTCCCTATCTTGTCCAACTCACTGTCAGGAAGTGCTGACTCCCCAGGACCAATTCATCAGAGCAGGTTGCAGCCAGAAGCTAGTAGCAGCAGCCACCGTTTACAACAGTGAGTGGAGATACTTTAGGAAAAGGGAAGTTATCCAGAAGGGTGGGGGGAGTAGTCCTGGTGCAATTTTGGCATAATTGCGGTAGCTTATAACATGCAGGTGCAAGACTTGTCAATCTTGTTATCTAAGAAACCAAAGCAAAAAGGGAGGACCACAATACCAGCATAGTTTATCTGACAGCTCTTACTTCCTGCAACTACCATATGCACTTCTGTATAAGTTGACCTCGGGTATAAGTCAAGGCCAGGTTTGAGGACCAAAATTATGGGTTTTGCTATGGCCTGTGGATAAGTCATAGGTAAGATTTAGGGGCATGTAACAAACAAATATTTTCTTCTCCTTTTAAAAATGTGTAGGGGGAACATATTTAGGAAGAGCTAAAAAGAAGGAGAGGATCTGTTTATTTGAGGGTATACAATGGGTGCGTGTGTAGATTTGCATTGCTGATCTTAAAATGTCTACATCCATACAAATACAGATAGGAAGAGGAATATAAATGAGGAAGAAGAATGAGAATGTGCCCTGAAAAAAAAAGGGAGGGGGGACAGAAGAGCAAGGAAAGCAACCTGCCTCTGTTAGAGACCCAGTACGAAGTCAGTGACAAGAGGCAGAGGTGAGAAGCCCCTCTTGGCATGGCAGGACATGGAAGTGGTGATCCCCACCCCATTACCCCCCCTTCCCCATTACCATGTACGGATGTGATCTGGACAGAAAGAACTAATAGAAAGAAAATCAACTCATTTGATACATGGTGTAGGAGAAGAGTGCTGAGGTTACCATTGATGGACAAAAAGACAAACAAATGAGTCCTACAACATATCAAGCCTGAATTCTCCTTGGAAGCCAAGATGACTTAAATCGAAGCTGTCATACTTTGGCCACATCATGAGAAGGCATGACTCACTAGAAAAGAATAATGCTAGGAAAGGTGGAGGGCAGTTGAAAAAGAAGAAGACTGCATACTAGATGGATAGACTCAATCAAGGCCCTGAGCCTGCAGGATCTGAACAGAGTGGTTAGGGATAGGGAGACTTGAAGATGTCTTATTCACAGGGTCTTCATTAGTCATAGTTGACTAGAGAGCAGTTAACAGCAACAGTAACATGAGCTGGAGACAGCTTTGGTCATCTTAGTTGATCATTTTTGCCAGGAATTGGACAAGGAGAGTGTGTCTATATTGGTTCTGCAGTACCTCTCAGTAACTTTTGATACCATTGACTGATAACCTTTTGGGCTGCTTTGCTGGGATAGGATTTCAAACCACCATTTTATGGTGCCTCCATTCCTTCATAGTAGACAGGTTCAGAAGGTAGTGCTGAAGGCTTCCTTTTCCACTCCTTGGCTGTTGACCTGTGGAGTCCCTCAAGGTTCCATTTTGTCCTCCATGCTATTTAACATATTCATCTATGGAGGTTTGGGGTTCAGTGCTACCAGTACACTGATGGTGCTCTACTATTTGTTTCCATGAAATACCAAGGAAGCCAGTTTGTTCATTTATTTTATGTATTAAAAGATTTACATCTTGCCCTTTATTGTGGGCTCTCAGGACAGTGTACAAATAAAACAATATAAACAATTTAAATGATTCCAGATTAAATAATAAAATAACTGAAACAGCTTGAAAGGCTACAACCATAAACCCTACAGATAGAAGCACCCATGGTAACCCCATGGTTTCTATTTTGGTCCAGTGTGATACCATGATCAGTGGTGTCAAAAGCTACTGAGAGATCCCAAAAGATCAACAGAGTAGCATTCCCCCTACAGTAGCATCCCTGCATCTGCTGATTCGCCATCTGCTGATTCAATTATCTGCAGATGGCAACAGCGGGATGGGTGGGTGGGGGAGGGAAGGGAGGAGGAGTACATCTCGCCCCCCCCTTTGCCCCTGGGATCACTCCTGTGGTGGGAATGGTGATGCGGGGGCAAAGGGAGGGGAGGAGTAGATCTCACTTCCCTTCACCCCAGGGTCACCATCGTGGTGGGAATGGCAACGGGGGCATTCACCATTATCCACGGATTTAATTATCCGCGGGGGCTCCTAGAACCAATTCCCCATGGATGTGGGGGTCCTCCTATATTTTGGTTCTAAACTGGTGTCTGGTATCAGTCATGGGTTGAATGAGGACTAAGAAATTGAAACTTAATTCAGGCAAGACAGAGAAAGATCAGATAACAGGGATTCAGCCAATATTGCATGGGGTACATTCCCTTGAAGATGTTGGTGGTACTTCTGGATTCAACCCTGAGCCTTGGGTTTCTGTGATAGCCAGGAATGCATTTGCACAATTGAAACTAGTGCACCATCTGAACCTGTTCCTGGTCTGTTGGTGTTGGATCTGGCTAAGATGACACATAACCTTGCCTCCCATTTGGATTACAGTGATACTTTCTACATGGGCCTGACATTGAAGAGTGTTTGGAAACTTCAGCTGGTCCAGAGCGCTGGGGCTGAACTGTTAAAGTGGAGCTGATTACAGGAAGCACATGACTTTCTTGTTACAGAATCTCTGCTGGCTAGTGGTCTGCTTGTAGGCACAATTCAAAAAGCTAGTTAGGACCTGGAAAGCTCTATCTTGCTCAGCTCCAGTCTATCTGAAGGATCATATTCTCCTGTAATACCCTCCTTGGGCTCCGAAATCATCACAAGAGACCCTTCTCTCACTCTTACCACCCTCACAGGCACATCTAGTGAGAACATGCGATCGAACATTCTTGGTGGCTTCTCCAAGGCTTCCTAGTCAGTACAGTCAGCATACTTGAATACTTCCCTATCTTTGTTTTTGTATTAAGAGAGGCTGATAAAGTTTCAGAGCATGTGTGTGCGCGTGCATGGTTCATTTGGAAATTTAAAAAGGGCCATGATTCATCCCACTGGTGTTGTTTTCAGTATCTGATGTGAAGGCAATTTGCCCAATGTAGAGCAAAATTAGATATGAGGACTTCTTACAAATTTAAGAGAACTGTCTGCACATTCCTTCCTTCCTGTTATTTGCACAAAGAACTTACACACAGTGACACTTATGTGCTGAAGTCTCTTGGAACACACAGATCACATCTCACAGCAGGCAAGGTGAGAGACTTGATGTTTTTAAAGTGAGTTAGCCTGAAACAACATCTCAGGCTTGGCCAAATTGATCACCAACAATGGTCCACCCTGGCCTCACATCGGGAGGCATGGAGACGCACTATCCACAATGCTGCAGCCTTATTTGAGAACTCATGCCAAACAAGTCTTGAAGAGAAATGACAACGCAGAAAGAATCACAACCCGGAAACATCACCCAAGGAGACTTTCTGCTGTGCTTTCTGCAACCAGACTTGTTTATCTCGGATTGGCCTTTTTAGTCATCAGCGCGCTTGCAGAAAGCACGGGATGAGTCCTTCCTGAATCTTCATTTGTGAAGAAAAGCCAGAGGGAGAGAGTCATTAGAATATTAGTGAGAACAATGCAGGAGTCATTTACACTCATGCTATATCTGCTAATGTCTTGCCTGAATCAGGCCTTATTTTAACCCAAGGTTTTTTCTCTACTTTAAATAATTAGCAAAGTGGAACTTAATGATCAGTAAGACTATAATTTGAATTTTTCTACCAGTGCCTCTTCTGTCCCTGCCCTATCATTCAGCCCAGTTTCTAAATGTGTTTTTGGGATACTCTTGACAGCAGAAAATGTCATTTAGAGGGTGGGAATACAGAAACAACTTCTGTGCCTGTATATTTGCATTTAGATTCCAGGATACTGGTCTTCTGCAAGATATGCAGCTGCCTACTGTTAAAAAAAATTGGCCTATATTAAGGATGGCCATTAACCTGCAAGGCCTGGATCCTCAATAGCCAAAGTGCCCAGAGACCAGGCTAATCCCAGCTGTGATGTCACTGGGAGTGTCATAGTACAGGGGATGTTTCTTCAGCATGTATGGAAACGATTCACTTCAGACTAGAGCAATGGGGAGAAATGTGTGCCCCTTTAGGTGTTATTAGACTGCAGCTCCCAGAAGCCCTAGGCAGCATAGCCAGTGGTGAGGAATGCGGGAAGTTGCAATCCACTGATGTATGGAAGAGCTGCACAGTTCCCATCCTTGAAGTAGGCCTCATGCAGGTTTATAGTGGAGTTACAGTGGGCAGATAAAATCACACAAAGGGCTGTGGGCTGCCAATTCACTGTCCCTATCAAACTAGTCTATATAGCTTTGAATCTATAAACTATATCTATTAATTTTATTACTGTAAATGAATTTTGTGGGGCTCAAGTGCATCCTAAAGCGGGTGTGAGTAGGTTTATGTGGGGGTATAAATCATTAATAGATTTTGTGTTACTATCAAATATATCAGGTTTTAATCAAATGTTTTGATTGTATTCTTGCCATCTTTCTGTGCTCTTTTCTAATTTTAAAATTGTCTTTATTCTTAACAACTGTAGAGAAAGGATCCGTGAAACCCAGATTACAGATGACCTCTCCCAAAGTCAAGACAAGCTTGAAACCCAGGAAGAGAGTCTAGAAGTAGATGAGCCAGAATAATATGTGCTTGCTACCTTTGCTTGGATTGGTTTTCTTCGCAACAGTAATATGCTTTGTCTGCTTTTTACGTATATATTTAGTCTACAAGCTGTTGCAATAGTGCTGCATTGTGTACTAGGGTTGGAAGAATGCATTTTAAAGTCTTTTGTAGAGAGTGTGAAATTCACTAGGAATGCAGATATTTCCAAATTTCTTATATGGCTGTTTTTGCATACTCTTGTATCTGTTCAGGAGGGTTTTCTTTTTTAAAAAAATCAAACTTAAATAAAAAATAAAGTCTTAATTTTAGTGTTTATAACATCATCTGAGGCTGAAGCTGAAATAGGTTTGTGTGTGAGTTCTTTTGAAATCCATGTAAATTACTTCAAAGTTGGGTGAGTTTGATTAAGATATAACTGCAGTTGCTAGCTAAATGAAGACTAGTCTAGGGTTTTGCTTTATTCTTTTGACATATTGCTGTTCCATAAATCATTAAACACAAAAAAGCAGTAACAATAAATGCACTCCAAGTAAAGCAGCAAATGCAACATCAAAACCTGGTCCAGCAAACATCTTTCTGAACTTGTTCAAATTCAGCAAAAAAAGATGAACCAATTTTCACTGCCTGCTGAAATACCTAGACAAATAAGGAGATCATTACCTGATATTCACAGATAGGGTGCCACTACTAAAGAGGTCCTTTACCAGTCACTACCCATGTAGTTTGAAAATAGAAGATGTACACACAAGAAGACTTCCAGTGACACCCATTACTTGTTAGGAGGCAGTGAGGTGGTAGTGGTCCTTTAAGTAAATGGGTTAAATTTAGTTGATCTCTGAAGCTCTTGTGTTCATTAGATTTGGTGAAAGTATGTGTAAAGATATCTGTTTATTGGTCTGAGGGTGAGTTATTTTTCCCCCCATTCCTGCGTTCTAAGAATACTTTATTTCTAAGATGTACAGCAGAAAACTAAAAGCAAGAATAACCCACTTGTTCAGGGTGCCAATAGAATTTCATAAGACCCTAAGCTTTGTTGTTTCTTATACCTGGTATGTTAACTTCACGGGTATTTTATTTCCTGGGGTAGGGTGCTGGGATGCAGCCAGCATGGTATAGTGGTTTGAATATTGGACTGTGAGTCCAGAGACCTGCATTCGAATCCCCATGAAATCACACACTCTCAGCCTCAAAAAATCCTGAGATAGGTTCGCCTTAGGGTTGCCGTAAGTCAGAAAATACTTAAAGGCACACAACAGTAATGGTGCTGGGATCAATTTCTTCAGACATATCTCTCTACCTTAAACTACAGTAGTACATTAGCCCCATATTTCACATAAGGATTGCACCAATATACATGCAGGCATCAGCCCATAAATATAAGAGATTTATGGATTGATCCATGATGTGTATTGGTGCAGTCCTTAAAGGGATTGCTTTGTTGGATAATTTATCTAGCCCTGTTCTCACAGTGGTCAGTTAAATACCACTGTGAAGCTACCAACAGAACATGATGAAGATATTAAAAACAGGGAAGAAATTAGCAAGTGTTTGGGGCAGTGCTTAGGATACCACGTCTACAATTGCCCTTGGCTTCAATTTTTAAAAAGTAAAGCAGTTTAAAGATAGTCAGAGGCTTCTAGCCCCATCAGAATTAGAAAGAGAAAATAAATTAGACATACATGATGTATCCTGCTTCCCTCTGTTCTCTGAAATGAGACTGATCTCTTCTGAGTCAGAGGGGAACTGGAAGAAAGAAATCAATTGAAAAGGACACTGATTGGCTGTGAGTATGCTGTGGGACTGCTCCATACTTAAACAAATTACTGGGTTCTGATTGGCTCTGGGAACATACTGGATTTGGGCAGAACAATCTACCTGGATGCTGTGGAGCTTTAGAGCTCATTGAAAAGGAGAAAGTAAGCAAGCTGGAGGAGCTGAGAGTATGCGTGGATTAGTCAGCTGAACCTGGAATCTTGTGTGCACTTTATGCTAGGGAAGGTTTCTAGCAGATGAATGTGTGTCTCCCTCCCATCTTGGAACACTGGGTCATGTCTGCTGATGCAACCCAGTTGTAAAGTAGTGGCTGGGGTAGGTGGCCATCTATTAAAGAGTGTGGGCAAGCAAACATCACTGAGATGCTGACTGCCAGGACACAGTGGCAATACTGAAAAATAGGAAAATATAAAGTGCTTATGGGGCTTCGATCACATGCTCAGCCATTAGTGGTTAGTACTAAAACCAAGCTCATTGCTTCTTTTCCAAAAAAATCTTCTTAATTTTATCCCCAAGCTTTATTGGTGATATTTTAAGATGCTAGTGGTTAAACGGTAAAGACTCAAAGTCAATTCTACTAGAAATCATTGTAGAAATCCACCAGTAGATCTCAGTCTATCTGCTGCTCACAACTAAATGTACATGTTAGTTGAAAAAATATATCCTACCTTCTGGTTCAGAATTGGAATTGCTCAAGGCAATGGACGTCTTTAAAAACAATAATGAAATAACTAAAAACAAGCAATCAAATTAAAAACAAATTGGAACCAAGTTAACTTCTCACTTCAGGGGAAAAAATGAGTTTTGACTCATGGAAGGTGTCATCTAGTGAAAAGAAGCTTCGTCCATTCACTGTGTGAAAAATTTAGGATTCAGGCCATTGTATTTCTTTTTAGTAAGTCTTAATTTAATAGAGAAGAACTGAAGAGAGTTCAAACACTTCAGTCTGATCTTCATGCGTTTCCCAAGATGGGTTTTTAATTTGTACATTCTTACATTCTTTATTTTGCTCAAGTACTTATCACCCTTAGTTTAATAGGGAGGCAATTCTCTAGTAGTGCTTTGCTGTAAGTGGTAGAAGGATCAACAAATGAACAAAAATATTCTTTTTTTTTTAAGATAGAGAAGACAGAGTCTTCTCTTGTAACCTAATACAATTATTTTTCCAGCTGACCATGCAGCATAACTGAATATGTACTTGAGAATAAAATATGGAAGTGATTGGTATCATTGTTATTTTAGTTGTGATATAAACATTTCTTGAAATTATTCAGTTTTATACAAAATTTCAGCAAGAGAATTGCATGCTCTGGCTATAACAAAGCAAGGGAAGATAGGAGCAGTATGATTTAGACCAGCATTCCTCTAACTACCCTTCCCAAGAGGATTTGGCTACAATTCCTATCATCCCCAAACAATATGATTAGAGGTTTTGGAACGATGTACATTGTAGTCCAATACATCAGGTTGAATGAATATGGCTAGTGTCTACAATGTTGTTGTGTGCCTTCAAGTTGTTTCTGACCTATGGCGAACCTAAGGCAACCCTATCACGGGGTCTTCTTGGCAAGATTTGTTCAGAAGGGGTTTGCCCTTTCCTTCCTCTGAGGTGGAGACTGACTTGCCCAAGGTCACTCGGTGGATTTCCATGGCTGAGCAGGGATTTGAACCCTGGTCTTCAGAGTCATAATCGAACACTCAAACCACTTCACCATGCTGGCTCTTCATTTATACCATAGGAGTGCCTTTAACTTTCTAATGTAAGACGAGCTGAGCTGAATCGGACCAAAGGTTCGCTTCATTCTCCGTGTCTGTTGACATAGAGCCTTACCGCACTACACTGTTACAACACTTTTATTCCACTTTATCTGCTATGGCTGCCTCCTGTGGAATTCTGGGGTTTGCAATTTAGTGAGGCCTAAGCCTCCAGCAAAGGCCACCATAGCAGTTAAAGTGGAATAATAGTGCTATAACAGTGTTGTGCAATACGGCCCATAATGGTCAACCTGATGCCTTTCAGAAGGCCATGGCAGGTCTTAGATGTAGTAACATTCCTATGCTTGTGTTCCTTGTAGCTGGTATTGAGAAGTATATTGCTTTTAATGCTGGAAGTAATAGTTAGGGCTCGAAGCTCTAGCCACTATAGCTAATGGTATGGGATTCTTGGAGTTTTAGGCCAAAAATGTAGAGGCCCAGAGCTCCCCAACCCAGGGCTACAATCTAAGCAAAGATCATTATAAACTCATGAGCACCTAAGCCAAAGGTAGCTTATATCAGGCTTGTAGCATAAGGAAGGGTGACATTTGAGCTCACCCAGAAACTTTCTTAAAGCAGCAATTAAGATAAGAAATCAGCACACCCTTTTAAAGATCTTCCTAGTCTCAAAAACAGCAGCAGGTCTTCCACATCTGATAGCCCAGATGTGCACTATCTTCACCACATACTATGGAAAAGAAGAAAGATGATTCTAAGATTCATTTAATAAGTATCCTTCCTCCAATAATAACTGGTTAAAAATACATATATAGCTCAGTGGGAGATCACATCCCATGCTGCATCCCTAGCACTTGCAGTTAAAATTGACAGAAATCTGAAAGGCTTCTGTTTGAGATCCTGGAGGTCTGCTGCCAGGAAGAACAGACAATATTGGGTTGGATAGGGAAACAGTTCTCCCTCTTGCTGCCGCATTAAGATCTTCAGAGGTTTCCCTTTTCCAGGTTGAGATACTGAGTGAAGTCTTCTATGCAGCTATAAAAGAGAAGCCCTTCTCTGTGGTGGCACCCCATCTCTGAAAAACCCTCCCAAAGAAGGTATAATTGGTGCTGCCTCTTCATTTGGTCTGGCTAGTTGGTTTTGCACTGAAATTAACTGTACAGATACATCTCAGTTAAAGTAAATTTGTTCCTTGGCATTACCTATTTAACGGATAATTTGGTAGCCGAAGCAGAAATAACATGGAAAGAAAAGGGACAGGTTCCTACACCACAAAAAACAAGAGCACTCCAACATGTTTCAGCAAACTTTTTATTCAAAACAGAGAACATACACATGTGCAATGAAACAACCAGGTCAGGTATGGTATGAGGTCAGGTAAACAAGCACATTTTGACCCTTCTAAAGATAGTTTGAAAGCCTCTTCCAAAATGCATCCATGGATGACTTTTTCTTTCACCAGCCTCCACTTTTGTATGGTTTTCATTTTGCAGGCCAAACATACAGTTCTATACTTTTTAAAACAGGCTAGGGAGAAATTGGCAAGGCAGGAGTATCTGCTCCCCCCCCCGCTTTTCTCTCTGTTTTGCTGTCCACACATGTTCTGCAAGGGATTCTGGAGGCAACTGCTATTTACCTGGCCTGTTGTAGGCAGGCATGCACTACAGTAAGATTGGCTAGAGCAGAATCCTACCCTTTCCTGCCTTAATCTGTTTATTGCATTGTTTACTGCAACAGATTTTAAAATAGATTGTATGTAAAAATATCTTGTAGAGTCATAGGAAGCAAAAGTGAGACGGAATATGTATTGATTTAAATTGTATCTACTCTGGCTTGGATATTGTTCCAAAGGATTTGTGGGAAAGATGAGATTTGAGGTAGTTAGGCAGGGTGGTCAGGCACACGGGAGAGTGAGGGAGCTGTTTCAGGATCAAGATAGTTTTGGGTGGCAGAGCTGAAGCCGTCAAGGTCAGAGGAAGGGATATGTCAAGATGGAAAAGCAGAAAAAGGAGGGTGGGCTAAGGTAATAGAGGATTTTGAAGGGATGAACAAGACACTTGTGCATCCAAGGAACACCTGCAAGGTCAAGGAATGGAGTTTCTTGATGAAATAAGGAGGGGATGGAAAGGCATCCTTGATGACATCATTAGAAATATATACCATGTCTTCAGGGTAATGGAATGGAAAAGAAGGGTGGGGGGTTGGCACGGCTCTTTGGGAGTCCTGATTTGAATGTAAAGTCCCTTACACAAAGGAAGGCAGCTTCCTTATAGACCGCATTTACTGCTCTTGATGACTCCAGTTGTGTGTAAATATTAGAAAACAGCAGGGTCCTGCATTCCAAGAATCACTTGAGCAGTGCCATGAAGACAAGAGTCCTTACCGGTATTGTAGTCATACTACCCAGCTCTCCTGCTGTTTCTAATCTGTGCGCACAGCCGTGAAAAAACTGGACTGACATTTACAGGCACAGCAGGGAGACACTTGAGTCGGGAATGTTAAAGACTCCACTACCTACGTAGGTTTTTTTTTTTAACCATCCCCCCTTCCTTGCCCTCTTTCAAAGTGGCCACCATATATGATAAATCTTCACGGGAGAACTAGGATGTACTTCAACTGATGGTGTAATGAGGATATTGATAATGAATCATACAACATACAACACTTCTTTTAGTGACAAACATTCAGCAGACAGACCCTTGTTTACTCTCCCCCCCCTACTCTGCACTCTGTGTAATCTAAAATATCTGGAGGGAGAATCCAATTTAATTATAGACATAAGGAGTTTAGTTTCTTCCTTTCTTTTTATATATAAAAAACCCACAAACCTTCTTGCGGCTTAATGGTTTTATTTCCTCTTCATTCCCCAGCTCCCATTATAATTTTTTTAGGGGGGTGCATATGTGGTCTGTGCCCCAGCAGACATACAAACCCCATAGAGATATATGTATGCATGTAGGTACTTACAAACACAAAACATATACAGTACCTTCAGGACATGTATACATACAACTATGTGTGCAAAATAGATGAAGGATCTATACAGTGATCAAAATCCTACATGGGGGGGTGTACAACATGATGCTTATGTTCAACGGCAGCTTATGCAGCTGCACCAAGACAACCAATGTGCACCCAAATGCACAATAAAATACCCATGACAAGCCATATGCCATCTACATTACACATACATGTGCTATGAACACTCATGAGCAATATGCATCCATGCACAATGGTACTGCCTACACAGCTCTGCTTACACAATCTTGAACTGAATGTGGATGTTATATACACACGTGCTGAATTTGAGTAATTTTTGCAACTGCTCCAACTGGCATGCTAAAATAGTTGTCTGAACACTTTATCCCATGAGCTGCCAGGTTTGAGTTGTGATACCACCCATAATATAATGAAGGGAGGGGTTTGTTTGTTTGTTTGTTTGGGTGTGTGGGTGGCTTTGTGTGTGCATTGTCTGGTTGACTTCTCATTTAAAGAGTTTGTTTCCCTTTGGGAATAGGACTAGACAGACTGTCATTTGCTATTACTAATTCTGCTTACCATTATCACCCGAGCTCCTTTTCTTCTCTCTCTTCTCTTATTTTTTGTAATTAGCTATCTTAGTTGGCTCTTAAATTTTAATAGCCAATTGAAGCTACATTTTAGCCAAGTTCCATATCTAAATTGTATTCAGTCCATTAAGAAAGTTGGTTAAAAGGCTATTAAAGCAAAAAGCCAATACATGGCAGTTAGTGATTATGTCTGCAGCAGCAGCAATGCCAGTGTTCAATGGCATTTTTGGAAGGGCCATGTTCCACGTTGTGCTGAGAGAGAAGCACACAAAGACATACTAAGTGGAGGCTACAATGATGTGCAAACCTACAGGGAAGTAAACCCCACTGTGCACAGTGGGAATCCTATACATGCATAGGATTCATAGAATCAGACTCATAGGGGTGGAATTGACCCCAGGGACCATCCAGCCCTCCCTAAGCAACCTACCTGTCTGCAGGCTGGACACTGAATGGCCAGGGTAGGACAGATGGAAGATGAGGTTGTGGGGACCTCCACTTATCTCACTACTATGGTACCAAAGTTGGCACCACCCTTGAACTGCTGCCGCCACCAGAACACTGTGTGTCTGACCTCAAGCACTCCAGTGGCACTACTGTAGCATTCCCAGGGGCACAGGTGTATATTGCAAGAATAATTTATTAAACAGAAGTTCAAAATACAATTAAGGATTTTTTGGTATACAGAACGCAAAGGCAGGAGGAAAGATGCTGCCTAAAGCCAAGGTGAGTAGAGAGCATGAATGGTGGAGGGCATTACTGGAATGTAGTGTGATGCTGGCTGGGAATAAAAAAGGAGATGTGTTAAACTGGCCAAGAGACCCCTCATGAGGCTGGCGTGTTAACTAGTGTTATAATATGTGCAGGGTGCCAGGCATCTTTCCTCTTGCCTTTGTCCCCCAATGACCATAATTAAAACTAAGCTTGTCACCTCATCACCCCACCCACAGGTTTTGCATCTGTTGCTATTCACACATACAACCTGATCACCCTTAGCTATAAGGGTCTATTCTTAGGCACTTCACTCCATGCATCTGAATTGTCAACAAAAGCTTATGCTACGAACTTCTTTCTCTCAGTCCCAAAGGTGCTATGAGATCCCTTTGCATATTGATCCAGACAACATGGCTATGGGGTCATCTACACAGGCCAGGATATATCAGCTCCCCACCTGTGTATCCTGGCTGCAGATCAGGCCCATTCCTCCCCTGATACTGCTTCCAAATGGAAAGAAGTCAGGACAGGCATGCCAGTCCATCACTGCAGCTGCCATTGCCATCTCCCTTGCCCTCCTGGAAGCTAGGAAGCCAGCCCGCAACACGTGACCAAGGCCCACTGCATGAGACCAACCTTGGTCACATACTGCAGGACTCCTCCCTGTTTTGGAGAGAGCGAAGCAGACTGGCAGCTGCAGTGATGGGCCAGTCTGCATGGGCTCCTATGGTCTCACAGGGAATGATCCACTTCTTCCCAGTGGTAATGTATTAAAACAGGTATTTTAATAATATGTTTTATTGGGCCCTATCCCATCTCCCCCCCCCCACACACACACCATCTTAGCCCTGTCACGAGGACTGCCTGGGGTTAGAATGGGGCAAAAGCCTTGCATTGTGAGGACTGCAGCGCTCTAAGACAGAGTAAATTGCCTGTGTAGATAAGCCCATAGTCTTTTAATTCTCCCACCTTGGTATATAGACATTTATGATCACAAAATTTCAAAGCTTAGTTGTTTCTGTTACTTGTTTAACTCATCTAAATCCTGCTGACTCTTAAGACATCTCACTAACTCTTTCCTGTCTCTTCATAATCCTAACTGAACCTAACAGCCCTAACGGAGCCTAAACACAAAGTTCTTCCGTTCCCTTTCTCTTCTCTAACTTGTATCTCTCACTGAGCCTAATTCTTGTCTCTGACCATGGCGACACATTCCAGCCTTCTCAAAATCCATTCAAACGCTCAGCCAATTGACAGTCACCTCCACTATTCCATGCTGTTGTCTCTCCCAACAGATACCTTATGACATAGACTATACACCACATATAACCCATATGTTATCTTAATTTGTCTACTAAACTGTGGGCTATTGGGTATTCATTTTTTTTATTATTATTATTTTTTTACAAAAGTCCAGAACATCACAGCTGGGCAGCCAGGCAATTGCATTCTTGCAGCCACCCACAAGAAGGAAAAGGTACCCCCACTGGACCTCCCCGAGGTCCTGGAAGATGGCATCACCTTCATGCAAATGGTGGCAGGAATGGAACAGGCTGGTTGGCTGGCAGTCCCTCACCCTCCAGCTATCAGTCCCTGGCTACTAATGGCTGGAGGAGGGGAGGTTACCCAGTCTGCAGGCAAATAGGTCAAATATGCAGGGAGGGGCCAACATGATGCAGTGTGGAACAAGTTCTCATCATTTCCCCTGTGCAATACTCCGCAGTATGCAGATGCCCCCCTGCCCTTATGTTTCGGAGATCTGTATGACATTTTCGCCATCCTGAAGTGTCCATAGGGAATTCCTGACATTATCAAAGACTTTTCATTCCCGTTCCCCAGTTTCCACTCCCCAGGTCAGGTCAGCTTAATTAACCCACTACTTCCCCAAATGTCTGTTTGTGTTATACAGGTCACCTGCCGTATCTGTGGGGGATACAATTCCCAGACTTGCTGCAAATACTTGAAACCACGGGTAATAGGAAACCCCTTAGAATCATGTTGGAGGACCTAGGAAATTCCTAGAGAGGCCTCCTTTGTAAGTCTCTCCATGGGAACTCTGTGGTAACTTCTGGTGGAGGACCTAGGAAATGCCTAAAGAGACCATATTTTTCAGATGATGGATAATTGAAACCGTAAGTACTGGTCCTGCTCATATGGGGGGAGGGCAACCTGTACTGGAATTAGCTGAGATGGCCACCACCAAGAAAAATAGTGATTGTTTCAAGGATCCAGATTCAACAAAGATCAAAGAAAAGTGGAATAAAAGAAAATGATCCTAATATTTAAGTAGTGTAATATTGCTAATGCATTCTCACCCTTTGACTGTAACTCCTGAGTAATAATTTAAAAGGGCTTGGTGAAAATTGGTGAAAGCCAATTTCTGAAATGTTGTCCAAGTCTTGATGTGACACATGATCAATAGGAGAGGGAGGAGGTAGGATACAAGGGAGTGGTAGTGAGGCAAACCGGAGATATTTCAAGAAAGAATTTGGATGCAAAACCCTTAATGCTGTATACAGATTTTTATTTTTTTTAAAAAAAGAGCCTTGATGCTTCCAGGGGCCTTTTTAAAAAAAACTTTCTGGATAACCCCTAATTAGCTGATATGGAATACTGGCCTACATTTTTTGCACAGGAAAACCACACATATTTTGGTACAGAATATCCCCTGGAAAGCTTCAGGTTGTGGGAAGATCACTCTGAGAAACAGTGTGCAGAAATAATAGTTTTACCTTGCAGCAGGGAACAATCTTCAGAAATTATTGTCCTTCACCTGCAAGCATGAAGCACTTTTTAGTACTACAAAACCATCTGGCAGCAGCCTTCCTTTTCCTTTAAATGTTATCCATGACTTTTGATTAATAATAATACTGTGATTCTGAAACACTGGCAGTCTCCTCCTAACTTTCTAGGCAACCAACCTGTGTCACATGTTTGTTCCATCATTCTGGGATTCCACCTGCAAAAGGAGGAGGGGGGAAGCATGCATTGTAAGTAGCAGCACATGGAAGTCAATTACTGAAATGAAACCATTGAGGGCTAAAAGGGGACTGGCAAATGACAAAAAGCACCAATTAACTACATTTCCATTGCACTTCCAGCTTGCTGCTGCTGGGAAGTCTGGAGTGGCATTTGAAGCTGTATGTCTTCTGGCCTAATGTTAGTGCACTGCTTTGTTACTCCTTGTGTCACCGATTGTAAAGTGCCAGGACTCACTTGGGAATGCCTATTCTAGATCACTTTAAACTCTGCAATCAAGCTTTAAATTCCACAATTGGTTTGAAGTGTGATGTACTAAGAGGGAGGGAGAGAGAGAGAGTACAATTCCCTGGGTCTCCAGGATATGCATCTGAAAACTCCAGGGCCCTCTCATTTGAATTAAAGCTTTTGTTTAGGTGTGAATTTCCATATGTCTGCCCAGGACAGCCTGCAGAAGTCAGGAAGCCTGAAAGGATTAGCAGAACCTCTTCTTCCAATGAATGGTAGCAGCTCTAAGGATTCACTCCCTCTTGAGGAGTGTCTGTGCAATAAGCCCAAGTTTGAAAAATTATTTTGTTGGTAGACAACTCCCAGAATTCTTCTGCCCAGAGGAATTTGTAGTCCAAAATACTTTTTCTAACCTCTGGGATTAGCATAGGCTATAGAGGTGCCCTTAGGAAACATTCCAGAAAAATAAAGTAGATGTCCATTGGTTTATTATTTACACTTCTATCCTCCAGCAAGCACAAGACAGCATGCATGGCTCTCCTCTTCTCCCACTTTATCTGTACAAAACCAGCCTTGTGAAGGAGGTCAGGCTGTAAGAAAGGACAAACTGGTCCGAAGTCAGCCAGTCAGTTCTGTAACATTGGCCAAATCTGCACTACACAAATAATCCAGTTTGAAAGTGGATTATTTGCCATGGCTCCTTCCTATTGAATTCTGGGATTCATAGTTTTACAGGGTCTTTAGCCTTCTTTGCCAAAGAATGCTGGTGCCTTGCCAAACTACAAATCCTAGGATTGCATAGGAAGGAGCCATGGCAAATAATCTATGGATGGATTTAGTCATAATAAGGGCCTTGAGACTGGATCTTTCAAGTCCCAGTCCAACACCCTAACTCAGGGTGGCCATGCTCTGTAGCCCAGAAGGGCAGAGCACACCATTGCAACCACCATTTTGAGCAACCAGAAGTGATACTGTGTCATACCCAATTGCTGCTGGAGCTGTTTTTGGTTAGGATTAGCAACCTTTGCATGCCTTTACTCACCACTTTCTAGTTTGTATGTTACTTTATAGCAATTGAGACACAATTGAGTTATATATTTATACCTTCCTGTTAAGTTGTACCACATGCTCTCTCTGCCAGCATCGCTCTAACCTGCCTCCATTTTCTCTTCCTTTATTCACAAGGATTGTAAGAAAAACTACCCCCCCTCTCTCTTTCTCTCTCTCTCTCTCTCTTTTTTTTTTTTTACAAAGTAGACTTTGGACTTTATTAGTGTCCAAAAATGCTGTAATTCTGTGAATGTGGATGGCAGAAACATTGTGGCATTATAACACTTAACTTCGCATGTCGCTGTAATCACGTGAAAGAACCACCACAGAATAATTGCACACAACCACTAGCACTTTAAGAACGGGAATTTACTTCCACGATTCAGCACAAGAGTGATTTCATCGGTTCTCGCAAGAAGATCCGAGTTTGCTTAAAAGTAAGAAAAAACAAAAACACCTCAATTTAAAAAGTAAGTGAACACACAAACACTGAAAAAACCCTTAAAACTTGCCAGCAAAATGGGGCAGTGCATAAAAAGAGTGTTCTGTGCTTTGTTTTTGCATTCTCACCTGACAATCACCCATTCACACTGTAATCTCGTGATTACAATAGGACATGGTTTTGCACACCTTCAATACTGCAAAAACAACACTATTAATGATCTATTGATGGGTTAACATGTCAATTAAAAGCGATGGGATTTTCGCAGCTGGGGAGTGGGATAACCACAATGTCATGCGACAGAGAGGCCCATTTGCACTACCGTGATGTCATTATCCTGCTATTTTCATAATGTCTGATAAAGTCCTAAGCCTCTTTCTTTCTCTGCTAGACCTTGTGGGGGTGGGCATGGGACTTATTGCTCACATTTTCAAAAAAGAAGTACATTTCAGCCCAATAGCAGCAAACAATGTTCAAAAGTAGAACAGAATGCCTCAGAAAGTGGCGGGCTCTTCTTCTCTGCGGGTATCCACACTGCACAGCTATAGCAGTTTGATGCCACTTTAAATGCCATGGCTTCTTCCTGTGGAATCCTGGGATTTGTAGCTTGGGGAGGTATGTAGAACCCCATGTCTGGCAGAGAATTCTAAATACCCTGTGAAACTACAAACTTCACGATTCCATGGAGTGCAGCCATGGCAGTTAAAGTGGTATCAAAGTGCTATGAGAAGTGCAGTGTGGATCCACCCTCAGTTAAGCAGAAGGCACAGCCTTATGTCAGCAATGCTGCAGAAGAAAGTTTCCTGCAGTGAGCAGGAACTTGGACTAGATGGCTTGAGGGCAGTACATGCAGAAAGGAGTATTAGTGGACCACAAAGCTGAACATGAGTCAGCAGTGTGATGCAGCAGCTAAAAAAGCCAATGCGATTCTAGGCTGCATTAATAGGAGTATAATTTCTAGATCAAGGTAAGTAATAGTGCCACTGTTTTCTGCTTTGGTCAGACCTCACCTGGAATATTGTGTCCAGTTCTGGGCACCACAGTTCAGGAAGGATATTGAGAAGCTGGAACATGTCCAGAGGAGGGCGACCAGGATGGTGGAAAGTCTGGAGGCCATGCCCTATGAGGAGCGGCTTAGGGAGCTGGGCATGTTTAGTCTGGAGAAGAGAAGGTTGAGAGGGGACATGATAGCCATGTTTAAATATTTGAAGGGATGTCATACTGAGGATGGAGCAAGCTTGTTTTCTGCTGCTCCAGAGACTAGGACACGGAGCAACGGACTCAAACTACAGGAAAAGAGATTCCACCTAAACATTAGAAAGAACTTTCTGACAGTAAGAGCTGTTCAGAAGTGGAATACACTGCATCATAGTGTGGTGGAGTCTCCTTCTTTGGAGGTTTTTAAAACAGAGGCTGGGTGGCCATCTGTCAGAAATGATTTGATTGTGTATTGAATACCTGCATGGCAGGGGATTGGACTGGATGGCCCTTGTGGTCTCTTCCAACTCTATGTTTCTATGATTCTATGACCTCTGGGGCCCTTTTGAACTCTTATCACTCTATGATTCACTGACCTCATTCTCACACCAAAGATCCCGGCCCAGCACTGCCTACCTGTGTTTATTTGGTAAAGGTTCGTATCCATTTTCGATATTCCTTAACTTTCCAGTAGCCTCTTATTCACAGACTTAGAAAGCAAAAGAGACTTTTTTTCATACCTAAAAATATGTCAGTAGCTCAACACTTTCAGCTGGTTGTGAGTTTTAAAAATGTATATATGCACACACAAAATTGGGTTCCAAGGTGGTTACAAACATACCATTATAACATTTGTAATAAAATAAATAATCAATACAATATACTGTAAAATAAGGGCCACCATGATGTAGTGGTTTGAATGTTGGATGAAAATTCTGGGTGACCAGGATTTGAATCCTTGCTCAGCCACGGAAACCCACTGTATCTGACCCTCTTAGCCTTAGCGGAAAGCAATGGGAAACCTTGTCAGAATAAATCTTGTCAAGAAAACCTTATGATTGGGGTGACCATAAGTCATAGTCAACTTGAAAGCACATAACAAATAATAATAGAAAATAACAAACAACTACTGATATTGAGAGGAGTTAAAAATAAAAATTAGAAAAACCACTCAAAACACCAGGACCATCCCATTTAAAATGCCTGGGCAAAAAAAATATTTTAACCTGATGCTCAAAACGGATACAGTCTTGGCACCAGTCAAACATGTCTGAAGGGGGAATTCCAAAGCTGAGACATCCCCATAGAAAAGTAAATGATTGGAATCATCTGAAATGGTAGGCACCTATACTATTATGGCAGTATGTTTATCATCCACATGGTTTTCCATGGAGAAACACTACAGAGAAGAGACTTATTTTTAAAGCAGCCTTCCCCAACCTGGCATCTTTCAAAAGGATTGGCCTGCAATCTGGCCGAGGATGCTGGCAGCTCATTTCAGTTTCATTTGTTACATTTCTGTAACAGCCACTAGCCTAAGCTTACTTAATGATTCACAAAATAGTGTGAAAACTATAAAAACATAAAACCCGACATTCACAAGATAAAACCAAAGTAAAATCATAGAATCATAGAGTTGGAAGGGGCCTCACCCCTGCTCAAGACAAGATCTCCTGCTAAAGCATTACCAGCAGGTAGCTGTCCAACCTCTTTTTGAAGATATCCAGAGGAGATCCCACCACCTCTCTAAGCAATGGGTTCCATTGTCAAACTGCTCTCACTGTCAAAACGTCCCTTCTAATATTCATTTTTTTTTTGCTTTTTAATTTTTTTTAATTATTAATTTTAATTAATTTTATAATCATACATTATAATTTCCAATCAATACTTATTTAGTATAACACATAATATTATCATAAACGTCACAATTTTTCTATCAACTAATTTCAAAAGTTAACATAAATTCTTTACTATGATTCTTTTCATGAATATTACTTCCCCTACCCCCCCCCCATCTCAGTGCTCCCCTTCACCGGAGCCTTTATCCCTTACCTAATCTTTCCAGAATCTCATTTCTTCTCGTGGACCTTCTAATGTTCAATTGAAATCAATCCTCGTGTAACTTAAAACAACTAGACCTGGTCCTACCTTCTGGGGCAGCAGAGAACAGGCCTGCCCCTCCTCTCTGTGACAGCCATTGAGGTGTTCACAGAGTGCAGTCATGTGATCCCCTTCGCTTCACCAAGCTGAACATGCCCAGTTCCTAAAACCTTTACTCACGTTTTGTTCTTCGTACCTCTTACTATTCTTGTTGCTCTTCTCTGAACCTGCTTCAACTTGTTTATATCCTTATTAAAATGAGGTACCCAGAACTGAACTGAGTACTCTAGATGAGGCCTGACCAGTGCAGATTATAGTGGGACTATTGCTTCCCTTCACTTGGAAACTATGCTTTATTAATGCAGGCTAAAATAGCATTCACCTTCTTTGCTGCAACATCACGCTGCTGGCTCATGTTGAACTTATGATCAACAAGAATCCCAAGGTCCTTTTGCATATAGTACTACTGTGTCATGTATCCCCCATCCTTTACCCCCCCCCCTCTCTCTCTCTCTCTGGCTTTTCTTCGCAAACGAAGATTCAGGAAGGACTCATCCCGCGCTTTCTGCAAGCGCGCTGATGACTAAAAAGGCCAATCCGAGATAAACAAGTCCGGTTGCAAAAAGCACAGCAGAAGGTCTCCTTGGGTGATGTTTTTGGGTTGTGATTCTTTCTGCGTTGTCGTTTCTCTTCAAGACTTGTTCGTCGTGAGTTCTCAAATAAGGCTGCAGCATTGTGGATAGTGCGTCTCCATGCCTCATTTGGTTTTTATGACGTAAATGTAGAATTTTGCATTTATCTTTATTAAATTTCATTTTAATAATATCAGCCCACTTTTCTAGTTTATCTAGATCCTATTGAAAGCTACTCCTCCTTGTTTTGGGTCAACTGCAAACTTGATAAGGATTTCCTTCACCCCATCATTTAAGTCATTGATAAAAATGATGAAGAATAATGGCCCCATGACAGAACCCTAAGGCACTCCACTTGAAATTTCCTTCCAGTGTGAAGCACAACCATTGGTGATGATTCTTTGAGCACAGTTTTACAACTCATTATGGATACACCTGACAGTGTTCCCATCTATTCTACATTTAATCAGTTCGCTAATCAAAATATTATGGAGGACTTTATCAAATGCTTTGCTGAAAATAGATAAATGACATCCATAGCATTCCCATCATCTACTAAACTAGTAACCTGACTTAAAAAAAAAAAGATATAAGGTTTGTTCTTGACAAACCTATGCTGGCTCCTACTGATCACTGTATTGTCATCCAGATACTTGCAGATGGACTCCTATATAATCTGTTCTAATATTTTTCCTGCTATTAAGGTCCGGCTGATTGGTCTGTAGTTTCATGGATTTTCATTTTTGCCTTTTTTGAAAAGAGGGACAATGTTTGCTCATCTCCAGGCCTCTGGCATCTCACCTGTTCTCCAAGCTTTCTTTAAAATGATGGTAAATGTTTCAGAGAGTACATCACCAAGTTCCTTCAGTACTCTCGGGTGCAGTTCATCTAGCCCTGCAGATCTGAAGTCATTTAGGCTAACCAGGTGATTCCTGACTAACTCCCTATCAACCCTGATTTGCAACCCAGATCCCTTGCTGAGGTCTCTGCTGCTGCACGGAAGCACATACTGTAGTTCTCTTTTTACGATAAAACTGAAGCAAAATAGGTATTGAGTAGTTCTGCCTTTTCACTGTGATCTGTTAGCATCTTACCATCTTTACTGAACACTGTCTCCCTGGTCATTCTCTTGCCTCAAATGTATTTGAAAAGCCCCTTTTTGTTCCTCCTTGCTTTCCAAGCCAGTCTCAGCTTTAACTTTCTTTATACTATTCCAGCAAGATTGGGCTACACATCTGTACTCTTCCTTGGTGATTCTTCCTTCCTTCCTTTCATTTTTTATACATACTCTTTTTTTTTTCCTCCTTGAGTTTGTTGTGCAGCCACATTGTATGTTTTTAAAAAAGAAAAATGTTTCCCATGTTTCTTCTTCCATGGGTTTGCTTACTAACACCAGCATCAACATCAACATCAAAAGAGCATAAGTGCAGGGCCACAAAGCCTGGAAGAATTAAAAAAAATATTTACCTGCTGTTATTAAAACCATACCATAGATGCCTGGTGAGCCTGTCCGATGTATACCATACCTGGGAAGCCACCACTGAAAAGTCCCCCTTCTTGGTAACTTCCTGCCTCATTTCATTTGGTGAAGGCACTTGCAGGAGGGCTTCTGAAGATTATTTTATGGTCTAGAGCTGCATCCTGAAGATTGGTGCATCAAGCCATTCACATCAACAGCAATTTAAGAAAGCATTTCCAAAGTAATTAATTAATTAATTAATTATCTTTCTATCCTTGTAGTTCAAGGCAGTGAATAGCAAAAAATAACACAGTACATACATTTATATGGTCTCAGTTAAAAAACCATATAAAAACAATACAGTTTAACATCCATCAATAAATATTTTAAACACCATAATTTAAAAATAATCTGGATAGGCCTGCTCCCGTTCTTTACTGCTGATTTAAATGCAGACAGCATCTTGAGATGACAGATCTCTTCTGGCAGGTCATTCCACAGTCTGGGGGCCGCCAAAGAAAATGTCCTCTAGGTAACAGTTAAAGTTAAAAAGAGGGGCTATGACTGAGCAAGGACAGGAATCAGAAAAGAAAGATTAACCCCAGTAAGCAGAGACAGTTCAATCATACAGTATACTGCTGTATTTTGCCCTGAGTCCATGCAACAGAGTGGATAATAAATGCAAAAGTATTTTTTTTAAAAAAAGGAATGGAGAATCAGTGTCTCTCTAGGGGTGTACCACACTGGAAAATTATAGCATATAGGGAGCACTTTAACTGCCATGGCTGCATCTTGTGGAATTCTGGAATTTGTAGTTATGTGAGGTACTTAGAATTCTCTAGTCTACTTCCATGAATTACAGTGTTACGGCTTTCTGGAAGAGAATTCTAAAACTACAAATCCTGTGATTTTGTTGTTTGAAGAAACAGCAAATAAAGTGGTATCAAACTGCTATAATTGTGTAGTGTGGATCCATTGCAGGTGTTCTTGAACTCCAGCTCCCATCAACCCTAGCCAATATGGCCAACATTTGGGGATGGTGGGGGTGATAGTTCAATTAAACCCCTGTTTTAAAGGAACACATACTTGGATAGACAGAGTGCAGCTGCTGTGCTCTTCCAACTGTTTTGGAATACTCTCCAAATATAATTCTATCTGTAAGACATTCATTTTTTGTGGGAGGGAGGGCAAACAGAAAATTAAAATATCAGCAAACTACTTGATATGTGACTAAAAATAAAACAAAAAAGGTATAACTAATAATATTGAGCATAACAGCATATAAAAGCCTAACAGTTTCCAGCTATTTATACAAGTTAGGTTTCAAATAGCAGGTGCTTTGTTTGTGATGCTAATAAAATAGCTGTACTCCTCCCCCACCTTTTCCCTCTTCTCTTTTTTGAGAGGAAGCAAAAATAAATATTATGCTACATTTCCTCAAATTGCAGGGAAAAAATTAGATTGCTGGCAAATAGCTTCCAATAGATGTAGCACCATTGTTAGGAAAGGAAACGGCAATATCCAGCATTTCCAGATCTATCAACTTTGAACGTAACCTCTGCAAGTGTACATTCCGTGCTGGTGGGCAGAAGGTAATCAAGCCGAATAATTGCTATGCATGGTAAAGTGTTCCATCTTTACCTTTCCATTGCTTTGTGCAGGAGAGGATAATAAAGTCGACCTTGTTGTCATTGGCCTGTGTTTTATTATTGTGATTTTTTTCTTAATCTTAAATATTGTTTTAGACTAAAACATTCTGCTGTTTGGTTGCCGAAGCAAGCATCATTGTGCACTGTTCAAAACTGGCTCCATCTACACTAGAGGTGGGAAGTGTGTGGCCCCTCCAGAGGTTGTTCAACTGAAGCTCCCAGCAGCCCTTGCAAGCATAGTGAATGGTAAGGAATGCTGGGAGTTACAATCCAAGAACCTCTGGAGGAAGGGAAACCATGACACGAGGCCTACACAAACTTGAGAGAACCGCAATATACTTGGGGTTGTCTATACAGCGAAAAATTCTCCTCATAGAATTAGAGGAGAATACGATTTGTCTAAATGAGATCCTGCATCAATCCGCCATATTCAGACGGAATATTTGACCAAAAATGCCAAATACTCTGTGGAAAAAGCCTTTGTGGCTTTTCCTGTATTTTTTTAAAAAAAAAAACTCCAAAGGACATGTGCATTCCCGCTCATTGGGACAACCAATTCACTTTGATGTGCTTTCCCGATAAGAACAGAAGTGGAAAGTTGATTGTTTAGATGTGCACAGTGGGTGGTGCTTGCTGGCAAGACAAGTGCTCCAAACTGCCATGTTGGATTTTCGCTGTAATGATCATGCACTGAGGCAATGCAACAGCCTTTTTCTTTTTATTTTCTGTTTATTTAAGTGGAATATTGCACTTCTGCACCTTAGATATGCTTTTTTTAAAAAAAATACTGTTTGGCAGCAGCAACTGCTGACAATAAAAACACGAGTAATTCTCTCATGCCCACCATCTTGATTTGCCGGCATGTCCATTTGAAAACAAACTCAGATAGCTTTGCATGCCTGCAATTTTGCCCAAAAAAATAAAATAAAAATAAAAATGTGGAGACAAATGAAAGGTGCTGCAAATTGGCATTAGTGGGCATCAGTACACATTTTATAGCCTTGTATTGCCAGGCCCCTTGATTTAAGGGTGGCTGTAAAAAGCACCCAGAAACTTCAGT
This sequence comes from Gambelia wislizenii, assembly GCA_030847615.1. Classification (NCBI taxonomy): domain Eukaryota; kingdom Metazoa; phylum Chordata; class Lepidosauria; order Squamata; family Crotaphytidae; genus Gambelia; species Gambelia wislizenii. Next base: position 467,361,869 of record JAUMIR010000001.1, read on the forward strand.
GAGAACAAAAGTTAGTTGTGAGGTTACCAGCAAGACAGAATCAGAGCTTAAAGGTGTGGATGGCAATAGGTAACTATATGAGCATAGCATAGCCGCCAACATTTCACAGAAGGTAACAAGGACATGTGTGGCCAAGCAGCATCGGTGTGTGGTCAAGATAGCAAAAGTTATTAATGAGGAAGAACACGCAAGCTGGAAGAGGCTGCAGCAGTTTGCTTTGGCCTGAGTCTAAAGGGAAGGACAAGATTCTGCCTCCTCCTGTCCTCTACCTCCTGCTGAGGTTCTTGAGTACAAACTACTTTTGCACTGTGAACTCAGCAGCAATTGAAGTAAGCCAGGATAAAGGGGGGAAGTGGGAGTAGGAGAGAGAAACTGGGACATTTTAAAAGTAACTGAAAAAGTGAGATGGCAAAGATTAATAGGGACTGTCCCTGCCAAATCAGGATAGTTGGATGGTATGGCATAGGTATACTCATGCTGAAATAATATTTAATATGCAAGCCTCCTCTTCCAGATGCTTGCATGTACCAGTGAAACTACTTTTTTTTTTGTAATTGTTACAACCTTGTAAATTTTTTTATTTATTCTTGTTAGAGTTTAACAATAACAAGCAAATCAATCCTTACCACCTAGTTCTCCCAGTCATGTATATATACATGATCAATTCACCTCTCTTTCTCTTAACTCTCTATCTCTATCATCTATCTTCTACCTACCTACCTACTGGAGTATAGTTACAGGGGACAAAATGAGAGCATTGCAGAATTCTGTAAGTCTGTTTTTATAAGTGAATTTTTCCTTCAGTCTCCAAATTTCTAGCACTGCAGCCTTTAGAAATATAGTTTAGGCATCCAAAGAAAAAGAGTAAGCAAATTGTCGGGGGAATGTGAGCACAGCAAACTGAAGATTTCTAGGTGTGAACCATTTTCAGTGCTACATCCTCTACATTGTCTATAGCTACACCCCTGTCCATCCATCCATCCATAACGTTGGAGGTCCATCTTCAACATTCAGTTCATGAAAATACCTTAAAAATGGGTACAAGGTTGCTACAGAGATGTTATTTATTGCCCATCTTACCATATGAAGCAGCTGGTTAATTTTTTCTGCTGTAGAGAAGTCCTCCCCCCATCAACAGTCTTCACTATTGGCTATGCTGACTAGGGCTGGCTAAGTCCCAACACTGGTGTAGTGATGCATTGAATAACCAAACATACATTTGGCATGGGCCAAGACAAACATGTGGAATGTGTGGGGCCCCCAACTATTCAGTGGCAGCACTGGTGTGTGTGTGTGTGTGTGTGTGTGCAGAGAGGCTGAACTGAACCAGGTGTCACTGTCAGGGGGAAGGTGACACTGTTAGTATGCCCTACTACCTCCTCTCCACAGTATAGCATAACTGAAAATATTGGAAACTTTTCAGAGTAAGATTGGCTGAGGCAGAGCAGAGGTCAGTTGGAGGTCACAATGACCTGATATGTGCCTGGAAAGATAATGGTGAGAAAGCTCAAATTAGGATTGAGCAGGAAGCCCCTGTAATGGGCTTATACTAACAACCCAGTCATTAGAAAGATATGTGCTAATCCTTTCTTCCAGCCTTGAGCATTCCCAGCAATAATACAATCAAGCAATTAAGTGACCATTCCTTGATCTATACCCTACAGAAATCTCTCCTCATAACCCCTCCTATCCAACATTAAGAGGTTGCTGCAGAACCATCAATGTTTTGTCTTTCTGGAACTAATGCAATCCATTGAGTTCTGTTCCCTTTGTCTATCCGGTTGGAAAGCCATCAAGGCTTTGTCATAACCAGAGTACACCTTCAGGATAGGAAATAGGATATAAATATTAGACCCTAGACCCCAGCAAAGGTGTGCCACAGATGGACAACAGCACTCTGCTGGATTCTCTGAGCCATCTTCAGATGACACTCTGAGTATTTTTGCTGCACAGAACTCTACTCCTCAATATTGGCAACTATCATTCCATCTTCCTGGACCTCTCTCTATCCAACCTTTCTGCCTTACTCTGCTATAGCCTTGTATGATTCATAAGAATGTATGTTGTGTATGTTAGTTTACTTTCTGTATTATTCCAATAAAATACTTTGTTTTAGTGTAATTGGAGTGCTCTCTACAGTTGGTACTAGTATATATAGATGAAAAAGATCCCTGAAGTTACTTCCTCTCACAGGCCTCCTTTTGAGTTAATAATGCCCCCCCCCCAGTATTGCAGGTGGGACTCCAATTCCCGCTCACTTCTTAGGATAACAACACCACAGCAACTATTGTGCTACAGCTACCATGAACTATGGGAGGACCAAAGCTGAAGGACAACAGACTATGCTGACTAGGATGATGGGAGGACCAGAGCTAAAAGGAGCACATGGGACATGAAGTAGAACATAAGATCTGATGTATTGATCATACTCTTTCCAAATGATGGTAACCAGAACTAACAACAAGGACTTATAGTAAATGGGCTTTTCCTACTCTTGCACACCAGAAAGGGAGAGAAGGAAAGTCAGCAGAGTTCCATCTTTCTTTGGCCCAGAAGCAGAATGGCCTTCTCTCCATCCCAACTGCCATTGCTCTGGCCAAGGAGGGAGAGAAGGAAAGGCAGGCAGAGGAGCTCCATCCTGCCTCAGCCCAGAAGCAGAATGGCCCTCCTTCCATCCCAACTGCCATTGTCTGGTTGCAGAGGGAGAGACAAATTGCTAAACAATTTGTAAGCCACTTTGAGAGCCTTTGTGGCTGGAAGAGCGGGGTATAAATACTCTAATAAATAAAATAAAATAAAATTAATATAAAATAAAATAAAATAAACATTCTTGTTGTTTTGTTTTATAGTGACTCAAATGGTTCCTAGCCAGAATGGCCAGTAACCCCAAGAAGTAACTTTTCTGAAATCTATGGCATATTACCTTGGAAACAGAACTATTCTACATCACCAGTGATAGATTAAACTTTCATAGAATTGCATAATCCTTATTAAGGCCATTGAGGGAGGAAGTCTTCACCACATGGTGTGATGGTGAATTCAGTTAGTTAATGATGCAGTCAGCTATGGGGTCCCAAAAAACAGAGTAAGCTAAGAAAAAAGGCAGATCTGAATTCTGATTTTTGTGAAATGCTGGTATATCAAACTGACAACAGAAAAGTCTCACCCAGTTCCAAAGGTGAAAACAGATACTTACATTGTATCAAAGTGCTTTCATGGCATCCCCATCAATGCATCATCTGATTTCACTGCCATTATCCTAGAAGTTAATATTGATTTCCCCCTTACCAGTTGTTCAGGGCTGCTTGGAATGTATTTAATTTGCCATGATCCCAGAATACGCCTTGGTCTCTTTTCTGTTCTCATCCTCACTCTCTTGATAGGACAAGGGCATTTTGGTGGCCTCAACTTCCATTTTCGTTTGCTTCTAAGGCATCCAGATGGGGCAACAAAATGAAATGGGGAACTGGCTCACCATCTGTTGATGGGAAACTAAATACAGGGTTTTATTGTTCTGTAAGTAAGAACAGATACGGCCTCTGCACCAAGGCCAAGCTATATGCTATTAAATCTACCCTTTGAAGTCCTCCATCAGGCTGACCAAGGACAGATGGCAAACCCGGATCACTTGATACTGGCTTGGGTCAAGTCGAAGTTCAAGATTAAAGGTAACAAGAGCTCTGTTCAGCTGTCAAATGTGTTGTTCTATATATTGAATACTTTCTAGTTGCCTCTAGTTTTGCAGGTTAAAAAAGGATATTAAGTGGTTTTTTTTTAAAAAAGAAATCTTTGGAGACCCTGTGTCTTAATAGGAAAGAAACATTGGTTTGCCTTTGTAAAAAAATGTACTCTGGATTCCATGTAAACAATTATTTTAATACTGACATTTTATTTCTGCCATGCTCTGTTTTCAAATGCAAATTATTTTATTAAATATCACATAAAGGTTGAGTGTCCCTTATCCAGATTCCGAAACACTCTAAAATCCAAAAGTGTCCACATAGGTGGTTGAGATAGAGACACCTTTGCTTTCTGATAGTTCAATGTACACAAATTTTGTTTCATCCACAAAATTATTAAAAATATTATGTATAAAATTACCTTCAGGCTATGTTGATAAAGTGTATATGAAACATAAATGAATTTCATGTTTAGACTTAGGTCCCATCTCCAAGCTGTATAGAATACTGTGTCCAGTTCTGGGCACCACAATTCAAAAAGAATATTGACAAATTGGAGCATGTCCAGGGGAGGACGACTAAAATGGTGAAAGGTCTGGAAACCATGCCTTATGAGGAAAGACTTAGGGAGCTGGGTATGTTTAGCCTGGAAAAAAGACAGTTAAGGGGTGATATGATAGCCCTGTTTAAGTATTTGAAGGGGTGTCACGTTGAGGATGGAGCAGGCTTGTTTTCTGCTGCTCCAGAGACTGGAACACGGAGCTTTGCACTGTCGGAGTACCACCACAAAAAAACCCATGCCCCTGGTAACTACCTCCTGCTTCTTACTATGTGATGGACCTGAGGGGTTGTCCAGACGATGAAAAGACTTTTCATAGAATTTGCAGAGAATACAATGCAGAGAATACAGAAGGAGGGGGGCTAAAAACTCCACAAATTGCACAGTAAAAAGTGGTTTTCCCTGAAGTTTAACAAAACTAACAGCAAGGTTTCACAAGATACAAAAAACCACTATGAGGTGATACAGTATTAAATATAATAAACTCAGTTTAAAGACCTCAGTGAATATGTGTATTACTATTATATAAGCAAGAATAATATTCTATACACTATACATTGCACATTGTTGTATAGTATATAGAATATTATTCTTGCATATATAATAATAATACACACATTCACTGAGGTCTTTAAACTGAGTTTATGCAAACAGGCAAATAAATGGTGAGACAAAACAGTGTCTCTGCAAATGGGCAAAAATGTGCACCCACTCGCAGTATACCATCACATCTAGAGAAGCCCTGGGTTTGTAGTTTGGGGAGGCACTCAAGCTCTCTGTCTGAGAATTCTAAATATCCCTCCCTAAACTACAAATCCCAGGATGCCATAGGATGTTGTCATGGCAATTAAGTGGAATATAGCACTATAGCTATGTAGTGTGAAAGGGCCCCAGGAGAAGATCCTTTGAAGAGTGTCTGAAAGTCCATGTATGTGTGCATGGGAGGGGAAGTGATTCTTTAGGTAACCTGTTCTTTAGGCTTAAATTCAATGTGATGTGATGCCATTGTCACCTTACCATGTCACTCTTCTTGTCTTCCATCTTAAACATGGCTATAAGAAAGGGATTCCAGTAATGTGAACAGGCAGGACACTGGTGCAAAGAGGGGCAAGTAGCATCTAAATACAATTCTAGCATAACATGAATAAGGATAATGGTAGCATTGAGATAGATGTTTTAATAGACTTGCTTCTGATCCTTCTCTTTATCTTAACTCCCAGCACAATGTTGTTGCAATTTCCCTTCCCCAGTACTTTCCATATTCAATTACTCTTTGGGATAATGCTTTTATTTTTGAAGGATAGTGCAATGCAGTTTAGTTCCATGAAATTTCACTTAAGTGCCCCAAGATCCATGGATATAACTATTACTTAAACAGTAAGTAATGGTTGTGCACACACGAATTAGGAAACATATTGTTCTTTAGATGAATTACATTCAAATTAGTTCTTATTATAAATGGGCTAGAAAATGGATTTTTTAGCTCTGGCTGGCCAAAGAGCTAACATTTGTCTCTAGTTCATTTGTTTAAATATATTCAGGCCAGATTGAAATCCATATTGCCTGACATTAATTGAGTACTCAAGCATCAGTGTACTCAAGTTTCATAAACCACTGATGACTGAGTTTTTAAAGGCTTGATTTAAAAATATACCATCCCTTTTATAGGAAAATGATGTTCTGTTTATAAAGTCATTTTCAGAGCCCATCATTAAATGCCATACATCTTAATAGAATGAATTTAAATATGACATTTGTACTATTGCAACGACATCTTGTTTGCTAAGAAAATTATATTTTTTTCTCTCCATTTGATAATGTATTTTCACAGAGCCTTCTGTGCAATATCCTCAGTCAACATATTTCTCTTTTCCAAGAGAGCTTCAACTCAAAGTTAATTCAGCTGCAGTACACAGACAAAAATCATTCACATTTTGCTGTACAAATCTGGGGAAATATTTTTCAGTGACTCCAGCTCAAGAATATAGGAACAGAGGAAGCTATCTTCCCCGTTGGTCCATCTATTTTACTATGGCTGGCATGGATTGGCTCCTGGATTTCAGGTGAGAGATTTTCCAGACCCACTTGGAAATGCAAGAGAGATGCAAAGCATGTGCTCTCCTCCTGATCTATAAGCTGACATGTAATATACAGTTGTCCCTCCGTATCCAAATACAAAATACCCTCCGGATTTGGTATCCACAAATTTAAGTATTCACAGCTTAAAAATATTCTTAAAAAAATAATAATCCAAAAAGCAAACCTTGATTTTGCCATCTTGTATAAGGGACACCATTTTACTATGCCATTGCATATAATGGGACGTGAGTATTCATGGATTTTGGTATCCATGGAACCATACCCCGGCGAATATGAAGGGACAACTATACAGGAGAGCAGATAAAAAACAGTGCTATGTACATTTCCACCAGTGTCTGGGAGGTCAAAAGTGAAGGGATGCTAACAAGGTGGGAAGGTGTGAGGGAGGAGTTGCACCCACACAATATCTGACAGCTGTTGTGCAGACTGGCAAAATGGTTGCATAAGGAAGTATTGAGTAATTTTTTACATAGGAGATTATCAGACACGATAAAAAGCATTCCTGTCCCATAATCTTCACTCCCACCCCTGTCCTGCCACAATCACCCTCCCCACCATGCTTACCTTCTCTCCCGTCGACAGGGCAGCACAGGAGTGAACGGAGCTCTAACAGAGCTCCAGTCGCTTCCTGGAGTGAAATCCTGCCCGTTCTCATGGGAAGACATGAGCGTAGGAAATTCAAAGTTAAAAAGAGAAATAAAACATAAAAAGTGACACCAAGTCCAAAAACACACTTTAAAATTAACAAGTAAGCCGGGGAGGATCATAAAAAGAGGGTAGCTTACCTGGATGTCCCGATCTCACCTGGAAGTGTCCTGGCAGGGACTGCCCATTGGCACTGGGATCTTGTGCATTGTCACACAAACAGAAACCTGGGACAGAAACAGTATGGGAGATCTATTGATGGCTTCTCCCATCAATAAAAAACAGCGCCCATGGAATGGGAGCAGAATGAATGCATAATGAAATTGTCTAGTAAGGAAACTCTTTTACGATCTCCTGGCATTGTTGTAACACCACTTTTGACATGTCTGATAATCTCCAGAGTATTCAGAAAAATATAGCTACATTGTGTTATCTTCCCAGATAGCCCCCATCTTGGAATATCAAATAATTGGCAATACCTAATAATTTGGCTTAATGTGGGCTTGCACGTGGTTAGCAGGTAAACCAGAGACCCCCAAATACCAAGGTTGGAGTCACATATTACCAAAGGAGGGGCCTTTGGAAATTCCCCAAACAAATACTCAGGTCATAGATTAACATCTGAAGGTGAGTCATTCACTAACCCACTCAATGATAGCAGAGTCCTTGATGCTTGCAAAATGGGTCCTTCCTTCCCTCTTCCGCTCCAACAATAAACCTTTCCTGTTCTTATTCAATTTTGAATGCATTGGCCATTAACTATCTTTAACTCTTCTGAAGCACCCTTTCTCTAGTCCTGGGCACCTCTGAGAAACATTGTATTCCACTCAAAACCCTATCCCTTCAGGACAATTATCACGTATAAATATCACCCTAAAACAGCACCAGAGTGTGCATGAATCCCCTGCTTTCTGACTTTACATCTCTATCTGCTCTATTCCTCTGTTCCATATACTTCCTACTATCTTCAACAACCTTGTGTGATTGCCTGAAGACTGAGTGTTTGCATGAATGCTGTTGATACTAATTTCTCCTAAAGATAATTGAAGTGTACGTTTTGGCTTAGAGTCCCCTCTGTTACTACCAGTATACATAGGTTAAAAGATCCCATCATTATCCAAACTCTTGCTGCTATATTTGAGCTAATTAAATATTTTCCATGTCAATTTCGGACACTAGTGGGATCTTCGCGGATCCCCATGCAATTCGGGTAACAATTGGAATAACACCTAGGAGATTATCAGATGCCGTAAATATGGTGTTACGAGGGTGCCATGAGATTGGGAAAGGGTTTGAATATCAGACAACGACATCCCTGTCACGTTATGTTCCCGTGGCACTCCTTTTTATTCACAGCTTAAGCTATGAATATGTTCTGTTTCTGTAATGGAATGACAGGCGAATGAAAAAGTGCCCTATTTCCATAGTGCAATGCCAGTTGCAATGGGAGGTCCATGCCGGAACACTTCTGGGTATGACTGGGACATTGAGGTAAGTGAAACCCTTTTTTGTACCCTCCCCGGGTTACTTGGTATTTTTTAAAGTGTGTTTTTGTGCTTGCTGTCATTTTTAACCTTATTTTTTGTTTTTCTTTTAATAATAATTATAATAATAATAATAATAATAATAATAATATTTATTTATACCCCGTCCCTCTGCTAAAAACAATCAGGGTGGCTTCCAACAATTAAAACACTACAATACCGACTCAAAGCACCACCCACCCCACCCTCCCCCATAAAAAGACATTAAACAATATAAAATTAAAACCACCTAACTAAAATCACATTAAAAAACAAATATAAAGAAGACTAAAAAAGGCCAGGAGACACAGCTCCTGAGGCCGCGATCTAATCAGGAAAGGCCTGCCGAAAGAGATTTGTCTTTAGTGCTTTTTAAAAGCTACTTAAGCTCGTCATCTAACGGATCTCGTCCGGCAGGCCTTTCTATAATTTGGGGACGATTACCGAAAAGGCCCTCTGGGAGGTTACAGACAGCCTAGATTTTTGTGGCTGAAGCAAATTCCTCCCAGAGGACCGGAGTGCACAGGAGGATTGTATGGGAGGAGGCGGTTCTGAAGATAAGTTGGACCCAAGCCATTTAGGGCTTTAAAGGTAATAACCAACACCTTATACTGGGCCCGGAAACTGATAGGCAGCCAGGGGAGAAATTTTAATACTGGAGTTATATGGTCTGTCCGAGATGTTCCCGAGACCACTCTGGCTGCCATATTTTGTACCAATTGAAGTTTCTGGACCAAGCATGAGGGTAGCCCCATGTAGAGCGCATTGCAGACATCTAGACAAGAGGTTACCAGCGCGTGCACCACAGTCTCGAGGTCCCTTACTTCCAGGAAAGGGTGCAGCTGGCATATCAGCCAAAGCTGATAACAAGCACTCCTGACCATCGCATTCACCTGACTCGTCATCTGAAGCAATGAATCAAGGAACACCCCCAGACTGTGAACACAGTCCTTAATGGAAAGTGTGACCCCATCCAGGACTGGAGGTTGCAACCCAACTCCTGGTTTCAGGGCTGCTACCATGAGCACCTCCATTTTGTCTGGATTTAATCTCAATCTGTTTTTCCTCAACCAGCCCATTACTGCTTTAAGACAGTCATTAAGAGGAGAGATGCCATTGGAATTCGAGGCCGATGATCGGGACAAGGAGAAATAGATCTAGGTGTCATCAGTGTACTGATAACACCCAGCCCCATAACTCTGAATAATCTCACCCAGCGGCTTCATATAGATGTTAAACTGCATCGGGGACAGATGGCACCCTGCAGTACACCACAAGTAAGCTCCTTTCTGCTCGAGCAGCTGTCCCCGAGCAGCACCCTCTGGGACCTGCCCAAGAGGAAGGACCAGAACCACTGGAGCGCAGTGCCTCTGATTCCTAACCCTCTCAGGCGTCCAGGAGGATGCTGTGATCTATTGTATCGAAAGCTGCTGAGAGGTCTAGAAGCACCAACAAGGACACATTACCCCTGTCGATGCTTAGACACAGGTCATTGGTCAAGGCAACCATGGCAGTCTCAACTCCAAATCCCATCCCGAAACCAGTTTGAAAAGGTTCTAGATAATCAGTTTCCTCCATGCTTGTTCTCTTACGACAATGGCCTGGAATTTCAACCAGGAAGTGAATGCAGCTCCGTGGGACCTTCATTCACTCCGTGACTGATGATGGGAAGGGAAGGTGAGCGATTAAAGGTAGGTCTGAAACTCTTTATTACTGTGCCAGGACGGGGTTGGGCAGGTAGTGGGAGAGCAGATAGTGAGACGGGGACACTATTTTTGTCCCCATCTGAAAATCTCCCTAGTTTCAGCCAATGTTCACTTCTGTGGTTCAATCTCTTCCATTCACATATACACATCCATCCATCCATCCCAATGAGGCACATGGACTTAAAGCCAAGACCCTCATATACCACTTTATTTACATCCCTGCACCCTTCACCCCACTAACATAATCCATCTTTCACACATATAGGAAGTTTAGAAACATCACCTTGCTCCAATTATATATGCACACAGGCATAACACCCACACCACTCTTCTTCATAAACACCCATCTAAACTGGAAGTCACTGTCAGGTGGTGCAGTGGTTAGTAATATATGGGAACTTGAGAGATCCAAGTTCATGTCTTCAGTGAGCCATGAAATTCATGGGAGATTTTGGGCAAATCATTCTCTTTCAGCTTGATCTACCTCACAGGGTTGTTGTGAGGATAAAGTAGGGGGAGCTATGTATGTTACCTTGAGTTCACTGGAGGAAAGTTTAAGCATAATGTAACTAAGAAATCAAAATACAGCCAACATGGTGTAGTGGTTTGAATGTTGGATTATCACTCTAGGAGACCAGGGTTCAAATTCCTGCTCAGCCATGGAACTCAGTGGGTGACCCCAGGCAAGTTACACACTGTCAGTCTTAGAGGAAGGTAACAGCAGACCTTCTCTGAATATATCTTTCCAGGAAAATCCCAGAACAGCATTGCCATAAGTTGGAGTTGACTTGAAGGCACATAACAGCAATAACAAATAAATACCAGACTAAGCGGCCAAATCCACACTACACAAATAATCCAGTTTGAAACCGGATTATTTGCAATAGCTCCTTCTTATGGAATTTTGGGATTTGTAGTTTTACAAGGTCTTTAACCTTCTCTGCCAAAGAGTACTGGTGCCTCTGCTAGCATGCTCTCCTACCCCTCTATGAAATTCCATAACTGGACATATTGGACACTTTTCAGCTTCTTGTTGGTTGTAAGGTTAGGCAGATTGGAGGTCACAATGACCTAAGATGTGTCTAGAAATATAGTGTTGGGAAAGACCAAATTAGGATTATGCAGAATGCCCCATGGTGGGTTTATGCTAACAACCCAGTCATTAAGGGGGATATGCTAATCCTTTCTTTCAGCCCTGGGCATTTCAGGCAATAATTCAATCATGCAAACAAATGACCTTTCTTCAATCAATTCTTTATGGAAATCTCTCCTCACACTGCCTCCTATCCAACCTTACAAGGTTGTCACAAGACCATCAATGTTATATCACTCTGGAGTTAAAGCAATCAGTTAAGTTTCGGTCTCTTTTTTGTTTATCCCGTGGGATAGCCATCCAGGCTTTGTTAACTAGCACACCCCTCCAAGGCACAAAATAGGCTATAAATATCCTAGCTCCAACCCTAGCAAGTGTGTGCCACAGATGGGCCCCTTCATTCTCTTCTTCACTGTGCCACCCTCAGAAACCTGTTTGAGTATCTTCGCTGCATGGAACTCTCTTTCTCTGAGATTGCTAACTATCACCCTACCTTCCTTGAACTATCTCTAGTCAATCTTTCTGCCCTACTCTACTGTAGCCTTGTATGGTTTGTAAGAATGTATGTTCATTTATGTTAGTTTACTTTCTGTATTATTTAAATAAAAAACTTTTACTTTAACTGGAGCCTTCTCTACAGTTAGTACTGGTATACATAGGTGGAAAGATCCCCGAAGTTAGCCTCTTCTTTCAGGCCTCCTATCTGAGCTAATAATTCCCTCAAATATTAAAGGAGATTTTGGCATCACGGGTGGGACTCTAATGTACCCTCCACCTCATAGGGTAACACCTCACCAAAGTACAAATCCCAGAATTCCATAGGAAGGAGCCATGGCAAATAATCCAGTTTCAAACTCAATTATTTGTGTAGTGTGGACTTGCTGAACTCTCTGGTATGGGACAGCAGCATGAGTGAGGTTAGAGAATTAAATTTCTGAGCAATTTCCAGAAATCCTCAAATAATCAAGCAAGAGCCAATTGTGTGATAAATGTCCCATATAGTTTGGCCTTAAGCTAAGTATGAAAGCTCCACTGCATTCTAGTATGGCTGTTTTTTTCTTTGTCCATTCAGAGTGAATTTACCTGTCCACTAAAGTGAACATCCAAGTTAGGAAAAGTTACTTTTTTGGATAACAGCTAGCACAGCCATTGGGGGCAATTGTACTTTACAACTGTATTGTACTGTAGCCTCTCCCCTGAAGTAACTTTTTCAACCCCTGTCTTTGACCAAGTGGGCTCTGGCCCATGCAACCTCATGCCACAGTCCAGCTACTCTTGAATGAGCCACAAGACTTTTCCTGGTTTTGCTGTCATAAACTAACACTGCTAATCCTCATGGTCCCAATGGAATTGACCAAAATCAGCTTGAAATGGTCCTCAGCCAAGGTCAGGTAGCAGTGTGCTAATACCATGCAGCCCATCCTCAAGTGGCATAAGAAAGATCTCTGGCCACAGTGGTATGGCCATTCCCCACCCTATTAGCATGAGATACAAGCTGGTCTTTACATTGGGAGCTACTAGCATGTTGGGACAATTACATCATATCCCCTTAAGCATATCCCTAAAGAGCTAGCCCTTAAAGTCTCTCTCTTTTTTGCCACAATGTTTTATAAACATCAGGTTAATTGAAGATTGCTGTATATTTAATGGGGGCAGAGGCCCTCAGGGACAAGACAACAAGGGATTGGTGTTTTTCGGGAGTCCATTAGGCAGACAACTGCAGCACTGAAACGGTCACAGTGATCCCAACAGACCAAATCATTAATGGGACACTAAGTTCCAATTAATGGCATGGCCCAAAAGACTAAGGTGGAAAACTTGGCCCTTAGCACTTTCCCAAAGGAGTTTTTTTTTTTTTAACCTTGTGGTTTGATTTCATCTTGCAGCAATGCAATGGCAAACAATAGAAAAGCCATGCAATTTAAATGGATGAAAATAAAACAGGTAATCCCAATGAAATTTCAACAGGCACCGTCAAGCTGAAATCAACATTTGTTGGGGGTGGTGGTAGAACAGCAGTTTCACTATATTATATCAAGGCCCAGCTTTCGTGAGGAAAAATCAACTTTCGTGAGGAAAAATCAAGGAAATATGACGTTCAACTCTCCCCCGCGGTACTGCAACAGTGCCGGCAGGGGCGAGCGTCATCCGAAACTGACGCTTTGCAGCGCAGCAGCCTCGCAAGCTGACGTGGCTGCTTGCATTATTTTTCAGTGTCCAAAAATGTCCCTCATAAGACATGGTTTCCAGACCTTTCACCATTTTAGTCGCCCTTCTTTGGACACGCTCCAATTTGTCCATATCCTTTTTGAATTGTGGTGCCCAGAACTGGACACAATATTCTAGGTGAGGTCTGACCAAGGCAGAATAGAGCGACACTATTACTTCTCTTGATCTGGACACTATGATGATGATAAATATAATGGTGGAACATTTATGTTTAAGGCAAGCCACCTTAGGCAACTGCAATGGATCTGGAGACTGTTGTAGACCAGGACACTCCGTGGGCCACACAGACTGGCAAACAAAACAAAAAAGAAACACCCTCCTCTAGAAGTGGTTGGAAATCTACTTCAGATTTTTTAAAAAAACACTGGTATTTTCGATTTTAAACAGTAGGGTGTAGAAAGGAAAAACTGTTCAGAAGGTGAATTGCAATTCCTGGAAACATCCAGTGGAGGCAATTCAGAAAAACTGCCAGGGGGGGGGGATATGGCCAGAAAATCCATGGAATCTGCAGTAATTGAAGGCTGCACTTTGCTCAGCCCTGGATTAGAGGGACAGAATGTGCGTGAAGAAGCCATGACTGCCCCAGGAGGGTTGCTAGGTGAAAATAGGACAGGGCTCCTGAACCTTTAATATTTATTTATTTATTTATTTATTTATTTATTTATTTAATATGCAGCCTTTCTCCCTGAATGGATCCAAGGTGGCTCACAAAATTACATAAAATACAATTTAAAATCATTTTTAAAACCTCATAATAAAAACAGATAAAGTGAAAAGATTCAAATAAGCAAGATTTATATGTTCATATAACATATATATTTTCAAGCCATAAATACTTAAATCCATGGACACCAAATCCGTGGATACGGAGGGATAACTGTGTGTGTGTATTCTTTAAAAAATAATAATCCAAAAAGCCAATCTTGATTTTGCCATCTTATATAAAAGAGACACCATTTTGCTATGCCATTGCATACAATGAGACTTGTGTATACACGGATTTTGATATCCACACACACCAATAAAAACTTCCATAAGCCCAGCTATGCATCAAAAGCTTGCTTGCATAAAAATGTGTTTACCTGCTGAAAGGAAAGCAGGGAGGGGGCCAGCCTAGCCTCTTGTGGAAGGGAGTTCCACAGGGTGGGAGCAGCCACTGAGAAGGTTCGCTCTCGAGTCCTCACCAAAGGAGCCTGTGATGGTGATGGGACTAAGAGAAAGCCTTCCCCTGATTGTCTTGAACGGTTGTACCAAAAAACCAGGAGGAATCTCAGCAAGTGATGCTTGACTGAATGCTGAGTTTCTTCTCATCTGGCTTTTCTTCGCAAACGAAGATTCAGGAAGGACTCATCCCGCGCTTTCTGCAAGCGCGCTGATGACTAAAAAGGCCAATCCGAGATAAACAAGTCCGGTTACAAAAAGCACAGCAGAAGGTCTCCTTGGGTGATGTTTTTGGGTTGTGATTCTTTCTGCGTTGTCGTTTCTCTTCAAGACTTGTTCGGCGTGAGTTCTCAAATAAGGCTGCAGCATTGTGGATAGTGCGTCTCCATGCCTCCCGATGTGAGGCCAGGGCGGACCACTGTTGGTGATCAATTTGGCCGAGCCTGAGATGTTGTTTCAGGGAGTCTTTGTATCGCTTTTTTGGAGCGCCCCTCTTACACTGACCCATGGCGAGTTCACCGTAGAGTAGTATTTTTGGGAGGCGATGGTCCTCCATCCTAGAAACGTGCCTTGCCCAGCGCAGCTGTGTTCTCAATATCATGGCCTCAATGCTGGTGATCCCGGCTTGCTCAAGGACAGCAACATTTGTCACATAGTCAGTCCAGTGTATATTTAGGATTGTGCGTAGACAGCGCTGATGAAAGCGCTCGAGGAGTCGTAGGTGGTGGCGATAGGTGACCCATGTTTCAGATCCATAAAGGAGGATAGACAGTACGATGGCTCTATAGGCACTGATTTTTGTGCTTTGCCTCAGGTGTTTATTGCTCCAGACTCTTTTGTGAAGTCTTCCAAATGCACTATATGCCTTTGCTAATCTGTGATCGATCTCTTTGTCAATCTTGGCATCTGAGGAGATGATGCTTCCCAGGTAGGTGAACTGCTGAACGGACTTGAGCACAGATTTGCCGACGGCAATGTGGGGATGGTGGTGTTCGTCCTGTGGTGCAGGCTGGTAAAGAACTTCTGTTTTCTTTAGGTTGACTTCTAGCCCAAACAGCTCTGCAGCTGTTGCAAAGCAGGACGTTAGGCGCTGCAGAGCTGCTTCTGTGTGGGCAACAAGGGCAGCATCATCGGCGAAGAGCAGCTCACGGACTAGATAGTTTAGAGTCTTAGTGTGAGCCCTCAGACGACTTAAGTTAAACAAGCTACCATCAGTACGGTAGCGTATATAGATGCCGTCGTCTTCTTCAAGCTCTGCCATAGCCCTTTGGACACAAGTATTAAATGTACAGGAGCCCTGTCCTCTTTTTTTTACCTGGCAAATCTACTGTGCAAGTATGCCATGTGATGAGCATGGGTGTAGCAAAGGTAGGACTGGCAAGGTTAGATCACGTCATCTTTTTGATAAGGTGGGAAGACGGTGTCCACTGTTTCTTCCTTAGCCTTCCCTGTTCCCTCTAAACGTAAGTGAAATCTTCACTGTCACTCAGAGCCAAAGAGGCTTACCAGCAACAATGCTATATTGGCATCACCTACGCCTGTTGTAAAGGAAAAATATTTCAGGGTGGTTTGTTCTTGAATTAGAAATTAAGAGCCATTGGATTTACAAAACACCAGTTCTTGGTGGAGAAAAAACAGAACTCACTTGCTGGTATTGATCAACACAGGCACCTACATTTTTGGACTGTTCTTGGGATGTGGCTAGGATTAGCGCCAGCACTTCAGAATGTGCCACTGCACTACTGTTGACAAAGCTAAAGTTTGGAAACATTACTTTTTAACACTATAGCCTCCAGATTTCCCCAGCTAGCCTGGGCAGCATAGAAAATTCTGAGAACTGCAGTCTAAATAAGTAAGTTCCCCACACTGTGGTAGTGCCTACCAGCAGGAAATGTTAGCTGGTTCTGGAGGCAGCAGGAGGCTAGAATCACCCTCAGGCAGCTGCACAGGTATTAACTGACTGATTATTCTTCACAATTGCTGTTTATTATGGTGGCAGCCACTTCCTATCCCTTTCTACTTGCTGTGTTGCCCTCCTGGCTACCACCTTATGAAGCTGCCACCTTATTAAGGCCCAGAAATTACACTGAGTAAGGTGGCAGGATTTTTTTTAAAAAAATATAATTGCTTTCATTGACAAGCTCATCAATTTATGCGTATTGACTTTCTGAGATGTCTGTATGAGGCAAAGTTCATCTGCCATGAAATGCATCATCATTATAATCTCAATCCATTGTAAACCTTTTAAGACCAATGGGAGCCTCATTTCTCTGGCTTTTCTTTGCAAACGAAGATTCAGGAAGGACTCATCCCGCACTTTCTGCAAGTGCACTGATGACTAAAAAGGCCAATCCGAGATAAACACGTCTGGTTGCAGAAAGCACAGCAGAAGGTCTTCTTGGGTGATGTTTTTGGGTTGTGATTCTTTCTGTGTTGTCATTTCTCTTCAAGATTTGTCGGCCTGAGTTCTCAAATAAGGCTGCAGCATTGTGGATAATGCGTCTCCATGCCTCCCGATGTGAGGCCAGGGTGGACCATTGTTGGTGATCATTAAATAAATTGGAGAGCCTTAAGTGTATAAAAATGCAAAAAAGATGATGTAGATAGATTTAATTGCTTTCTTCTGCGGAGTATTCCAAGAACACTAAGGGCTTGTCTGCACTGACAGGAAGATCCAGGTTACCTTCAGGCTATGCTGGTCTGCAGTGACCACAGTCTCTTTTACACACACACATCGCAAGTTCAGGAGCACTGTCCACACAGTTCTCTCTTCCAAACTCACCCCGGTCTGATAAATTGCAGTATGTGTGGCCACATGGCCATGGACGCTCCAGTGCCCCCCGCCACCAACATGCACGTGAATGTATGTATGTCTGCATCGTGTTATCCAAAACTCTGGGGGTCCTGGAGACCCTCTCTAATGTCCTAATATTAATATAGGGAATTAATGCACTTGGTAAGATCAGAATCAGCCCAGAAGCAGGGTCATTGATACAAGTACTCCCGAGCATATACTGTGGTGCTGTGGAGTCATAATTCTCCTGCAGGCACAAATTGCCTGAAAATTGCACTGGGAGTGCTTGATTTCCTTGTGTAAACTGAGTACAAGTTGACACCTGAAGGTCCTGGCCCAGTTTGCAGGTTCTTGGGCATCAGCCTAAGGCTCTGTATCAGCAAACTGGTTGTCTTTTTCAGCCTGAGGTTTCTTGACCAACCCTTCCTCCTCCATCTCCAAGCCTTTTTTACTGTCTGAGGCTGGGACCATGACATTGCAAAGTGGTAGCCACTGTAGCCACACCGTAGTGGCATCTGATGGCTTCCATGTCAGAGGGGTGAAGAATATATTCTGGAGTTTTCCTTAAAGCTTAAAATAACTATCCAAGGTGATGAACCCTGTTTCCCAAATAGGTTCAGCAACTTGGATCAGACTCTCCAGCTGTCCTGATTTGGCAGGGATAGTCCCAATTGATCTTCTATCATTTCACTTCTTCAGCAGCTTTCCTACTTTCCGCTTTTCTTCTCAGTTTACGTCAATTGCTGTGTGTTGAGTTCAAAGTGCAAAAGCAGTTTGCACTCAATTAACTTTGCATGGGGAAAGGAGGGGAAGGGGCAGAATCTTGCCCTTCCCAGTAGGATCAGACAAAAGCAAACTGCTGCAGCCTCTCCTAACTTGTGTGTGCTGTTCTTCATTAATAACTTTTGCTACTTTGACCACACTTTGCTCAACCACATGTGTCCCAGTTTTCATCTGTGAAACATTGGAGGGTATGTTGGATAGCACTTCCAGAATTTGGAGTACAAGCTTGATTCATGGCCTCACTGACATGGAAGTCACAAGATGTCACTGACCATATGCTGCTAAGAAGCAACAGTTTTTGCTCAGTGCTGTTTCAGTTGACCAGCCACTTCCCAAAACAGATCAACAATCTCGCCACAGCTGAAGATAGCTACTCAAGATCCCTGGGATCTAGTGAAGTCACGTTCATTCATAGCTGCAAAAAAGCAGCCCAAGCATGGAAACAGCAGAATTATCATCAACCTAGCATGTACCTCTCATCCTTTGAGTTCTGCATATGAGGGCCCCACCTATCTACATACTGTACTATGAAAGAAAGCAGAACCAAAATGTCAGCCATGAGGCCTTTTACAGGCCTGCTCCCACTCTTAGGCCTTCAGTGCCATTGCTTTTAATGTTCAGACACTGCTTCTATCCGTTCATTTTAAAGCAAAATATATGATTCATGATGGCCTGTGAAAACTTTTAAACTTTGATTTGTCTTCTTCTGGAGATTTAATTCAGGAGGGTCTAATCTTTCCTGCATTGCTGAAATAAAACACCTTAAAGTCTGGTGAGGATCAGACAAGTTTTTTGTTCCACCTTTCTCCAATAAGGAGTTTTCTGAATCTTCACAGCAAGCCTTTAGGTTGTTTCGTTTTTGTGTGTGATTCCTGCTTTCCAAATGCAGTACTCCCATATTCCCACCTGAGGTCATTAGCCACAAGGTAGGTTAAAAAAACAAAGTATTTGTGTCCGTCCTTCAGCGGTGCCCCAAACCCCATTAAATCCTCATTACTGTTTAGCTAATTATTTTGAAAGCTAGCATATTACACTGTTAAACAACATTCGGTTCTGCAGAATGCAGTGTTTATCTGGCTGCGGCTTTCAAAAATTCTTACATGGAACCATATCTTACAGAGGTGACAAGGGAATCTTTCTGATCAAACTCCATTGCAACCCACTTTCATGAATGACACACATTCCTATTTTCTTTAGAAACAATTTCTTGCTACACATACTGAGCAATTATATGATAGCATAAGAGACCTGAAAGCACACAATAACAACAACATTTCAGAACAAGAAGGAGGAGGAAAATTATACTAAAGTTCCAAAGCACAGTTGCCAGGACTGTCAAAGAAATCTCTCCCCCCGCCCCCAATTCAATAACTGCCTGCCTTTAAATTAGGGGTAGATCAGATGGTGGAATAAATCCTCACAGAATCCATAGAGAATCCCATGTGGGATCCCTCAGTATTCCGTCATTTTCAGAGGGAGGGGGAGCAAAATCTGGGAAAACTACATTTTAAAAAGTTTTTAAACATTTTATTTAAAAAAACCCAATGGAAATGTGCACTCCTGCTTTTTAGGACAACCAAATCACAGCACAGTGCATTCCTGAACAGGGCAGCTGATTGGTCGGACATGCATGGCGGAAGGAGCTTGCTAAGAAAGCAGCACCCAGGACCACCATGTTGGATTGTTGCTGTAATAATTGTGCGTTGAGGCAACAAAACAGACTTTCTTGTTTCCTTTTTTTCATTCTTTAAGCAGAACACTCTTCCGCACCTTGGATTTAGGTTTTTTTTTTTTTTTAAATACTGTTTGGCGGGGTCAAATTGGAGAGTACAGAACCAGGAGTAATTCACTCTTGATTTGCTGGCATGCCTCCATTTGAACAGCAAACATGGATAGATTTGCACACCAGCGACCTTGCAACCCCCCCCCCCCCAAAACACATTGCAATAGATGAAAGCTGCTGTGAATTGGCGTTACTGTGCACCAATCCACATTTTATTCCCTCATCTAGACCAGTCCTTAGTGAATCAATTCGTTCATCAATTATGGACTTTTTCGAACAGGGTTTTGCAACGCGAGCAGCCTCGTCCCCATTGCGAGGCTGCTACGCTGCAGGGTGTCCCTTTCGGATAACGCTGTGCCCGCGCCGATACTGTTGTGGAAGTGCTGGGAGGCAGCAGCGCCATATTTGGCGATTTCCTAATCATGATCAACTTTCATGATTAGAAA
This sequence comes from Gambelia wislizenii, assembly GCA_030847615.1. Taxonomy (NCBI): domain Eukaryota; kingdom Metazoa; phylum Chordata; class Lepidosauria; order Squamata; family Crotaphytidae; genus Gambelia; species Gambelia wislizenii. The sequence continues at coordinate 467,382,371 of JAUMIR010000001.1, forward strand.
ATCACCAAATATGGCACTGCAGTCTCCCAGCACTTTTGCAACAGTATCGGCAGGGGAGAGTGTCATCTGAAAGGGACCCCCTGCCGTGCAGCAGCCTCACAACGGGGACGAGGCTGCTCGCGTTACAAAACCCCATCCGAAAAAGTCCTATATTTCAATACTTTTGCATGTTACCAATGCCATAATGTTTGCAACATGTACAAAGAAATATATGATAAATTTGAATGTAATCATCAAAAGCATGGAAATACTGGCTTACATCCCACATTATAGTTATGGATTGGTAACCTACAATTCATGATCCTGGCACTATTGCCACAATTGTAAATACTACCTGGAACCCACTTTAAACTCAAGGGAGCTGCTCCAAGTGATGAAGGTCTGGGCCACAGGAGAGCTTGGTGCTTTAACATGATGTGGCTAGCCGCTCCGCTCCCCTAAGCCAACGTGCAACAGAGACTCCTGATCATTGCACTGTGGCTCTGGGGGTGGGATGGGGGCTAGCTGCATTATTCTGCTTTGGCTACCTCCTGTCGAACTGGTTTGGCTGCCTCCTGTGGAATGCTGGGGTTTGTAGTTTACTGAGGCCTCAGAGTTCTCTGGCTGAGAGTTCTAAATGCCCCTCCCTAAACTGCAAAACCCATGATTCCATAGGAGGCAGCCATGGCAGTTAAAATGAAATATAATACCACCATATCAGTGTAGTGTGATAATCTCTTGAGTGGGAGCTGGTCTGTGTGTAGCAGGGATAGGCAATGATGGCCTTCAAGATGCTTGGACTGCACCTCTCATAATGCCTCACTATTGGCTAAGATGGCCAGGGCTGATGGGAGTTGCAGTCCAAGGCACAGAGGGTTAAAGTTGCTGATTCCTGGTGAAAAGCGGGCAAAGATGCAGCTACTCCCTCACACATGTATTGGCCAGAATTCTGTTGCTATGCCTAAAATTTATCAAGCAGGCCCATAGAATCAGTGAAATGTATCTATGCAGCAACCCACCACTGAACAACTGATTCAGTGGGCCTACTCTAGTTGGGACTAACTTACAGGCTTTAGACCACTGGGTCCCTAAAGAAAAGAAGACCTCAGTCTACATATACCTTTCCCATCATAATGATGGGAATTTTGCTTTGTTGTTGCTCTCTGGCGGCAAGTCAGTTTCAACTTATGGCGACCCTATGAACAAGAGACGTCCAAATCACCCTACCTTCAACAGTCCTGCTCATGTCTTGTAGGGCTGTGGCTTCCTTGATTGAACCTATCCGTCTGGAATGTGTTCTTCCTCTTTTGTTACTGCCATGTACCTTACCAAGCATTAATGTCTTTTCTAGTGAGTCATGTCTTCTCATGATATGGCCAAAGTACAATAGACTCAGTTTAGTCATCTTGGCTTCTAGGGAGAGTTTAAGCTTGGTTTGTTCTAGGACCCATTTATTTGTCTTTTTAGCAGTCCATGGTATCCGTAGAATTCTTCTCCAGCACCACATTTCAAATGAGTTAATTTTCTTCCTATCAGCTTTCTTCACTGCCCAGCTTTCACAACCATGCATAGAAATGGGAAATGGCATGGACCAGTACATCTTAAAAACTTTTCTTTACCCCCTTTAAATATCTTTTGTTGCTGCAGACCCCCAAGACTTAACTGAAGATTTTAAACAACAGCAGAACACTAAACCATTAACAATTACACCATCCATTAAACCTTTCCTCAGAGGTACTTCTCCTGCTTCTTTTGGCCAGTTTGCAGCTGGAGTGGATTGGACAACAACATGTAGGCCTAGCCAGCCAGCCAGCCTTTGCCTTGCCTTTGCCTTGTCACGTGACTGCTCTGCTGCTGCGCGAGGGGGGTTCTGTCCTGTACCTGCTGGCTGCCATCTGAGCAGCCGTTAAACCATCAAGCCATTGTGGATCCCCTGTGAGGACATGGCAGTTCTCAGGATATCTGCGGACCACAAGTTAAGAACCACTGGCATACACAATCCTAACATTAGTATTCAATGACAAATCTTGACACTTCAGGATTTTGTCTAACTCCTTCATAACTGCCCTTCCAAGTCCTAGGAGATTTTCAGATGGGGGAAAAAACCCTGTGGAGGTCGGGAGAAAAACAAGACTGTTCTGCTTCCAGTGCTCCATTTTACACCCCCCTCCATTCTCCTCCCGACGGAGGAAGAATGAATGGAGGTCTGGAGGAGGACGGAGGCATGTGAAATGGAGCACTGGGAGCAGAACAGCCCTGTTTTTCTCCTGATCTCCGTGGGTTTCCCCCCCATCTGAAAATCTCTCTAGTCTTTCTTGAGATTTGCAGATTTCTTGATGGCAGTCTCCATTCTGATTAATGACTGAGCCAAGGTATGGAAAATCTTCAACTATTTCAATGTCTTCATCATCTACTTTAAAGTTATGTACAGTAGGACCCCCACATCCACAGGGGATTGGTTCCGGTACCCACTGTGGATGGTGAAATCTGTGGATAATAGTGAACACCACCACCACTGCACCGGAACCCTCCGCCTGCCTGCCCGCCGTACCAAACCTCCCCCACGAGGTTACCTTACCCCTCCTGAAACCCTCCTCCCACCCACCCAAACCCTCTGACTGCCTCCCCACCTGAACCCTCTGCCCCCCACCCGCTTGCCTCCTCCCAACCTACCCCACCTGCCAGCTCCGGCATGCCAGAATCCCCCACCCACCTGCCCGCCGCAACCCCCTGCAAAGTTACCTTCTCCCTCCTGGAACCCTCCCCTTCACCTGCCCAAACCCTCCGCCCACCCACCCGCCCCCCCCAGAGAAGGGAGGGGGAGGTGAGCTCATCTCCACCCACTCTTCTCCACCCGCCATGCCACAACCCCCATAAGCTTGCCTCCTCTCTCCCTCCCACCCACCCCACCATAGCCATCCGCAGATAATTGAATCCACACATGGCAAATCAGCTACTGTATTGTACACACATTGTGTATTGCTGCTTGGCAGGAGGTTGGACTGGATGGCCGTTGTGGTCTCTTTGTGATTGTATGATTCTGTGTAAATCATCTGTGATCATTATTTTTGTTCTCTTAATGTTCAACTGTACACCTGCATTTGCACTTTATAATCATATAATAAGATTGAGAAGATACAAAGTAAGTATATGTGTGTGTGTGTGTGTGTGTGTGTGTACAAGAGAGAGTGAGAGACTGAGATTGAGAAAGAGGTCGTAACACAATAATGTCAGCATATATGTCTCTCTCTCTCTGTGTGTATTTATAACTGCAATTATTGCAGCTAATCTATAGAGACTCCCTCATCCCTGGTGACTCTCCAACTGTTCTTAAATATTGCCACTAAATAAGGAAAGAGGCAACAGTGCATTGCCATGGAGGCCTTTCTAACACAAATGCAGTGTACAATTAGCAGGAGACGAAGGGCTTCCCAGAAGCCCCTCATTCAATGAATTCTGCTTTATAATAGTGTTTTTGTACTATCACTGAGATGTTATGGGTTTTTTTATTTTTTATTTTTTTATTTTAGAAAAGAGTATTAAATTAACTTTGTGCCAGTGAATATTATATTGGGACAAGGGACTAGATGAAATGATTAGAATAACAGCCTTAGAAAAGATCACATCTCCCTACTGTGCCAATATATTTGACTACATATAGCACTCCCTTTAAACCACCATTCACAGTGAATGGTAACAGCTTCCTGCCAAGATCTAAGTTCTGCCTCTTTTGAATGGCAAATGATTAGAACTAGGTCAGGTCTAAGAATCATAGAATCAGAATCATAGAATCATAGAAACATAGAGTTGGAAGAGACCACAAGGGCCATCCAGTCCAATCCCCTGCCATGCAGGTAAGAAATAACTGATTGTTAATCTGCTTTTTTGAGTAGTACACATGGATGGGAGTGTGAAAAAAGGGCACGTATACAGCTTTTCCATCCATGTGTTCCCAGCAAAATGAACACTCAGATCACATTTCACCAATGAAGGTGTGCACATAGTTTACAGTATGGGAATAATCTCTGTATTGAGAAAATGTGACACTATGCATAATATTTTTTTTTGTTTACTTGTTAGCAAGTGAACCTACAGTGCAAAAGTGCCTGTTAAGAAACAATGAGTTACTTCCAATTTCAGAGTTTGGGTGTTATGACTAGTGTGCTGTAATTAGTTACATTTTTCCTATTAATTTTGCTATAATGTGTTATTTTTTCCAATACCCAAGGCATAATTATAACTACAAGGCACAAGTACATTTTTGCAATATACCTTTAACTTTTTAGTTATATTTATAGTTACAGTGTGTGGCCTTACTAAATGGTGGTGGAGGAGGAATATCACATGGTTACAGCTCTGGCACGTGCTGTTCGTCATGCTCTGTTGCGGATGTTAAAAAGTGATGCTGAATTGGATGGGAAGGTAATAGTTTGTAGCTTAAGACAGTGGCTTGTAACTTCTCTCTGTGTGAATATATACATATGAAATTTAAAGGGAAGATTGATTACTGGTTGTACCTGAACCTGAAAGGCAAACTGAGCAGTTTAGGAAAAAGAGAGAAGTATTCATATATTCACCTATAGAAAAAGGGTGTTGTTATATTTATGTAATGGGGAAAATATGCACACACATGCATCCAACAAAAAAGGGGGGGTGTTTCAGAATAGTCTTCATTACATATGGATTATCATAATTGTCCTTTCAATTATGACTGATTCTAATCTTAAAAGGAGGGGGGATATAATGGCACTCACCATCTGAAACTGAATTACTGTCATTAAGTTAAAGGTGCACTTTATCATTTAACATTACTCAATTTTAAAAGCTCAAAGGCACACAGGGCCTTTTCCTTTTCGTGACTATGAAAAACCTTTAAGCATAATTTGCCAGTGTTTCATATCCAGACTTCTTTGGGATTAAAATGATTCCAAATAGTCAGGGAACAAGGCACTCAAATGGGTTTCACATGACAGCAAGCAAGAATTTTAAACACCAAAGATACTACAGACCTCCAAGCCAAACTAAGGACCTGAATGATGCCTTCCTCGAAGAGATGACCACACATTCAGACAGAAGAGATGTAGTAGTAGTGGGGGATTTTAACTATCCTGATATTTGTTGGAAGTCCAGCTCTGCCAAAAATTTAAGGTCCAACAAATTCCTCACCTGCCTTGCAGATAATATCATAGTCCAGAAGGTAGAAGAGGCAACAAGGAGATCAGCTACGTATTTTAGATCTGATCCAAACCAACAGAGATGATCTGGTTAATGGGGTGGGATCTTTGGTGGAGGGGGTGACCATGTTCTCCTGGAGTTTGTTATACAGAGGAAAGGAGAAGCCAAGCGTAGTCAGACATGCCTTCTAGCCTTTAAGAAAGCTGATTTCAGAAAACTTATGGAAATACTGGGGGTGATCCCATGGTTAGAAATACTAAAAGAGAAGGGAGTTCATGATGGATGGGAGTTTCTTAAAAGTGAGATATTGAAGGTACAACTTCAAACAGTTCCAATGAGGAGGAAACATGGCAGGAGTCTAAAGAAACCAGGATGGATTTCTAAAGAACTTTCAACTGAGCTGAGACTTAAAAGGAAAAAGTACAAGAAATGGGAAAAGGGAGAAATCACCAAAGAAGAATTCAAACAAATAGCCAGCTCATGTAGGGGGAAAATCAGAAAAGCAAAATCATGGATAGAGCTCAGGCTTCCTAGAGAGATTAAAAACAACAAAAAAGGCTTTTTTGGATGTGTCCTTAGCAAAAGAAAGAACAAGGAAGTGGTAGGGCCCCTGTGTGGAGAAGATGGCAAAATGCTAACAGGGGACAGAGAAAAGGCACAATTACTCAACACCTTCTTTGCCTTGGTCTTTTCCCAAAAGCAGAACAGTGCTCAACCTGGAGAAAATGGAACAGATGATGCAGGAGGGGAAATGTAGCATAGAATAGGTAAAGAGGTTATTCGGGAATACCTGGCCAGTATAAATGAATTCAAGTCTCCAGGGCCAGATGAACTACATCACACTTCATGGCTGCCACATGGCCGATCCATGGCTGCCACATGACCAATAATCCAGGTTTCCCCCTGAAATACAGAACAAATCATGAATCTTTCAGATTTGGCATTGCCTGCAGAAACCTCAATGAAGATATGAATCATTGAAAACATAGTGTGGCAACTGTGCCATGAATATGGGGTTAGTATGGGGTTTATTGCCTGTGTAGACAAGATGCTATAGTCATACCTGTGATGTTGGCCCCACCAGGCTAAGTCCCACAGTTTCTAGCCTTGGCTGCCTGTCACTACACTTTGCCCTAAGGCCGCCTTTTAAATCCCTTTCTCAGATTTGTGTCCTGGGCATCTAGTTGACCTTATTGTGCAAAAGTCTGGATAGAAGGGGTTTCTGTGATGGTAAGTGTGACCAGCCCCTTATGCCAGGGAGAATAAAACCAGTCTGAGTCAATGTTAACAATTTAACAAACAAGTTCAGGAAATTTATTATAGCCACACTTTAACAAATTCCAGTATTTGGTGTCAACTATATAATAATTTTCCAACCAAATGGCATTGTATCTTGCCTTCACTCAATTCATACACCCAGTTCACATTCGCTCCCCAATGACTCTCACACTTGACTCATCCAACTGACTCTCTCAACAGTCAACTCTCAGCTCTCATTCCCAACTGACATTCTCACAAACTCTCTCACAGAGCCTCCTCCCTCTGTGGCATCACTAAGGCTGGTGTCACCCCTCCTCCTGATGGTGTCACCTGGTGTGGTTCGGCCTCTCTGCACCCCCCTAGTACCACCACAATCCCCACTGGGACGGGCTGCCTTCTGTCCCTCTAAGCATTGCTTCACCCTCACTCATCCAAGCATACCAATGTAGTTACAAGGTGGTTCAGGTGAGTACAGGGTGTTTTTTTTTTTTTGCCCATATAGACAAGATGGTATATTCATGTTTTAATATATAATATACTTTATACTTTACAATTGTTGTGGTCCTGGGGGCCCTGGCCTGTGGGTCTGCTGTTCTGGCTCTGTGCTCCATAATAACTGAGGCTTGCAGATATCAAGAATTCTTGGAAAGGAGTTTTATTCACAGCCGCCACACTGTATTCACAGGTAAGTTGTTATGAGACAGTGTGTTACCAAGGAAACAATTGCCTCCAGTATCTTCCCAGGCCCTGCCTGAGGCACAGACAAGTAGTCATTCAATAATATGGATCTAGACCTGTGCAACGTGAGGTACTACAGGGGAGGAGTTGCTTTTGCTGGCCTCCATGGTGGGGAAGGAAGCTAATTCTCTGGGTCTGGTCTCAATATTCCATGGTTGGTCAACAATGCAAGCCTTTACAGCCTCTCTTTTCATTGTCCTCCTACTCCTGCTTTTCAATAGTTTCCAGACCTCTTCATTTTGCTACCACTAAGGTAGCGTTTCCTACTTCTTGAGTTCTTCCTCTCTACTGCTTGGTACCCCCAATCATCTGCTTAGCAGTTTGGTGTCTTGCTTCCAGAGAAAAGCCGGTTATATGGAGCATATAACTCTCTTGTGATAACAGGTTCACTGGCACAATTCAAAGCACTGGTCATGACCTATAAAGTCCTATATGGCTCAGGTCCAGACTATTTGAAAAACTGTATCTCCTGAAATGAACCTGCCAGAACTTTAAGATCATCAGGGAAGGCTTTCTCTTGGTCCCATAACCGTCACAGGCTCACTTGGTGAGGACATGGGAGAGAACCTTTTCGGTGGCTGTTCCCACCCTCTGGAACTCCCTTCCTTGGGAGGTTAAGCTGGACCCATCCCTGCTTTCCTTTCACCAGCAGGCAAAGACGTTGTTATTCAAGCAGGCTTTTAACATCTAAACAAGAAAGCTTTTTTATGGGGATGTTTTATCTATCTTTCAAAGCTTGTGTTTGTTTTTAATTATGTCTTTTATGATGTTTTATGTGGTTTTACTGATTTTAATTTGATTATGAATATGTTTTTAGAGTCATTGTCTCTGGGAGCCACCTTAGGTCTCATTCTGAGAGAAGGTGGCATACAAATGCAATAAATAAATAAGAAAGCAAGCCAGGTCCCTTTAGCCTGGGTGGTCCTAGTCTTCTTGCTCACCACTTGGTCCTTCTGCTTTTCCTCTAATGTGAGGGGATTGCTAGTCTGGTCTTTCCTCATTGGGAGAGACTGCAGGAATGGATTGGAGATACTGAAATTACGTCAGCAGCTGCTACTATTCTCCCAGCTGGAGGTACCACTCCTCCCTTGGAGTAGCATGTGAGCTGGTCCACTTGGAACCCTTCTCTCCTTGAGCTATTTTCTTGACTTCTCCTCTCCCCCCACCAAGGTTTTACATATTAAAATTACAGTTGTCCCTCCACATTCACGGATTTGGAATTCACGGATTTAAGTATTCACGGCTTGAAAATATTCTTAAAAAATAATAATTCAAAAAGCAAACCTTGATTTTGCCATCTTATATAAGGGACACCATTTTGTTATGACATGGCTCACCTATCGCCAACACTTATGATTCCTCAAATGCTTTCATCAGTGCTGCATACACACAATCCTAAATATACACTGGACTGACTGTGTGATGAATGTTGCTGTTCTTGAGCAAGCAAGGATCACCAGCATTGAGGCCATGATATTGAGAACACAGCTGCGCTGGGCAGGGCACATTTCTAGGATGGAGGACCATCGCCTCCCAAAAATAGTACTCTACGGTGAACTCGCCACGGGTCAGCGTAAGAGGGGTGCTCCAAAAAAGCAATACAAGGACTCCCTGAAACAACATCTCAGGCTTGGCCAAATTGATCACCAACAATGGTCCACCATGGCCTCACATCGGGAGGCATGGAGACGCACTATCCACAATGCTGCAGCCTTATTTGAGAGCTCACGCTGAACAACTCTTGAAGAGAAACGACAACGCAGAAAGAATCACAACCCGGAAACATCACCCAAGGAGACCTTCTGCTGTGCTTTCTGCAACCGGACTTGTTTATCTTGGATTGGCCTTTTTAGTCATCAGTGCGCTTGAAGAAAGCACGGGATGAGTCCTTCCTGAATCTTCGTTTGCGAAGAAAAGCCAGAGAGAGCATAGAATGGGACTTGAGTATTCACGGATTTGGGTATTCATGGGTAGTCCTGGAACCAAACCCCAGCGAATGTGAAGGGACAACTGTACATTACACACTTTCCTTACGCACAACATTACACAGATAACATATATATAACATGCAACAAAAATCTACATTAAACATTAAAATTGATTTCCTACCATTCAAATGTTTGTTTCGTACCACATTAAATTCTCTTGTCTCTCCTTTTTCCCATTTCCATGAATTTCTGCTGTTAAATAAATAATCTTTCTTACTAAACATTAATCATCTAATCTAATCTATTTTACTTATATCCTGTTTCTTTTCTATGTAGGTATACAGTATAATAAATTCCAGTCCTTTTCAAAAGTCTTTGAGGTTTTCTCCTTTAACAATGTTGTTAGTTATCCGTCTCAACTAAGTCCCATATTTTCATTATCTATTCTTCTTGTGTTGGTGTCTTCTCTTCTTTCAGGTAGTAAGCATATGTCAGCCACACAGCAGTTACTGTTGGCACTCTTGCGTATCCTGCAAAATATGCAGTGACAAATGCAATAACTAGGCCCACAGAGACACCAACTAACAGTACTGTCTGAGGTACTTGTCCCCAACAGTAGCTAAGAATCAGCAGAGTGCAGAAGCACAGAACCCTCTAGTAGTATTTGGCAATCTGGCACTGACCAACCTTGAAATGAAGCACAGACACTGTTGGCCTTGGAGGCTCTTTATCTTGTTGTTGCAGGATATATATCAAAATATACAAACACTCCCTCTACATTCTCCAACAGTACATAGTAACTACTTTCTGTAAACATACACAATCCACTACTACACATCCACTCTCTACAACCCACACAAACTCTAGGTCTCAGCAGACTGATATACAGTGGTGATTATGCTGGGCTAGCACCTGGTGTTCCACACCCTTTATAGCCATACAAACTATTTTTTACTTTGATTTAAAGGCACAGTATTCCAACAGTTACCATATACAAAATTACTTTTTAATGTTCTTTTTTGACACGTTGATCAATTATATTCAACTGCCATGGTTGCTCTAACCCACAACCTCCATCTGAGCATTGACAGGGGTACTGTGACCCTGCTGGTACTCTTGGACCTCTCAGTGGCCTTTGACACTATAGATCATTCCATCCTCTTGGATCGCCTGAGAGAGTTAGGAATTGGAGGCTCTGCTCTGCTGTGGTTCCATTCCTTTCTCTCGGGCAGATCCCAGAGGGTGAGGCTCAGGGACAGTTGCTCTTCCAGAACTGAGCTTAATTGTGGTGTCCCTCAGGGTGCCATCCTGTCCCAAATGCTATTTAACATTTATATGAAGCCGCTGGGAGAGATCATCCGGAAGCATGGAGCTCGGTGTCATCAGTATGCTGATGACACTCAGATATATTTCTTCATGACCAGATCGTCGGCTCAGACTTCAGATGGCATCCCTCGTCTCAATGACTGTCTTAGAGCGGTAATGGATGGGATGAGGAAAAACAGATTGAGACTAAATCCAGACAAAATGGAGGTACTGACAGTCACAGGCCCGAAACCAGGTCTGAGAATACAACTTCCAGTCCTGGATGGAGTCACACTCTCTTCTAAGAACTGTGTTCGCAATCTGGGGGTACTCCTAGATTCGTCGCTTCACATGACTAGTCAGGTGAGTGCGACGGTCAGGAGTGCCTGTTATCAGCTTTGGCTGATACGCCAGCTGCGCCCTTACCTGGATACAAGGAATCTGGAAACTGTGGTACATGCTTTGGTAACCTCACGTTTGGATTACTGTAACGCACTCTACATGGGGCTACCCTTGTGCCTAACCCGGAAACTTCAACTGTTACAAAATAAGGCAGCCAGGTTAATTACGGGTACATCTAGGAGAGAGCATATAACACCTGTGCTCAAATCTCTCCACTGGCTGCCGATCAGTTTCTGGGCACAGTACAAGGTGTTGGTTTTAACCTTTAAAGCCCTACATGGCTTGGGTCCATCTTATCTCCGGGACCGCCTCATCCCATATGATCCCCCCACGCACTTCGGTCCTCTGGGAGGAACCTGCTGCAGCCTATGAAAACTAGGCTGTCACAGACCTCCCAGAGGGCCTTCTCTTCTACGGCTCCCAGACTTTGGAATGGCCTGCCAGACAAGATCCATCTTATCACTACTCTCGATAGCTTCAAGAAAGCGTTAAAGATGGATCTCTTCCAGCAGGCCTTCCCGGAATAACTTCCTGGCTCAAGTGGAGTTGACTGCCTACCCTCTCCCCTGCTGCCATTGCCATTCCCCCCCCCCAATAATTTGGACATTTTACTGTATTTGATGTTTGTTTTAATTCTCCACCAGTTTAAGGGGTGGGAGGGTTAGGATTGGGAATGATTGTTTTAACTTCCTGTTGTTTTAACCCTGTTGTATGCCGCCCTGGTTGCTGAGCAGAGGGGCATGTTAAAAATAAAAATTATTATTATTATTATTATTATTATTATTATTTAACAAATATTGTTCTGGTTTCATTTGAAATTTTACTTCCAACATTTCTTGTATTATCTATATATATAAAATTCTCTTGGGTATGTTGCCATTTCCAGTGTGCTGATTGGCTGCTTAGGGACCTGACCAACCAATCATAGGTCTGTTGGGCAGCCAATCAGCACACTGGAGGTGGGACCATCTAGATTCCAAACATGGCCACTGGAGAGGGAGAGGGAGTACCATGGGAGTGGATGTGGTGTGTGCTGGAGTGCAGGGGGTGGGGGCCAAGGGGCAGAACGAGCAGTGAGGGACAGAAAGAGTAGAGGAGGGCAGAACAAGCAGTGGGGATGGCGGCAGGGAGGCAGAACAAACAGAGGGGGGTGATGGGGCAGAACAAGCAGAGGGGTGGTGGCAGGGGCAGAATAAGCAGAGGAGTGGTGGAAGGGGGCAGAAAAAATGGAGGGGGTGGCAGGGGTAGACCAAATGGAGGGGGTGGCAGGGGGCAGAACAAATGGAGGGGTGTGGAAGGGGGGCAGAAAAAATGGAGGGGGTGTAAGGGGGGCATAAAAATGGAGGGGGTGGAAAGGGGAAGAACAAATGGAGGAGGGTGGCAAGGGACCAAACAAACAGAGGAAGGTGGCAGGGGGGAAGAACAAATGGAGGGGGTGGCAGGAGGCAAAACAAATGGAGGGGGTGGCAGGGGGCAGAACAAGCAGAGGGGGTGGCAGAGGGCAGAACAAGCAGAGGGGGGTGGTAGGGGGCAGAACAAGCAGAGGGGGTGGCAGGGGGCAGAACAAGCGGAGGGGGGAAGCAGAGAGGAAAAACAAGTGGAGGGGGGTGGCAGGGGGGCAGAACAAGCAGAGAGGCAGGGGGAAGAACAAGCGGAGGGGGTGGCAGGGGGGAAGAACAAGCAGAGGGGTGGTGGCATGGAGCAGAGTTTTTTAATGGCATATGGTATTTGACTCCAGTGACTAGCTAGTATTATGTATTTGACTCCAGTAACTTGCTCTCTTACACAACTACCACATCTCTTCTCGACCTCTCCTTTCCCCAACCATGCTGAGATTTCATGCCCCAACAAGACTCCCTCTAAGCTTCCTTGCTTTCTCCGTTCATCATCCTCTACCTTGTTCTGTATCCGTTCTGTTTCTTCTCCCCACTCACTTCTGACCATCTCCTCCTTAAATCTTCTACCCTCTCCATCTTGCCTCAGACTCCACTCCCTGTTCCTATAGCTGTGAATTTTCTAGAGCAGTGCAACTCATAAAAGTGGTGGTCCATGGACGTGTGCTGATCTGCATGCTCTTGGCTGTCAGTACATGACAAGTTTCCAGGAAAGAAACAAATAGTTATAGTCAATGGGTACAAATATGGTGCCAGTCTCTGGCACACTGAGAAAAATACCCTGCTGGGCCCTGTGATGTTCTGGACTTTTCAGGGGCAAATGTTATGTCATTTATTAGCTATAAAGATAATATAGTGATGTATGCACTATGCATTAGATGTTATAAGGAAAGGATCTGTTGGGAGGGGATGAGGGGATTTTGAAAAGGCTAGTATATGACAGTTGGTCAAGGATGAGAGTGTCTGTTGGGATTAGGGATTACTTGGTAGGCTTTAGGAGTTTGAATAGTTAGGAGAGTTAGGATGAGGGTCTGAGTTAGCTAGGAGATGAGAGAGAGACCAAAAGAGATGTGATTTAGATGTGCTGAATAATTAATCTGTGATGTTACAGTCCAATTCTGTTTAATAAATCATTATTTTTGCATTATGCACTTTTGCCTCTGGGAATGCTACATATTGGAAAGCTGAATTCAGATACAGTGTTTGTGGTGGCAGCTGATAATAAAGGGTGGTGGTGTCTGGAGGTGATAGATGATAAATAAAATCTTACACAGGAATGACAAGAGCATCTAGGAGGTCGCCGCTGTTGGTGGCCACAGCGGTGGGACAAGAGGAGGTCTTTACACTGGTGGCAGAGATGGGGATAAGGGGAAGCTCTCACATATGGTGGCAGTGGTTGGGATACATGGAAGTCCACATATTTGGTGGGATAGAGGGATAGGTAGAAGCCCTCACAATTAGTGGCAGTAAAGGGATAGGTAGCCATTGGTGAAGCACCCTTTGAGTTCGGTCAGCCAACCAATTACAAAGCCACCAAACAATAGCATTGTCTAGCCCACGTTTTACTAGCTGAATTGCTAGTAAATAAGTTCCAAAGAGGTCTGGAGAGGGGCTACCAGTAAAGTGACTCCCTCTAAGCATTCCCTCCTATCCCAGTGGCCCCTGGTCAGTCCAGCAGCCATTAGTGCACTCAATCTGTGGGCTCTACATGCCAATTAATCCTTCTGCCTCAGTAATTTAAGAACCAAAGTGCAAAGAGAGACATGGGGCCTGTCTATATGAGGGGGAAAATGTGGATTGATGTGCACTAACACAAATTCGAAGCAGCTTCTATTTGTGAAGTCAAAGGCTTTCACGGCCAGCATCCATAGGTTTTCTGTGGATTTTTTGGGAGGCTGTGAGGCCGTATTCTGGAAGAGTTTATTTCTGACATTTCGCCTGCATCGGTGGCGGGCATCTTCAGAGAATGGTTGGGTAGGAGTGTGTGTGGGGTTACACTTTTGCCTCAGGGAATGCTACATATTGGAAAGTGGCATTCAGATACAGTGTCTGTGGTGGCAGCTGATAATAAAGGGTGCTGGTGTCCGGAGATGATAGATGATAAATAACCCCCCCACACACACACACTCCTACCCAACCATTCTCTGAAGATGCCAGCCACAGATGCAGGTGAAACGTCAGAAATAAACTCTTGCAGATCATGGCCTCACAGCCTGGAAAAAACCCACGGAAAACCTATAGCTTCTATTTGTCTTAACAGTTTTCTGGCAAAATTGCAGGCATGCAAAGCCATTTGCTTTTGCTGTCCCAACGGGCATGCCTGTGAATCAAGATGGTGGGTGTGAGTGAATTACTCGCATTTTTATTTTTGCCAGTTGCCACCACTGGACAGTGTTGTTTTTTTTAAAAGCATATCTAAGGTGTGAAAGTGTGATATTCTGCCTAAATATTTTTTTTAAAAAAGAAAAGAAAAAGGCTGTTTTGTTGGCTGAGCACACAATCACTAAAGTGAAAATCCAAGATGGCTGTTCCAGGCACATTCCTTGTTAGCGAGGTCTGCCCCTTGTCCATGTCCAACTAATCAGCTTCAACTTCTTCTCTTATTGGGAATGCAAATGAATGTGAATCTGATTGTCCAAATGAATGACAATGTGCATTCTTTATGGAGCTTTTTAAAAAATATGGGAAAACCCGCAAAGGCTTTCCCAGCAGAGTTTATGGTGGATTTGGTCCCCTCTCCAAAGAATGGCAAGTGCATATGTTTCAAATACGTACATCCAAATCTTTTCACAAAATGGAGTGGATACCTCTGGCTACAAACTCTCCCATGGAAGGACTGAATGGAATTTTTCTCAACATTTATTTAAATTCTTTCGGGAGAAGAAGTAAGAAAAGAACTAAATTAACAAGAATTTATGATTACTTTAAAAAAGTCTGTCTCATAAAACAGGCAGTTCAAATCTTTTTCTGAAATGGTCCTCTAGCAATCTTACATTTTAATGCTTCTTAATGGTGCTGTAAAAATAAAACAGCCAAAATCAATAGTTTTCCTTGCAGAGGTCTCTTGTGTTTGTATGCATATATCTTTATGTATATCGGTATGCAGCAAAGGTGGAAAAATTTAGTTGCCCTGTCACCAATGGAGAATTAAATAAAGCTGCCAATCTACTAAAGTCTTTATATAAATTTATGGTGGGGGTGCATTTCATAGTGTGCTGTTCAGGTCAACCCATCTCTGAAAGAATATTGTAGAACTGGGAAAAGATACAGGAAAAGGGCAACAAAAAATGAACAGGATAGTTTCCATCTGAGGAAAAGCTAAAACATTTTAGCTTTTAATTTAGTGGAGCAAAACTAAATGGGATAAGGGACATGCAGAGGCCAGAAAAGTTATTTTTTGGTCTGGAACAATCCACATCCCCCAGCCATTATGGCTAGCTGGGGATTCTGGTAGTTGTAGTCCGAACAGTATCTTTTCCAAGCTCTGGGGGGATGATGGAACTATAGGAAAAACTACAGGAAAAGAAATTCTATCTAAACATTAGGAAGAACTTCCTGACAGTAAGAGCTATTCGGCAGTGGAATGCACTGCCTTGGAGTGTGGTGGCACCTCCTTCTTTGGAGATTTTTAAACAGAGGCTGGATGACCATCTGTCGGGAATGTTTTGACTGTTTATTCCTGCATGGCAGGGGGTTGGACTGGATGGCCCTTATGGTCTCTTCCAGTTCTATGATTCTGTGATGGAGATATGCAGGGTAAGGGAATGGTGGGGAGAGAAATGTATGCAAGGTGTGGGAATGGTGGAGACAGAACACTTTTCTCTCCTGCTCTCATAATTCCCGAATTTGGAGGATGCCCAATGAAATTAATCACTAGTAGATTCAGGTTGGACAAAAGAATGTAGTTTTTCACACTGTATGTAGTTCATTTATGGAATGCCATTTATGTAATTTATTGCCACCAAGTAGGTGATGGCTGCTGAATTTGAAATATGGTGGCCATATGTGTCAGGGCTGACCCTGGGCATTTTGCTGTCTGAGTTGAAGAACAAGAGGGCACCCCTTCCATCCACATATAGACCAAACGAGTAGCTGAATTTTACTACAACCTTGCCCTTCACTGTGCCTGAGGCTAGGAGGCCATTTTGAGAAGTGCAGGGAAAGTCATGTAGTACACACAGCTCTGTCCTCTAATGCTTCACTGCTGCTCCTTGTCTCTAAGCTTCTGCTGGTTGAGATTACTATGTCCTGCTTTGCAGAGGGGAAACCTTTGTTTAAAGGGCTGTTAGAAGATATTCCTTTATCGGAAGGCCTCTTCTATTTGACAGCATGTCCAGTCAAAGTCTGGTACAAAGATCAAAGCCAGCAGAAAGTGGAGCAACTCATCAAAAGAGTTAGCACCTATATCTAGTAAACAGGCTGGTAGATGCCTCTGCCAGTGTACATATGCCTTCATTGTTGGTGAGGGGAATGGAGGTTGCACCTTCATCCACGCAACCTACCTGGGGTTTTCTGGCTATAGCTCCATCTCCTGGCCACTGCTTAACTGCAAAAGTGCTCCTAGGCACATTCCAGCTGTCTAGGGAAGAAGAGAGCTGCAAAATACCTATGAGGACCTTTGCAGCCAAGTAGTGGCTCCACCGAGAACTCCATGGCTGTTGCTTTGCTTGTGGGACATGGAGTGCCATGCAAGGAGGTACAAGATACTTCTTCCTGAAACATCCGGTGAAATATGTACACCAGCTTAACTGGAGGTTATGCTGGGATATGGCATATACCAGATCCTGGCCGGAGCAGTATTTCAGTTATAGCAATTATTTTCAAATTGGTACCTATGCCAAAATACATGCAAGGCTTAAGTAAATTTACTGGTATGTTCTCTTTTGCCCTTTTTGGCAATGTATAAGCAGGCACCCTTATTTAGAAATTCATTATAGAGAAATCTGTGGTGGGTAGTTCTGTCACAGTTACTGAATATGTAACTAAATGGAAGCTCTGCTATTCCTCTGAATAACATTTGCTGCAGGGCAAACATTGCTTTTCACTTCATGGGCTTCTTTGGGACTTCCCAGAAGCTTCTGACAAGCATATGTGTGTGGGCGTGAGTAGGCAAGAAGAAGGATATTGGACTGTATAGATGCTTGGATTCATCCAAGCCACAGGCAATTTATAACCCTCAGGACCGGTAGCCTTACCCTCCATGAACTGGGATTGGTAGTAACATTTATTTATTTATTTATTTTACAGATTATGTAACAAGGATCTCTCTCCCATTTTTTTCCTTCCTATTTGGTTTGATCTAAAGCATATTTTTGTTGTTGTTGTACATTCTTTTCTCCAACATAATTCTCTCGCCATCTTTTTCCTCTCAGTTTATCATTCGTTTTCTTCCTTCTCTTGTTTCTTTTTTTTTAATACAACCTTCTTAGACTCCAATCTCTCCTTCTCTTTATATTCCTCCTTTTCCTTAATTCTACAATATTCTGTCTCTTGTCTTCTCTCTCCCTTTTTTTTTAGTTCCCACTTTTCCCCTCACCATCTTTTTCTATACTATGTTTGCTGTTCAGTCTTCTCTGGTAGCATGACTTATTTTCCTCTGGAATTCCTTTCAGTAATGTTTTCTCCCCCCCCCTCTCTCTGTGTGTGAGTGAGAGAGAGAGACACACACACACACAACAGGAAGGATGAGGTGGGTGAAGAATGTCCACTTCACAGGTAGTCACTTCTTTCTGACTGAGATGGAATATAACAATGTCAGGATAGATTTACCCATTTAAGTCCACCATGCCATTGTGTATCATCATAACCCAACATATAACCTTTTAGGACAGAAGAGAAGGCAGCCTCACAAAGTCTGAATGTAGGGTTTGTTTCCAAGTAGTAAGCAAATGCTGGGCATAATCTAGCCTCCATTTAAATATGATGCAAAACTAGTCTACATCCAGGTACTTTGTAGGATACAGTGGTTTGTCAGTGTTAAATGAGCCCAGGTAAGTAAACACTCTGAGGGTAAAGTCTTGTACTAGAAATTCCTGGGATGGGAAAAAAAAATCTGCCTTGGGTTTTAAAAACCATGGCTAGTCCCAGAAATTCATGAGAAGTAGGAGGTACCTCACATGGATATTTTTTTGGGGGAAAATCCTGGTAAGTACAGGTACAACTCCCACCAGATCCTGAGGCTTTTGCCCAGTCTGGAGGAGCTCTTGAGTTGTTTAGGCATTTTTGAGGGTTTTGTTGTTGTTGTTCTATTTCTTCATGATGTTTCAGTTTGCTCAATTGGTTATTGCATTTTGTTATGATTGTTTCCTGTTTTTAACACAGGTTAGAAAAGTTACTTTCTGGATTGTGATTTATCAAATATCCTAGTCACTATGGCCATATGAGTGTCATAGTCCAAAAAGTAACTTTTTCATGATCTGTTTTTTTTTTTTTTAATTATGTTTAGTTGGGTTCAGATGCTGGTTGCTGCTGCTGCTGCAGTTGTTGTTGTTGTGTGCCTTCAAGTCATTTCTGGCCAACCTATCATGGGGTTTTCTTGGCAAGATTTATTCAGGGGGGGTTGCCTTTGCCTTCCTCTGAGGCTGAGAGAATTGACTTGCCCAACATCACCCAGTTGGTTTCCATGGCCGAGTGAGGATACAAACCCTTGTCTCCAGAGTCGTAGTCCAATGTTCAAACCACTACATCACCCTGGTTCTCATTCAGATAGGTGTGTGCAATTGGGCAGATGGAAGCCGACCCCTCCCAATGGCAGCCCCTCCAGTTCCCTGAAAATGATACACAGAAAATCAAAAGACCCTGCAGAATGCAGTGAGTTGTGGGGTGTCAGTGTGTGCGTGTGACTGAAGGAGACTTTCCCCTTTGTAACTCTTCTGATTACAAGACCAGCCCTGGAGAACCAAGGATACAACTTTATTTAGGGAATGAAGTACATTTCTGTCTCCCACCCACTCCCACCAACTCCAAAGCTCACCAGCACCGAGCTTGGTGGAAAGGCGTAAGGGAAGGAACAGCCCAACCTGGGAAGGTGAGATGAAGCCAGAGCGGCAAAGAGCTGCCCTCCTCTTCCTTCTCCCAGCGGCTGACCAGGCAGCTCCTCCTTTCCCTTTGCAGCCAGAATCAGAGGCCGCTGGCAGCTCTTTTCTCCTCTTCCTCACGGTGGTTTCCCCCCACATTGTCTCCGGGTGCTGGCTGCCAGGTTCTTGCCTTCAGGGTATCTCCTCCAATCACCCCAATCACACCCCCCCACACACACATACACTGTGCAAAACATCATGGGGGCATATCAATACTGCCGAGAATTGGGAATACTGCGCAGGTAAGAGGATTATTTTTTCTCATTTAGATGAGCCCTTAGATAGTGGCATGGAATAAGTTTATTGACCCTTGATTTTTATTTGGATAGGAAGCATTTCACTGAGTTACAGTGAAAATGTATAGAGAATGAGTGGCAAGCTGCTACCCAGACCAATGGGCATTCATTAAGACTTGTGTAACAGATTCTAATAGATGCAGGCAGGTCATGGGCGGAGCCTCCCCTTTCACCTTCATTGGTACTCTGAAAAGGGCCTCAGCTATAGTGGAAATAGGAATTGGACACACTTGTGCAATTGAACCACTCCTGAAATTGAACACTGACCTCATTTCTTCAGGGGAAGCATGTTTTGCCCTCTCCAGAACAGTCTTGTTTGGCAAAATTGGATCTCCTGAGCACTGAGTGAATTTCTACCTGGTTAAGACAGGTAGGAGCCTTGTGGGTTGAATCCTGTTGGCTGGTCATATTAGAGCAGTGCTGCTTAAAGTGGTGGTCCCTGGACCAGTGCCATTCCCTGACCCCATTGGTTTTGGGTCCCTGGCAAGTTTCCAGGAAAGAAAGAAACCATTGTATGGTGCTGGTCCCTGGCACAATAGAAAAATAATAATTGCCAGACCACCACATCAGAAAAGATGAGAAGCACTGCACTATTATTACAATTGGTGTTAGAATTAGGGATGTAAAGAAAACTTGAAAATTTTCCCATCCCTTCCAAGAAAATGGCAGGCAGCCATGAGATTCTTTGTATACCAGGACGTTTCAAGGAAAAAAAGAAAATCCATTATGTGCTGAAGTGCATGCTTTTCTTGCACAGAACACCTGGTGTTTCTATACAGAAAGTGTGTTTTCTTTGCCAAAAGTAGCATTTTTTTGCACAGGAAACAGTGTATTTCCACACAATACCACAACATTTCCTGGCCAAATCAGGTGTATTCAATGCAAAAGATGTGGTTTCCTAGAGGAAAAGAAAAGCTTTTTCTCAGAAAAATCACATAATCTTAATTTTTTTTAATTTTAATTTCCTTTTGCAAATAATTGATCTTTGAAAAAAAAGGTTTTCATCTTTACTGTTATGTTTTAAAAATGATTTTATACCATTTAAAATTATAGATGTTTTAACATGCTAATATAAATGGTGTGGTTTTTTGTTTTTTTTTGAACATTTATACCTTCAGATTTTTTAGTTGTATTTTGTTTTAAGCTTATTCTAAGCAACCTTGGTCAGGAGAAAGAAACAATATAACTTAAGTAATACATAAATAAATGGAATAAAATCTGCACAAAAAGTAACATTTGGGTTGGTTTGTTTATTTTTGCCCAACTGAAGGCTTTGAAAAGAGTCCAACAGTGCAAATAGTCAACAAAATCTGCAGAGAAACCTCCATATTCTTGTGTAGAGGGAAGAAAACTGTTGAAATTACTTGTTCTTGCATGTATACAAGCATAACTGCGGATCCTGTTGGTAACATATGCAAGCATAACTGTGTTTTGTATGCAAGAACACAGTGAAAGAAGACATGTACATTCCCAGTTGGAATAGCCACCCTATTTGTCTTGCATATACTTTGGATGAGCTGCTCTTGACCGTACTAACTTATATTGGGTGTTTTCTGCTCATCTTCTGAATCTAAGTCTAGGAATTGCCTAAGAAATATAGACATGTGAAAGCACATCTGGTAATTGAAAAAATGAAAAAAAATGTAATAATAAAGTACTCATTTTGAAGCAACAGTGATGAAGATAATGGATGATAGCCAGGCAGGCCATATGCACTTGAAGGACAGAATTAATCATGGGCTCCACAATGCAAAACAAGAGCGACAAGTACAATAAAACATTTAAAGACAAGAATGGATTTTAATTTTAAGAACTGTAATAAAACAATATGATAATGATGATAGCCAAGGCAGATTTGTGCACGTAGAACTGGAATAAGAAACAAATTAAAGCTATACATAATATTTAATTGGCACTTGCAATACATTTGAAAATATACTATTGACTTAAAAAAAAAATGATTGGGAGACACACCACTGGAAGATTCCTACCTGCCCATGATAGTCAAGAGAGTTGAGCTGAAAAGAATCCATATGAAGTAAGAGGCAGAAGTTGAGATTGTAGATAGTGATTTTCAAACCTGCATTTAACAAAAGAAATCTCTGGAAACCCTTGCAGTTCCATTTAGTTAGACTGGAATTAATAAGATAAGACTTGGAATTAAAGAGGTGATTATTGGTGCAAAATTATTTTAAAGTGGTTTTGTATCTTGCAGATACATTTTCATTAAGCCTCTAGCTATGGCACCAAGGGGATCATGTTTTGCTGTTGCTGTCTAGTACATTTTTATGTTACTCTTTCATTTGCTTGTACAGTTGGCGTATGTTGAATATTGCTTGCAGAAAAAACACACACCAGCAACATGAAAACAAAACATAGCCGCTTTGAATCCTGGAAATTAAGGCAACTTATCTGGTTAGAATTTAAGTTTTGTATTTTTCCACTTCCACTTTGCTTCACACAGTGCAAATGTCTGTTTTCTTACTTAGTCCATGATGAGTAGCTCAGTCTAATCCTGGCTCATTGGTTTTTCCATTTGTAAAATGCATGGGTTTGCAACATGCCTTTGTTGCCTATATACATCATGAGCAAGATCCTACTTTTACCTGGTGGACTGTAAACCTCTGCCAGGTGTAGTTGACCACCTACCCCTTCCCTCCAGGTGTGCTATGTGCCTCCTTGCTGGCTTGCCACCCCTTGTGACCATTTAGTAACTGGAGAGGGTGGCATAACATAGATGGTCAGGCAGTATCTGGCTGTGTTTCTGTGGCTGGATGCATGAAGACGACATCCTCCTCCTGCACCTCCCCTGGGGAGATCCAGCAGGATGCCTGCTTCTTTGTGCGTCCAGCTCCAGGAACACAGCTGAATGCTTCCTGGCCACTTGCACCCTCCCTGGCCACTAAATATCCATGGGCAGGGCAGCCAGCAAGTAAGGAGGTAGGTGGCATGGCTGGCAGTTGTTGAGGTGCTGGAGTTCTCTGTAACAACCAAAACAGGATACACAGAGAGTTATGCTTGCATATGTTACCAACAGGATTCCAGGTGTTGTATTTGTGATGTTTGTTGTAAATGTCTATCAAGTTGGCGTTGACTTATGGTGGCCCTATGATTGAGAGACATCAAAGAGGATGGGCGACACGCTGGGATGGGTTCCCCCCAGCCGCAACACCGGCCGCAGGACCAAGGTAAGTCCCGCAGCCGATTAACAGACTTACTAAGGATTTTATCAGACCAGGCAAATATGGCATCATAACAATGCCCAATGAACACAAAAGGGCACACATACCATACGATGTCATCCTTTCTCTATCTTGCCCTGTCAAAAAGCCATTCCTTTTTATTGACGGGCCAAGCGTCAATTGATCTCCCATGGCGCTTTTTTGCTGGCATTGCCAGTGTTTGAAACTTCGTGCTGTTTTTTCTCATAACTACACCGTCAATGAAAGAACACTTCCGGGTGAGATTGCGACAGCCAGGTAGGGGAAGCTCTTTTTATGAACCTCTCTGGTATACTTGGGACTTTTAAATTGTATTTCTGTGCTTATGTGAACATTTTATGTGTTTATTTTGCTTTATTTTTTTAATTTGCCACACTCCCCTCTTCTGGTGAGAATCGGGGAGATCTCTAACCAGTAAGAAGATGGAGCTCCATTCATGCTCCATTTTTGCTGGGGCTGCCTCTTCAACAGTGCTGGAGGTAGATCTGGTAAAGGGGTTCTTTTGCTGACATAAAAACATTTCAAAATATGCCAGCAAAAGAATGTTTCTGGAGGGTGGTCTGATAAAGTTGTAAGATCTTGCCGACTCAGTTCTGCATCTTCCTTGATTGATTCTAGCCACTTATAATACAGTTTTCCTCTACTCCTACTTCACCAAGCATTATTATCTTTTCTAATGAGTCATGTTATCTCATGACTACTCAGATGATTTTTAAATCAATGATTTTAAAATATGTATTGATTGTTTTTAATATGTGTTGGTTTTATATATTCTTTTAATTGATTTGCTGTTGTGGTGGTGTGCCTTCAAGTTGTTTTTGACTAACGGTGACCTTATCATGAGGTTTTCTTAGTAAGATTTGTTCAGATGGTGTTTGTCATTGCCTTTCTCTGAGGCTGAGAGAAGCCAATGGCTTTCCATGTCTGAGCAGGGATTTGAACCCTGGTTTCCTAGAGTTCTAGTTCAACACTCAAACCACCATTTAACACCATTTAATCCATTGTTGCTAGCCTACCTTAATCTATGTTGTTGTTGTTCTTGTTATTATTATTTCAAAGTATATTACCCTCTGTTTGGTAATTTTGCTTCTAGGGAGTGTTGAGGCTTGTTTTTGCTCAAGGATTCAATTATTAGTCATCTTGGCTGTCCATGGTATCTGTTGAAGTCTCCCCAGCATTACATTTCAAATGAGTGATAGGTACATATCAATCAATAATTTTTATTAATATATATTGATTGATTTGAATGATAATTAATTAACAACAACAGCTAGGCTTTTATTTCCCCAGCCCTCAATTGCAACACTGATGTGAAGAAAGTTGTGGGTGTGGGGACCATGTGGGGATTTTTGTAAGGAAGGACTGTGATGTTTTTCACTAATTCTGTTACTTAAAACATACTTTGGGGGGCTCAGAATGCCACATGTGTTCTTTATCTAGTGGTCTAATTGGTAGATCTCAGGCTCTAGTTAAAAAAACCCTCAACCGAAGTAGGTTCTGAATTCCTAGCCTACAGAAGCTGGGGGGACAAGGTATGGTTTTTGTTTTATCTGTCTTTCTGCTTCCCCATGACTTCATAGCCAATGTTCAGCATATCTATTTATCTGCCTGCCTGCCTCCCTTTTGCACTCCCTTGATGGGGCTATGGTCAAGCGGCATGCTTGGCTCTTCCTGGCATGCTTATGGTGGGGTGGGAGATTATGGACCCTTGGGGAAGAGAGTTCAAGGATTGGGCCCATTTTTGTAGTTTGCTGGACATGAAAGAGGGTGAACAATATGCACCATTGTTCCCTTAACCCAGCCTCATTCCCTATCTGTCTTCTAGCAGTCAGGTGGAGAATGCAGCTATCAGCTCTCAAGCCATTAGACTCTCTATAATTTGGAGAAATTACTTTGTTTGTTATAGTATGCAGAATCCTTCCAGCCAGCATAGCCAGTGGTTTTGTCCTTTTAAAATTCTGGGCTCATTCAGAAGGGGGAAAAAGGTCTCTGGAAGTATGGTATTGGGAGTGTCCAGTTCTTTTTGTTTTGATTTTACCTGCATATTCCACAGTTTGCATCCAAACTCTTTCTTGAAATATCCCGAGTTTTCTTCACTCCCCCGTCATATTCTTCCTCTATCCTCTCCCACTAATCATGTGTCACATCCAGACTCCTATAACATTTTTCACCAATTTTCACCCCTGCCAATGCTGATTTGGCAGACTGGTTAAACTGGCCCTGACGCTAGGATCATTTCATTTAGGTGCAAACATTCCTCTTTCCCTTGTTCAATGTGTCCTGGAAACAACAGCTGTGTTTACTGGTGGTGGACATCTTAGCTAATTCTGGGAGAATATGACCAGATAACCAAGTAGAAAGACATTTCATTTTGGAAAATACTGGGTTAATTTAAAGTGACCTGGGAAATAGAAATGAAAAGTCCTTGGTAATGCTGGGAGATCCCAGGACATACTTTGGGGTGAAGTAAATACCATGTGGATCTTCAAAATAAATTTGGTTTGCACAAGAACAAAACCTGTGATTTTCAGAGACTCTTTTTTTCCTCATCTAGAGGGACTCTCAGGAGATTTTCGCACAGGCTATATATCTCATGGCAGGAACAGAACAGGATCGGAAAAGGTTTTCCTTTTCAGACGACGTTGACCCCATTCTGTGCTGCATCCATCCTGCTCCTGTGACTGTTCTGGAACAATGTAATCACGATTTTTCATCATGAATAGACCTCCCATTCCGTAGTTATCACACAATCATGGGTGTGCGAACAGGAGCCCTGTTCCTGTTCCGAAATGACAGCCGTGGAGGGGAGGTCCATTCTGAGCACTTCCTGGTACGATCTGGACATCCAGGTAAGTGGCACCCCTTATTTTACCCTCCCTGTTTTGATTGTGTGATTTAAAGTGTGTTTTTGTGCCTGGTGAACTGATTTTATGTATGGGGGAGTTTTATTTTTTAAATTTACTGCCCGGCCGTTATCACGTGATAATGTGATAACATTTCACACGGCTGGTCGTAAAAGCAGCCTTACGACGGCTGCATTTACAGCCGGCCAGCGAGGGGAGGGGGAGCCCGTTCCTGCTGCGGAATTAAGGTGAGTGTGTGAAAGATTTATGTTATTCCGTGGCAGGAATGGGAGAGGAGGTGGCAGGGCAGTAACGGGGCATTTTGGCCCCGTGTGAAAATCTCCTCAAGTCTCTTTTTATATATCCTTTCCTATTCTTTCCTCTTCTCATAAAGGATTTTTTTTCCTGACAGATGAGTAGCAAATATCTATGTGGAGATATTACTAAAGTTGAAGGTTACTGGACTAAAAAAAAAAAAAGATAGGCAACATTTTGTTACATCTACATGCCTTAAGAGGTTCAGTGCAAAACCAAACTAATAGTCAAATATGAGTGACTGTTAATTGAACAATATTAGGCATGATTATGACTTTGTTTGAAACAGCCACATCCCTTTGTCAAAGAAAAAGGAAAGAAAAACACAGGAGCCTAAATCCATGAACAAAGAGATCAAAATAAACTTGAAAGTTAGGAGTAATTATGGAGTTGAGTGAAAAATAATAACAAAAAAGTAATAATCCTAAATAATGGAAGGGGAGGATGACAGTCAAACTAGATCAATGTACGTGTGTGACAAAGTAATGTCATTTCAGATATAAGAACAAGGTATGCACACAAGTGCTTCAATAATACTGTTTTCAGTCTCTGCAGACAGAATAATACAGTACTTGGTACAATGAAGGAATGTGACAACAAAAAAGCCACTTTTGAGGTCTGCCTCCTCCCCTGCCAGCACCCATTTAACCCTCCATTTAACCACAATAGGAAGGATCCAGTTAAGTTCTTTTAAACAGCTTTCATGTCAGTATGAGAGAGGCAACCAGGAGCAGGTGTATAACTCACAGAACATAAGGACATAGGAAAAGTCCTGCTGGATCAACCCAAATGCCTATCCAGTCCATTAAGCTGTTAGTGGCCAACCTCGTGGCCATGTAGGCATCACCAAACCAGAGGAAATGCACCACCAAATGTGAGAAGCAAAAAGGAGACTGGTTTGGATACAACTGCATGTGGAAATCCATTTGTAAAGATGCAGAATTAGAAATGATTTTTGTAGTGTAGACAAAAATATATATCTCACCTGAGTGGGGAAGATCATACCCAGATGACGTATGTGTTTGCTGAGTCCACTGTCCCAGCAGTAAGTAAGGACTGACAACTTCAGCATCTAAAATGTCTCTCCTTATGGCTCTTTATCTTTACCTCAGACTTGAAATGTACCTACACCATAGCAATTTGCTACCAGTTTAACTGTCATGCTCCATAATGACTTGTAATTTGGTGGGGTACTTAGAAGTTTCTGCTAGAGACCTCTAGTCTGCTGTCATGAACTACAGCACTAAGGGCAACTAAAATGGTGAAAGGTCTGGAAACCATGCCTTATGAGGAGAGACTTAGGGAGCTGGGTATGTTTAGCCTAGAAAAAAGACGGTTTAGAGGCGATATGATAGCCCTGTTTAAGTATTTGAAGGGATGTCACGCTGAGGATGGAGCAGGCTTGTTTTCTGCTGCTCCAGAGACTGGAACACGGAGCAATGGGTGCAAGCTCCAGGAACAGAGATTCCACCTCAACATGAGGAGGAACTTTTTGACAGTAAGAGCTGTTCGGCAGTGGAACACACTCCCTCGGAGCGTGGTGGGGTCTCCTTCCTTGGAGGTCTTTAAACAGAGGCTGGATGGCCATCTGTCGGGGATGCTTTGATCAAGATTTCCTGCATGGCAGGGGGGTTGGACTGGATGGCCCTCATGGTCTCTTCCAACTCTGCAATTCTATGATTCTATGATTCTATGATTCTATGAACTACAACTGTAACTCACTTCCTGTCTGTAGCAGTGAGTAGCTTCCATGTCAGTAGGATGGCAAATACCACTGAAAGTCTGGATTAAAACCCAGAGTGGATTCACTGCATTATTGTTATGGAAGCCTTCACTTCTCCTTCTCCTTCTCCTTCTCCTTCTCTTTCTCCTTCTTGTGTGCCTTCAACTAGTTTCTGACTTACCACAACTCTAAGGCCAAACCTATCATATATCTTCTTTGGAAATATTTGTTCAGAGGGGGTCTACCATGACCTTTCTCTGATGAAGAGAGTGTGACTTGCCCAGGGCCACCCGGTGGGGTTTCAGGGTTGAATGGAGACTTGAACCCTGGTCTCTCCAATTTGTAATCCAACACTATACGCACTGGCTCTCTTGCTACTTGCTCCTGCTTCCTACTTCCTTGGGCTCCTGTCAACATTCTCAGCTTAATAATAAAATGCTTAAGAGCACAACTCTTCCAACTGAAAATGATGTCTCCTAGGAGCACCATAACTTTTAAGGTGGACATTCATTTTTAATATAGAATGGAATGAATGAACCACATTTGTTTTAGTCACAAAAACAAATGAAAATTAAGGTGCATAAGATCTAAATGAAAATACAGTAGCACCCCCATATCTGCTGATTTGTTGATTCAATTATCTGTGGATAGTGATGGCAGGGGAGTGAATTGTGGAGGGAGGGGAGGAGGAGACCTCACCTCCCTTTTCCCTTCTCCGTGGGGCTTCCAGTGGTGTGGTGGAGCTGGCGGGGGGTTGGAGGGAGGAGGCAAGCTTGCTTCCCTTCTTCATTCTCTGCAGGGCTTCCTGTGGCAGCATTCACTATTACCCGTGGATTTAATTATCTGTAGTGGGCCCTGGATCCAGTCTCCCGCAGATAAGGGATTATCTGTATATTCAATTTGCATTCATTCAGTCTTTTAAAATTCATTTTCCCAAAGTTTTTTTTCCTCTGTTAGAAAATGGAAAAATTGAAAATTGTCTTTTTTTGGGCAAACCATGGCTTATGGATTATTTTCTTTTAGAATTGTAAAATGTTTAAGAAAAGATGTCCATATATTTCCTCCATCCAAATTATTCTAAAATGTTTCTGACGGGGAGACTATTATGTGAGACAATGTATGATGTCTGATCCTTGCAATTTCTGCTCTTGGTTTCCTTTTTTCTGTTCTTTTGATGGGAATGAGTACTTTATGTCTGCTTGGCACTGTGGAATATTAACAAAGAGAAAATAATTTACCCTGTTTTACTAATTTTGATTGTTTCTTATGTTTTTATTGTTTTTTTTTTTGCATGCTTTTAATAAACTAGCAGAACGAAAGAGGTTTGGGATCTTGTAGCTCCATTTGTGACAAAAAAAACAAAATCAAAGGAAAATCAACTTGTAATTATTCTCTGAATAAACAGTACTTTTATTATACCAAACATGATAATGCTATTCCAAACCACATTATACATAATACATTTTATTTTCCTAAACTAGCAGATCATTCAACAGACAGTCTGTAAGCACTTAGAAAGGAATGCCATGATCACTAAAAGTCAACATGGGTTTCTTAAAAACAAGTCATGCCAGACTAATCTTATCTCTTATTTTGATAAAGTTACAAACTTGGTAGATGAAGGGAATGCTGTGGATGTAGTGTATCTTGATTTCAGTAAGGCCTTTGACAAGGTCACTGTGGTGACCCGTATACGGTCAACCCACCACTTTAACACTCTGACTTTAGGATGGCAGTCCTGTGGGTTCTCTTTGCATCCCACTACTGCCCCCAAAAGATGTGTGAAGCACCAACCACTTTCTATTGGGACAGCCCTTTGTGTCCCTGATATCAGGTAGCATGGTTTAAATTAAACGGAGGGCAAGCAGCTTTAAACTCTAACGAAAGTTTATTGAAAAATATAAAACAAATAAACTGTAGTTGAATATTAAAGTTGTTAATCTTCTTAAGGCTTTTGGCAGGCCTTTCCTGATTAGATCCCGGCCTCAGGAACTCAGTCTCCTGGCTTTTTAAAAATTATGTATATATTTGTTTTTAATGTGTTTTTTTAGCTAGAAGGTTTTAATCTTATTGTGTTTAATGTCTTTTTATGTGGGAGGGTGGGGGTGGGTGGTGTTTTTAGTCATTATTATAATGTTTTAATTGTTGGAAGCCACCCCGATTGTTTTTAGCAGAGGGGCGGGGTATAAATAAATATTATTATTATTATTATTATTATTATTATTATTATTATTTACATCAGATTCCTTTTAAAATAATAACATTAATCTAGCCGCACCAGCACTACTAACTCAGGAACAAAGTCCTAAATCCCCTTTATATACTTGACTTGCTCTGAGCCTCTCCCTACTAGACTCTCCAACTCTATTCAGTCCCACTCTGGACCCTTAGGACCCTTATGTGGTCATCAGACTGAAAAGTTCCCTCAGGAACTCTAAGAGCGCACCTTCCCTTCGGTGTAACTCTTTCTTTCCAGTCAAACCTCAAAACAATTAACCCCCTCTCACTCTCTTTCAGGCCCCTTTAATAGCCATGCCCAGCTGCCTTCCTATTGGCTGGGCACCTGCTGCTCTGAGATTGGCTAAAAGAGCGGCCTTTCCATCACAGTCACCCATGATTTTCTTGCAAAAAGTTTAGTAACCTGTGGGCTAGACAATGCAACTGTTAGGTGAATTTGTAATTGGTTGACCGACCAAACCCAAAGGATGCTCACCAATGGCTCTTCTTCATCCTGGAGAGATGAGACTGGCAGCGTGTCACAGGGTTCTGTCCTGAGCCCAGTGCTGTTCAACATCTTTATCAGTGACTTCGATGAGGGAATAGAGGCCATTCTTATCAAGTCTGCAGATGACACCAAATTAAGAGGGGTAGCTAATACTCCAGGGGACCTGATCAGAATTTAAAAGGGATGTCATTTTGAGGATGAAGCAAGCTTGTTTTCTGCTACTCCAGAGACTAAGGACATTTTCAGACGGCCCTTACTGTACACGCAGCCTCCGGAGCAGTAACAAGGCTGCTGCGCAGCAGGGGGTCCATTTTGGATGACGCCATCCCTCTCTTGGCATCGTCCGTGATTGTTCCGGCTAGCATTGAAGGCAGTTGTACTATTTTTTACTCACGGACAACTTCTGTGAGTGAAAAATAGCGTGACCACCTTCAATGCTAGCCAGAACAGTCACGGATGATGTCAAGAGAGGGACGGCAACATCCAAAATGGACCTCCTGCCGCGCAGCAGCTTCGTTACTGCTCTGGAGGCTGCTTGCGTGGTAAGGGGCGTCTGAAAATGTCCTAAGACAAGGAGCAATGGACTCAAAATACAGGAAAAGAGATTCTACCTAAACATTAGGAAGAACAAAAATGTGCACATTAATGGGGTTGGGGGGAAGCATAAGATGTGTGCATACATTGGGAAAGCTTTGTTCCAAAATATGCATGAATTTCCATGGAAAACCTTTTCCAGCTGCCCTGCTGCGTTACTTCAGCATGTGGTAAGCCTGTTATTCTTCCCTGACCTTAGATGTATTCATTCCAGAATTTGACCCCAAAACTTGACAAAGAAGATATGGCAGATTTGAAGCGTTCTCAGGGTTTAAAAAATACCCTGTTATGGTAACCCCCCCCCCCCGCCGGGCAGGGAAATTTATTCCATTCACAGTCATTTATGATCTTTACTTGTAAAATTCATTCAAACATCAAAAATCATCTGAAGAGCTTTGTATAACTAAAGTAAATGCATGTGTCATGATTTTGCCCAAGGGTCTGCTGGTTTGACTTTTAAGGTGCATGTACATCTGTCCCATACCCTCCAACATTTCACAGATGAAAACCAGAGGATGTATGGCCAAACAACACCAGAGTGTGGTCCAGATAGTAAAATTTATTGATGATGAAGATCACACAAGCTAGGAGGGGTTGCAGCAGTTTGCTTTTCCTTGAGCCTACTGGAAAGGCAAGATTCTCCTTCCTTCCCTCCCTTCCCCACTGACTTAACTGAGTGAAAACTACTTTTGTACTTTGAACTCAGTTTGCAATGATGCAAGTAAGCTGAGGCAAAGGTAGAAAATGGGAGTAGGAGAGAGAAACTGGGATATATAAAAGCAGCTGGAAACGTGGGACAACAGTGGATTAATTGGATCCGTCCACACTAAATTGGGACAGTTGGATGATATTTTCACCATAACCCCCCCAAAGGTGGGCGGGCAGTGTAAAGGTAATACTTTTCTCTAATGATGTCTTCACTAGTAAAAAATTCCAGCAACTTTTGAAGGGGCACTTTTAGTTTTAAAAAGGAAAAGCCTTGACCACTGGCAACCACTCTCCTAACAGCTGGCAATCTCTTTGTATGAAGCAGATATTGTAAATACTGATTATATATGAAATAAAGAAAGGAGAAGTGGTGGAGGCATTCCTAGTTAACAGAATGGCATGGCACAAAAAGTCAAGATGAAAATAAGCAAGAGGATGATGATTGAACACTTGACAGGTGCTGGTATGATATTTCACTGCTTTCTTTTTTGAATGATAATAACAATGTAAATGTGATGTCGAAGGCTTTCACGGCCAGCATCCATCGGTTTTTCGTGTTTTTTTTTTTCCCGGGCTGTGAGGCCGTGTTCTTCCTCACAGCCCAGAAAAAAACCACAAAAAAACAATGCAAATCTCTCTGTGGTTGCTTTCTCCAACTGTCCCTATTAGCCCCCCCCAAAAAAGTTCCTGTTTTTTTGGTACCTGTCTCAGGTAACACACACACAAATTTGTCCTTTAGAAACACTCTGAAAATATTAGCGAAGTTTCTACTTTGTGCTAGTATAGTGGCAATTTACACTCAGTTAAGTGGTAGTTTCACTACACCATCCTTCTGCTGAACACCAAGGTATCAGTTACATGGCAATTTTTGTCGGGGGGTGTACCGTGACTTCCTGATCCCGTATTCGTCCCGCACTGTTTAGACAATTTTTGTGATATTTACACAACAAAAGTTCTGTTTCTTTTTATTGGTCTCGCACTGTTATATCCTGTGCTTTTCTTGTTTACACATGTTTAGTGTACTGGGATATATATATATATATATATTTGCTGTCAATCAAGGATGCGATTACTTGTGTTTTCACAACCTTGGTGACGTACTTCCTTTAGAGTTCCGCGCCATGAGTGATGCTATTGGCTGGCTTGGGGGGGGGAGATATCAGGGGGCAGAGGCTTGCGTTTGTCCTGTCTCTTTAAAATGTTAACCCTTTAAGCAGGGGCAGCTGTGGAGTGAGGTTTCAAGCCAGTGACACATAAGGCATTTTGAAAGACCCAGACGCTGGCATTTTTTAATTTTTTACTGTGCCTTGAGGGAGGGGGATGAATGAATGTGTGATCTTTCGCTCAGACGCTGGGATATTTTACACAAACCTTCGTGCAGCTGGAAGGAGGCAGGAACCATCAGGTTTAAACCCTGTCTTTCCTTTTGAAATCAAGCCGAGTGCGGGGGGGGGAGAGGCTTGCAATTGCCCTTGTCTCTTTAAAATGTTAACCCTTAAAGGAGAGGCAGCTGTGGAGTGAAGGTTTCAAGCCAGTGACACACAAGGCATTTTGAAAGACCCAGATGCTGGCATTTTATACTGTGCCTTGAGGGAGGGGGATGAATGAATGTGTGATCATCTGATCAGATGCTGGCATATTTTACTGTGCCTGGGGGGGGGTGATGAATGTTTGATTATCTGTTCAGACCCAGGGAGGAGATCAAGGGAGGTGGTGGGTGACCCTCTGCCCTCCACGATCTCTTTGTAACATGCAGTTGAGGAAGAGGTTAAAGCTGAAGGGTTTGCACTGTAGAAATCCATTGAACAGGGTGATTTAGTACACACGCGCGCACACACACACAAACCTTCGTGCAGCTGGAAGGGATGCCTTGGTTTTCAGCTGGTGAGGCTGAATCTGTTGAACGGGTGACTGACCCCTCCTTTTCTGGATGCTGATCTCTAAGCCCACCCCCAGTCACCATTTCCGGTCATCCCCTAGTACCGAGATAGCTTGTCCCGGGCTGTTTACATTTCTGATTTTCCGAATCCTCCAGTGACTTTTTTAAAAAACGGCACAAACCGCAGGACTGGAAGTCCTGCTGGTTGAGGGATAAAAGGTGGCCCCCCTTCCGAAAATCACGTGCCCGACCCAATGTACGTGTAAACAACCAGAGTTCGACACGAATTCTTCCCACTACATTTTCATCGTGTAAACAGCACCCAACATTGTGCAATCAACTAACTACTTGAGAATGTGCTTGCTGTTTCTACAAGTGAATCAAATGGCACAGTGGAGGCACTTGTGGATAGCTGTGCACACCCATGAATGCACCATTGCATGTGCAAGAGTTACACTTGCAGAACTCCGCTTATGTAACTGTGAATTGAATACCAACGTTATGCCATGGCTACAAAAGTACCACCACACGTGTATGGTAACTGATGATATGGCTTCAAGTATAGTCCACATAAGATACCCAGTATGGCATACTGGTTGGGTGTTAGACTACCACTCAGGAGACCAAGGTTAAAATCACTGCTCAGTTATGGAAATCCACTAGGTGACCTTAGGCAAGTCACACTCTCTCAGCCTCAGAGGGAAGCAAAGGCAACCCCCCTCTGAAGAAATCTTGCCAAGAAAACCACATTATAGGCTTGCCTTAGAGTCACCATAAGTTGGAAACAACTTGAAGGCACACAACGACAGCAATAACCCACAAGGCAGACTCTGACTGAGATCCAATAAGCAAGCTGGCAGAGTACAAATCTCTGCTGGTTACTTACACCATCAACTTATGGGACTGGAATGAA
This sequence comes from Gambelia wislizenii, assembly GCA_030847615.1. Taxonomy (NCBI): domain Eukaryota; kingdom Metazoa; phylum Chordata; class Lepidosauria; order Squamata; family Crotaphytidae; genus Gambelia; species Gambelia wislizenii. The sequence continues at coordinate 467,416,845 of JAUMIR010000001.1, forward strand.
AGAACAATGATGCCATGCAAGAAGTCAGCACAGAAGACGGAATGTTCCTACTGCCTTGCCACTTTTCTTCGGAGTGCATTAAAGCTCCCTAATCACCTTCTCCAGTGTCCAGTCAGGCCTCTTAGATGCAGCTTGTCTACTCAGCTGCCAGTCACTGTAGGGGTGAGGCTGGTCCTCAGATATACCAGGACGACCAGGTGTGTTCCTCGCAACCAATTAATGGCCAAGAGGACTGAGCTGCTCCAACAACTTACCTGGGATGATGTGTGTTATGAAAGGAGGTTCATCTTGTCCGTAGTTGTCAATTCTGAAATACATTGGCTATCCAAAGTTTCAGGCCTGTGTTTTTCTTGTTCTATCTTGCATTAATTTAATAATGTTTTAAGGGGAGGGAGGGATTTTGAGTTGTTTTATACTGTCTACCATTTTATCATTGTAAGCCGCCCCGATTGCTTGCAGAGGGGCGGGATATAAATAAATTTTATTATTATTATTATTATTATCTGGAGATGTCAAGGATGAAACCTGGGACCTTCTCTATAGAAAGCATAGGCTGTGTTTCTGAGGTACAGTCCTTCTGTTCATGGTTGGTTTGCTCTGGATGTGTTTCAAAGAACATTTCTTCAAGTACACTAGAAACAGGAAAGACAAACACACATATAATAAGAAAATATTGTTAAATAAATAAAAAAATTGTTAAATAAGGAAGGTGAAACAAATTTTTAAGGTTAAGATTATTTATTGCCATCAGTTCTGAAGATTTGATTCACCTTTATTGTATCAAACAGTTGTTGTTCTTGCTCTTGCTGTTGTTGTATGTCTTCAAGTCATTTCTGACTTATGGTGACCCTAAGACAAACCTATCACAGAGTTTTCTTGGGAAGATCTGTTGAGAAGGGGTTTGTCATTGCCTTCCTCTGAGGGTGAGAGAGTGTGACTTGCCCATGGTTACCCAATGGATTTCCACAGTGGACATGGATTTGAACACTGATCTCTCAGAGCCTCAGGCAAATACTCAAACCACTGCACCACACTCTAATATATAATGTTACCTGTACTAGTAAAACATACAAAATCATAGACACACAGTATACATGTCTATCATTCTTAATGTACTGAAAAAAATACAATAGGACTTCTGTATCCATGGTTTCTGCATCCATGGGGTCAATTTATTTATTATTTGTTTTAGGTATTTATACCCCGCTCTTCAGCCACGAAGGCTCTCAGAGTGGCTTTCAGATTGTTGAGCAATAGCAATTTACACCACATTAAGTGGTTTCCAATGTGTGCTAGCTAATTTTCCCCACAAGCCAGGTACTCATTTTACAAACCTACAAAAGGATGGAAGGCTGAGTGAACCTTGGAGCCCTCTAGGATCGAACTTGCAATGTGGTGGCTTGCAGTACTGGTATTTAACCACTGCAACACCAGAGTCAACAAACCATAGCTGGAAAATATTTTTTTGGGGGGGGGATCCCAAAAGCAAACTTTGCTGTTCTCCATTTTATATAAGGGATGCCATTTTACTACACCATTGCATATAATGGGACTTGAGCCCCATTTTTGGTATCTCCAGGGACGTCCTGGAACCAAAACCTCAGTGGATACTGAGGGCCCACTGTATTCAAAATGAGTTGGGCCTATGAAACATAGAACATTATCAGATGTTCCCTTTAAAATGTTCTGTTGCTGGCATAAAAAAACCCAATTTTTATGCTGGCAAAAGAACATCACCCCACACACATTTACCTCCTCTCCTGGTGTGGCGTAATGTCTCTTTAAATTAACTGTACTCTTACTCCAGCTGTATGGTATTAATGGGCTGAGGCTCCTGTGTGAGGCAGTCCTTATCCATAATGCCTGGCTGGAGTCGTGGAGGGAATAAACCTTGTTTCTGCTGTCTTGGACATTTATCACCTCGCGAGTTTGCCTTATTGCAACAGTTGATATTACACACGGCAAAGGCAGCTCCGGCAATAAAGAGGAAGTGAACGGAGCTCCGTTCACTTCCTCTTTTGAAATGCTGCATGATTTCATCACACAGGAAATTCAAAAATAAAAAAAGAAATAAACATCTAAAAATCACACCAAGCACACACACATACAAGCCGCCAAGTAACCCGGGGAGGGTAAAAAAAAGTTCTCCACTTACCTGGATGTCGCGATCTCACCCAGAAGTGTTCTGCCTGGTCGGGCCATTGGCTCTGCATCAACAAGAGTTAAATGGCCTGAGGCTTTGCACACTGTCAATGCCAGCAAAAAAGTGGCAGGGGGATCTATTGACAGCTTAAGTTGTCAATTAAAAGGTACGGGATTTTGACAGGACATAACCAGAAAAGGGTGACATTGTCTGATCTGTGCGCCCTTTTGCAGTTATGTGGTGTCATTATGATGCTGTATTTTGTCCATCTGATAAAAGCCCATAGTTTCATGAACTTTTGATGTTTCATCTTCCCCCTTTCCCTCTTCTCAATGTGGTTTTAACATCTACCTCTGTTTAATGTCGACCTCTGTTTGTTATAGCCTGCTGTTATCACTACTTTGTGAAGTAGGGAGAGCTTAAAATTATTCTTTATGGTTGGTTGTTTTAACTGATTGTCTTTGATAGTTAGCTGTGTTGGGAACCCTGTGGGATGCTGGAGCTTGAGGTTAATATGCTGAAAAATAACATAAAAATAATTTCATCATTATTTATTTAATGAATGCAATCAATGAATGGATTTTGAAAGGGGCCCATATCTCTCCACTTATGCAGCAAGTCAGTCTTTTAGGTGGGAAATTTGATCCTATGTTTCTTATCTCTTCAAAACAAAAATGGCAACTTGGTTGCTGTTTCAGAGTCCTCTGAACAAGTTTCAAAAATAAAATAAAATCCTGAGATGAGCTTCCCAAATAATTGTTAAGAGGTTCACAAAAGACATTTGTTTCTGCATATCATCTAGTCCCTGTGGCATGAATTCATTTTGCAGAAAGGGAGATGCAGGCCGTATAGTCCAATGAGTGCTTAGTTGGTAGTGATGCCTATTGAATGCAATGGGACTTACTTCTGAGTAAGCCTACCCAGAAATGAGTTGAGGGAAAGGGGAGGGGGAACCCACAGCTTTCCTCCCTGGCTCTTGTGCTGAAATCAAATCCAGGAGAGGCAAATCTGAAAAGATATAATTTTGATCAGGAGGCAAAATCAACCTCTCCCCTCCAAACTCTCTAGCTTCACATTTTCATATCTGAGTATGTAAAGCAGGCAGGGGGAGTAACACTTCCCATATTATGTTGCTGTCGCCTTTCTATGCATGTAGAGAAATTGGAGGATTAGGGGAGAGAGTAGTAGAGTCTCATGTTTTCAAAAGGGGGGGGGGGAGACAGAGAGAAAGACTAATTTCCTGGTTTAAAAGGTGACAATTTGTCTATGCAGCCAAATGGTCCTGTCAAGACATCAGGAAATTTGGGGACTTGAATTCAGAGAGGATGCTTTAGAAAACACAGGCTTGCCTTGAGCTCCTTGAAGTAGTCTCTGAGCGCCAGAACTGATGTTTTGTAATTTTGCCTTCTCATCTGCTCAGGTTTATCATTGTGGTGAATAGGGATAATGACAGGGAGTCCGTCATTTCCACTTAGATGCCAGTTTTTAAGTAATAATAAGCTCACAGCAGGTTCGATTTGGTCTGTCGTGAGAGTACCTGGGGTTATTTTCCCTTTTGCTTTTTTTATGGTAAATTATCTCAACCCGCCAGGGCCAGGCTGCCCCCCCACCTTTGCAAAAACAGGGGAAACAACAGTCAAACCCTCCATGGTACCTGCAGATTTGTTCCTTTGTTGTTTTTCTATATGATACTTTGGAAAGGGGAGAAAGGGAGAGGGGGGAAAATTCTCTTTACTACCCGTTCTGGGGTGAACCAGGCTCTCACACATCTTTACATGCAAGCTAATCATGGCCTTTTCCTCATGCCCCCACCTTTCTCTTCAGCAACGCCACCCCAAGCATCTCTTGTCTGTGTTGCAGTCCCTAATGGGAAAATTTAAAATCAGTGTTTATGATAATGCCCTTGTTCCCATGGACACCAGAGCACTGCAGAACCAAGATTAATGGAGGACCATTGAGACTGGCCCTAAAAGATTGTCCCTCTTGGGTATTATGGTCTGTCACGCAGCATCCATTAGCCATGGAGTGGAGGGCTCCCCTTTGTCAAGATGGTATTCCTGGGACCAAACATAGCCACCACAAGATGGCATTTCCATAGCACGTCAACAGATCATTTCACCACTGCTTAAGGCATCGTAAATTGGACTTATAGCTCAGCTGCTGGCATAAATAAGTCCCTTTGATAGTTAGTGGAAGATGTTATGACACTCCAGGGTACAGGAGGGGACACTGGCACTGTCATTTTTTTTCTATAGCCCTGGCATCCTGGTGCCTCTGATCTTTCTGAAGATTCAGGGCACGCGCTCTTCATTACGGTTTGGGCACCAGGGACTTGTTTTTTTTCCTTCTTCTTCTTCTTTTTTTTTGCAAGATTAATGAGCGCCACGGAAATTCTCCAGCGCATCTCGATAATTAAGTCTTTGTTTATCAAAAAACAAGTTATATTAGGAGCAGAAAATTCGCAGTAATTATTCATAATTCTAACAATTCAAGTATAGCTACCTCATTTGCCTGGGTAATTCTGCTTTTTAATTTCTTGCATACATTTGCATATTAATTTTGCCCGTCGGCTGCAGCAGACTTTGACAGTTTGTTACTATGTGATGGTTTTCGCAGGGGTGCGACTCAGTTGGGTGGCATTTCGACTGGGTGCAATGATAAATTATGAATTTTCTAATTTGCTGCATAATGAAGTAACCCCTTCCAGCCCAATTAAAAAAACAACAAAAAGGAAAGCTTGAAGCAAAGACACTAATATATATATATATATATATATATATATATATATGTGTGTGTGTGTGTATATATATATATATATATTCTCAGGTATTTCCCCCCCATCATATTGTCTGTGCAGCCTTCCCTTTCAACATTAAAAAGCAGATGATTGCATTTTCTCTCTTTACAAATGATTGTTCCTTTCCATACATCAAATGTGATTCATGATTCATGTATCCCAAGACTATATTCATGCTTTAAATTGGCCACTTCTCAACCCACAGGGCAATCAAAGATGATAGCAAAGAAGTCCAGCCCACATCTCTGATGCCCAATTTGTGTTGTCGTGATCTCTCTCTCTCTCTCTCTCTCTCTTTCTGTCCATCTATCTGTCTCAGCATCAAGAAAAGTAGCTTTCAATGGAATGAAATCAGTGTTTGTATTATTTACTTACGTAAATGACAATACCGGTGTAAATTAACTGCTAAACTCTACTGTCGGCTTCTTTCTCATCCCAAACGACTGAGGAAAGAAAAAGAAAATATTTATTATTTCAGTGTAGTTAATGATTACAAAAAAAAAAAAATCTTTAGGGAGTTAATTTGTAGACAAGAGCTGGGTGGGGGCAGTGGGGGTGGTGGGGGAAAGCTTAGTTCAGTATTTTAAAATGTTTTGGGTACATTTGATAATCAGATGCTTTTAATGCAGCACTTAGCTGAGAATAAAGCAAGCACAATTGCAGGGTGAAATTTGCCATCTTTCATTATGCAACTGCACATGTGTCAAACTCTTTAGGAAGACTGCAGGCCCCGCTGCCACTTTGACTTGAAAACCATCTGAAATAACCCAGCCAATCTGTGTAGCATGATGCAAATACTGTAATTAGGCAATTATGCTGCATTTTTAATATGATCTGATTCCTGTGTATTGTGCCACTCTTAAAAAATTCAACATTCTTACAAAAAAGAAAAAGAAAGAAGGCATATAAAACAAAATACACACTCGTACATGCACACCAATCGCTTGGTGGCTTGCTTTTATTGAGGGCTACAGCTGAACCACACAGCCATCTATCAGGGAAGATCTGATGCTAATCTCTGGCTTTTCTTCGCAAACAAAGATTCAGGAAGGACTCATCCCACGCTTTCTGCAAGCGTGCTGATGACTAAAAAGGCCAATTCGAGATAAACAAGTCCGGTTGCAGAAAGCACAGCAGAAGGTCTCCTTGGGTGATGTTTTTGGGTAGTGATTCTTTCTGCGTTGTCGTTTCTCTTCAAGACTTGTTCGGCGTGAGTTCTCAAATAAGTTATAAATAAGTGGCCTTAAAAGTCACTCCACCACCCCACCCCAGGAACACCTACCAGGGGCTGGGAATGATCTGGGAGCGGGAATTGAGGTTGTGTGGGGGAAGGGAAGGTATGGCAGCAACAGAGTGAAAAATTGTTACAAAAGAAGGCGGGATCGATGTTTAATATCTATCCTGCCTTCAGTTCACTCTGTTTCCCAGAATAAATTGGAGAGCGCACCAACTATTCCACAGACCCTTACTCTGCTCCTTTGCAATGCCAGGTCGGTTAAAAACAAACGCATATTATCCATGACCTCTTATTGGATGAGGCTGCCGACCTGGCATGCTTTACGGAGACCTGGCTGGGAGAGGCCAGTGCTGCGACTTGGGCACAGGCACTCCCGGCCGGGTACTCAGTTAGTGAGCAGGTAAGGAAAAGTGGGCGGGGGGGCGGAGTGGCTCTGGTTCATAAAAACAATCTAACCTTGACCAGGAAGCCTATCCGGAACACAGTCCACATCGAGTGTATGTACCTAAGCCTGAGGTCCAGGGATAGCTTAGGGATTCTGTTAGTGTACCGGCCACCCCGTTGTCTAACAGACTCCCTAACCGAGCTAACACAGTTGGTCTCAGAGTTGCTGCTGGAGTCGCCCAGACTTTTAGTTCTTGGCGACTTCAACATCCCACTTGAGACCAGCTTGCTAAATCTAACTGGCGCAGCTCGGGAGTTCATGGAATCCATGACAAACATGGGCCTATCCCAATTGGTTGTCGGGCCTACTCACTGTGCAGGTCATACCCTCGATGCGGCCTTTAGTACGGAACAGGAATATCCATGGGCGGAGGTTATTAAAACCTCTGCATTGTCATGGACGGATCATTTCCTGGTCAAGATGGAGCTAAGAGCCACTGTCTGCCCCACCGGGGGTGGTGGACCTATTAGAATGGTCCGCCCTCGAAGGCTAATGGAACCAATTGGATTCCAGAAAGCCTTGGAGGGTTTAATGGTTGGTAACGCCGGTGATTCTGTTGAAGCTTTGGTTAATATTTGGAACACCGACCTCACCAAGGCTATCGATACAATCGCTCCCAAACGTCCTTTCCAGCCTGCTCCTAACCGTAAGCCCTGGTATTCAGAGGAGCTTAGGAAGATGAAGCAGGCTGGATAATGACTAGAGCACACCTGGCGGAAGACTCGACTCTTGTCCGACAAGACTCGTCATAGGAATTTCCTTGATTCTTATCGAGAGGCGATACGTGCAGCGCAGAAGTCTTTCTCCTCTGCACGTATTGCGTCTGCAGAGTCCCGTCCAGCAGAACTGTTTAGGGTGGTGGGGGAGCTGACGCAGATTCCACCTGCACAGAACCCCTTACTCAACCCGACAATGGCCTGCTGTGATGCGTTTAACATCCACTTTGCAGATAAAATCTCTCGGATAAGAGCCGACTTAGATGCCAGTGTTATGACAGAATCTATAGACGAGGTGTCCAGCAACTCCGTTGATGAAATTTTATTGGATCAGCTTCAATCTGTGAGTACCGATGACATGGACAAACTCCTTGGTAGAGTGAGAAAGACGACCTGTCCCCTTGATCCCTGTCCATCTTGGCTGGCCACCCAAGGGGGAGACGCATTGAGAGTACTCCTTAGGGATATTATCAATGCGTCCTTCAGGGAGGGGTCCGTTCCACCCTGTCTGAAGGAAGCGGCGGTTAAGCCGCTCCTGAAAAAGCCTTCCCTGGACCCCTTGGACAGGAACAACTATAGACCAGTCTCCTTGCTGCCTTTTCTAAGCAAGGTGATTGAGAGGGCGGTCGCTTCCCAACTCCAAGCTGTCTTGGATGAAACCGATTATCTAGATCCATTTCAAACTGGCTTTAGGACGGGATATGGAGTAGAGACTGCCATGGTTGCTCTGGCTGATGACCTCCGCTTGGGTATCGACAGGGGTAGTGTGACCCTGTTGGTGCTCTTGGACCTCTCAGCGGCCTTTGACACAATAGATCATTCCATCCTCCTGGATCGCCTGAGGGGGTTAGGAATTGGAGGCACTGCTTTGCAGTGGTTCCGTTCCTTCCTCTCGGGCAGATCCCAGAGGGTGAGGCTCGGGGACAGCTGCTCTACCAGAATAGAGCTTAACTGTGGCGTTCCTCAGGGTGCCATCCTGTCCCCGATGCTATTTAACATCTATATGAAGCCGCTGGGAGAGATCATTCGGAGGCATGGAGTGCGTTGTCATCAGTATGCTGATGACACCCAGATATACTTCTCCATGTCTCGGTCATCAGCTTCAACTTCAGATGGCATCTCTCCTCTCAATGATTGTTTTAAAGCAGTAATGGACTGGATGAGGAAAAACAAATTGAGACTGAATACAGACAAAACGGAGGTATTAACAGTTACAGGCCCGAAACCAGGTCTGGGAATACAACTTCCAGTCCTGGATGGAACTACACTCTCCTCCAAAGACTGTGTTCGCAGTCTGGGGGTGCTCCTGGACCCGACGCTCCAGATGTCTAATCAGGTAAATGCGACGGTCAGGAGTGCCTGTTATCAACTTCGGCTGATACGCCAGCTGCGCCCTTTCCTGGAAACTAGGGACCTCGAAACTGTGGTACATGCACTGGTAACCTCCCGTCTGGATTTCTGTAATGCACTCTACATGGGGCTACCCTTGTGCTTGACTCGGAAACTTCAACTAGTTCAGAACATGGCAGCCAGGTTGATTTCTGGTGTTTCCAGAAGAGAGCATATAACACCTGTGCTAAAAGCTCTCCACTGGCTGCCTATTCGTTTCCGGGCACAGTACAAGGTGTTGGTTATAACCTTTAAAGCCCTGCGTGGTTTGGGTCCAACTTATCTCCGGGACCCCCTCCTTCCGTACGACCCTCCCCGCGCACTTCGGTCCTCTGGGAGGAATCTGTTACAGCCTATGAAAACAAGGCTGTCGGTGACGTCCCAGAGGGCCTTCGCCGCTGCTGCTCCCAGATTATGGAATGGCCTGCCGGACGAGATCCGTCTTATTAACACCTTAGACAGCTTTAAAAAAACTGTCAAGACGGATCTTTTCCGGCAGGCCTTTCCTGAATAACTATCCTGGCCCAAGACTCGGCTGTCCTCCCTGAGCTGTCATCAGATTTTTTTAAAAAAAAAACAAAAAAACTATTGTATGTTTTAATCTTTTTCTAATTTATATATTTTTAATTTACTGTATGTTTTTAATCTTTTATAGTTTAATATTATTTTAAGGGTGGGTGGGTGAGGGTACTGGAACTATGGAGTTTTTATATTGTAAGCCGCCCCAATTGCGTTGCAGAGGGGCGGGATAGAAATAAAATTTTATTATTATTTATTATTATTATTATTAAATAAGGCTGCAGTATTGTGGACAGTGCGTCTCCATGACTCCCGATGTGAGGCCAGGGCGGACCACTGTTGGTGATCAATTTGGCCAAGCCTGAGATGTTGTTTCAGGGAGTCTTTGTATCACTTTTTTGGAGCGCCCCTCTTACGCTGTCCCGTGGCGATTTCACCGTAGAGTAGTATTTTTGGGAGGCGATGGTCCTCCATCCTAGAAATGTGCCCTGCCCAGCGCAGCTGCGTTCTCAATATCATGGCCTCAATACTGGTGATCCCTGCTTGCTCAAGGACAGCAAGATTCGTCACATAGTCAGTCCAGTGTATATTTAGGATTGTGTGTAGACAGCGCTGATAAAATCGCTCGAGGAGTCGTAGGTGGTGGCGATAGGTGACCTATGTTTCAGATCCATAAAGGAGGATAGACAGTACGATGGCTCTATACACACTGATTTTTGTGCTTTGCCTCAGGTGTTTATTGCTCCAGACTCTTTTGTGAAGTCTTCCAAATGCACTATATGCCTTTGCTAATCTGTGATCGATCTCTTTGTCAATCTTGGCATCTGAGGAGATGATGCTTCCCAGGTAGGTGAACTGCTGAATGGACTTGAGCACAGATTTGCCGACGGCAATGTGGGGATGGTGGTGTTCATCCTGTGGTGCAGGCTGGTAAAGAACTTGCGTTTTCTTCAGGTTGACTTCCAGCCCGAACAGCTCTGCAGCTGTTGCAAAGCAGGATGTTAGGCGCTGCAGAGCTGCTTCTGTGTGGGCAACAAGGGCAGCATCATCAGTGAAGAGCAGCTCACGGACTAGATAGTTTAGAGTCTTAGTGTGAGCCCTCAGACGGCTTAAGTTAAACAAGCTACCATCAGTACGGTAACGTATATAGATGCCGTCATCTTCTTCAAGCTCTGCCATAGCCCTTTGGAGCATCGTGCTAAAGAAGATTGTAAATAAAGTTGGTGCAAGAACACAACCTTGCTTCACTCCATTAGTTATTAGAAAGGGCTCTGAAAGAGCATCGCCATATCTGACTTGACCATGCTGGCCCTCGTGTAGCAAGGTAATCATTTTAAGGAATTGGGGGGGGGGACATCCTAGTCTTTCCAGGATCTGCCACAGACCTTTTCTACTTTACAGTGTTCAAGGCTTTGGTGAGGTCGACAAATGTTACATAGAGACCCTTGTTCTGCTCCCTACATTTTTCTTGCAGTTGTCTAAGGGCAAATACCATGTCTGTAGTACTCCTATTGGCTCTGAAGCCACATTGGCTTTCAGGGAGAAGTTCTTCTGCAATAGCAGGAACTAATCTGTTCAGGAGTATCCTTGCAAGGATTTTTCCAGCAATAGAGAGCAGTGTTATGCCTCGATAGTTTGAGCAGTCGGATTTTACTCCTTTTTTCTTGTACAGGGTGATGATGACTGCATCTCGGAGGTCTGATGGCAGTTCCCCTTTTTCCCAGCAATTCACAAGGAATTCGTGGAATTTTTCATGGAGTGCATGACCTCCGTGTTTCCAAACTTCAGGTGGGATTCCATCAATCCCAGCTGCCTTGCCGTTTTTCATCTGCTGTATGGCCTTAAGGGTCTCTTCCAAAGTGGGAGCTATGTCCAATTCATTTTTCATCAGTTTTTGTATCATATGTCCAACTAATACACCACAACCAAACACCAGAGAGCACAAGACTGCTGATGACTAGCAGCCACAAAGTCTATTTTATGTTAAGAGTGAATTCAGTAAACCCACAAAGCTCAGCATAAAGCAGAGTGGCTTTAACACATTTCTTGATAGTTCTGTATTCACATGGCATAGCTGTGTCACATGTATGAGTCACAACAGTCTGTGATCTCCACATAAACTGATGGCAGTTGTGAACTGGCAGTCTGGATGTCACCACAATGATTGTGGTTAAAGTGGCTTTGCCCTACTTAGGGTCCACTGGCTGTTTGGACGACAGCAGCCACCATCCACAGCCAACATGGTCTTCGTTGTGAGCAGAGTTGCAGTCCAACACATCTAGAGGCTGCTGGATTGGCGAAGGGCGATTTATACAGTAGAACTCAGTGGCGGCACTAGGGAGGTGCAGAGAGACCAAACCACACCAGGTGGGATGTCATACTGAGGATGGAGCAAGCTTGTTTTCTGCTGCTCCAGAGACCAGGACACGGACCAATGGGTTCAAACTACAGGAAAAGAGATTCCACCTAAACATTAGGAAGAACTTTCTGATAGTAAGAGCTGTTGGGAAGTGGAATACACTGTCTCGTAGTGTGGTGGAGTCTCCTTCTTTGGAGGTTTTTAAACAAAGGCTGGATGGCCATCTGTCTGGAATGATTTGATTGTGTATTCCTGCATGGCAGGGGGTTGGACTGGATGGTCCTTGAGGTCTCTTCCAACTCTATGATTCTATGATTCTAGGTGACCCCATTGGGGGGAGGGGTGACACTGTAGCCAAATTGCACAATGGAAGAATACCCCAGTGTCATGATTCTCAACTTTGGTCCTCCACATGTCTTGGACTCAGCTCCCAGAAGTCTCAGCTAGCATGGCCAATGGTCAGGAATTCTGGGAAATGCAATCCAAAATATCTAGAAGATCAAAGGTTGAAAACCACTGTCCCAGTGGGTCCCAGATTTTAATGGCTTGCTCCAGAGTTTACCTGGATTGGCCACGTCATATATTCCAGTTTTGTAGGTGAACACCAGGAAAAATGTGACTGTTTGACAGAGGCATTATTTGACTTGTAACAATGTGAAAAGTGGGTAAACCAGAAGCCTTTAGAATAGTTGTAAAAGTTCATTTTGGCTAGTGGCGATCCTGGCTGGGAGTTCTGGGTCTTGTAGTTCACAAAAGCACCTTTCCCAAGTTTTACTATGGAATACTGCCCCCTGGAACTGCCAAGCTGCAGAGTTCACCGTTGTTTCAAAGATTAAGGAAATCACCTAACTTTGGCATCTTTTGAATTGAACTTTAGGAAGCATACAAGCTGAAGCAGCAAATCAAGGAGAGGTCTAGGCCTGAAAGACCCAATCTTGTAGGAAATTATTGGTGAGTCCAAAACAGCATCAGCTCTTTGAACTGCAGCCATGGCTCCCCAGCTTCACCCTGATTGTTTGTGGTGAAATAGCTGGTGGTCAAACAGATTTTTTGCAGTGATGCCCACGAAAGCTGTTTACTTTAGGCCCAAGTGGGTCTCTCTCTCTCTCTCTCTCTCTCTCTCTTACACACACACACTTCTCTAGAATGGGCATACTGGCTAGAAGATTCCACATACTGGTGTCTAATCCCCCCCAATTCTGCTAAAGAATATGACTTTTAGTGTGTGTACACACTCCATGATTACTACCTAATTATCCTTTCTTTGAGCCAAGTACAATCTAGTAACAAATAACACTTGAAGGCAGCATTGTGTAGTGGGTTGAGTGTTGGACTAAAACTTTGGGAGACCAGGGTTCAAATTCCTGCTTGTCCTTGGAAACCCAGTAGATGGTCTTGGGAAAGCCACATTATCTCAGCCTCAGAGCAAGGCAATGGCAAATGCCCTCTAAACAAATCTTACCCAGAAACTCCTGTGATAGGTTCTCCTTAAGGTTACCATCAGTTGGAAATGACTTGAAGGCACAGAACAACAGCACCTGGAGTCTTCCATATCAGTTTGGGCAGTTGAATCCACCTGCTTTTAGTCTGAATTTTAAAGGAGTTATCCAAGGTGCTGAACCCTAGCCCAAAAACAACAAGGAGAAAAATAAATTAACTATTTGCAGCCTGAGGGAGTAGTATAATCCATTGGCAGCTGGCAGCTTCAGTATCAGTGGGATGGAGAATCTGCTGGGTTTCAGTCCGAACTTTAAAGGAGCCAGACTGGATTACTAGATAGCATCTTTACAGTTGAGAGTAAACACACCCAAAGAGGACCTGACTGACATGAAACTCACCAGCTGGCACTGACAACTGGGTTACTACCTGAGTGAAAAAACTAGGCCAAAGTAAAACCCTGCCTGCCAAAGATCCTCAAAGATGTTTTCAAGATGTGGGCGGTTAATGGTCATGGTGATAGTTCAAGATGCTTGGAGCATATTGCCTATGTTTCAGGAAGATTTTTATACTTGTTTATTTCATGGCCACATAATAATGCCACAAGCCTTCTTATTCTATATGTATGCATGTATGTATTTAATTAATTCATTTATATCCTGCTTTTCTCCCTAGAATGAGACTCAAGGCAGCTATCAACATATTTAAAACAATACAAGTTAAAAACCACACAAAGATCAAAACAAAAGTATAAATATAAGATATAAAACAATTAAACAATTTATAAGTTAATATTAAGCAGTAAAAATATTAAAATTCACTAAAAACAGCACCTCATAGCATTAAAAGCCCAACCCTCGTCAGTTTGTAAAAGCCTGGTGGCACAAAAATGTTTTGACCTACCACCAGAAGGAGAGCAAGGATGGGGCCATCTTGGCCTCTCTAGAGAGGGAGTTCCAAAGTCTGGGAGAAGCCACTGAGAAGACTCTCTCCCTTGTTCTCTCCAAGCAGGCCTGAGAAGGTGGTGGGATAGAGAGAAGGACCTCTCCAGATGATCTTAGAGCTCTGATGGGCTCATGAAAGGAGATACAGTCCTTCAAATAACTTGGACCCAAGCTGTATAAAGCTTTATAGGTCAAAACCAGCATGGAATAGAGGGCATGCTTATCAAATCTACAAATGATACCATATTAGGAGGGGTAGCAAATACCCCATAGGATAGATCAGAATTCAAAGTGACCTTAGCAGATTGAAGAGCTGGGCCAAAATTAACAAAATGCGTAGGGCATGGCCTCCAGACCTCCCACTATCCTTGTTGCCCTCCTCTGGACACTTTCTAGCTTCTCAATATCCTTCCTGAATTGTGTTGCCCAGAACTGGACACAATATTCCAGGTGAGGTCTGACCAAAGCAGAATAGAGTGGTACTATTATTTCCCTTGATCTAGACACTTATACTCCTATTAATGCAACCTAGAATCGCATTGGCTTTTTTAGCTGCTGCATCACACTGAAGAGTGGCTTAGGGAGCTGGGCATGTTTAGTCTGGAGAAGAGAAGGTTGAGAGGGAACATGATAGCCATGTTTAAATATTTGAAGGGATGTCATACTGAGGACGGAGCAAGCTTGTTTTCTGCTGCTGTGGAGACTAGGACATGGAGCAATGGGTTCAAACTACAGGAAAAGAGATTCCACCTAAACATTAGGAAGAACTTCATGACAGTAAGAACTGTTTGGAAGTGGAATATACTGCCTCGTAGTGTGGTGGAGTCTCCTTTGGAGGTTTTAAAAAAGAGGCTGGATGGCCATCTGTTGGGAATGATTTGATTGTGTATTCCTGCATGGCAAGGGGTTGGACTAGATGGCCCTTGAGGTCTCTTCCAACTCTATGATTCTATGAATCTATGAATTTCAACAGGGAGAAATGTAAGGTATTACATTTAGGCAGTAAAAATGAAATGCACAGATATAGGATGGGTGACACCTGGCTTGATAACAATACATGTGAAAGGTATTTAGGAGTCTTAGTAGACCACAAGTTGAACATGAATGAAGTGTGTGATGCAGCAACTAAAAAAGCCAATGCAATTCTAGGCTGTATCAATAGGAGTATAGTGTTTAGATCAATGGAAGTAATAGTACCACTCTATTCTGCTTTGGTCAGACCTCACCTGGAATACTGTGTCCAGTTCTGGGCATCACAATTCAAGAAGGACATTGACAAGCTAGAACATGTCCAGAGGAGGGCAACCAAACTGGTAAAAGGCCTGGAAGTTATGCCCTATGAGGTGTAGCTTAGGGAGTTGGGGTTGTTTATCTTTGAGAAGAGAAGGTTAAGACAACCGTCTTGGACTGGGACCACACAGAGGAAGTTGCTGCGGAGGAGAGAGTCACTTCACACGCACAGGAGGTAGACAGCTGGAGGAATGTCACACATAGAAGTAGAAAAACCAGGGATTGTTCTGGCAGCTTGCAGCTACAGAATTGATTTGAAGCTCTCTCCCTTATCAAGGACAATGAGGAAGAACAGCATGGACAGACTTCAGGGGCAGAGCAGGGGACCCTGAGAGTACCACCGTGAAGAACAGCGACTGCAAAGCCTCGGCAGAGGCATGTGGTGGTGGTGGTGGGGGGACTCCTTGCTGAGGGGTACAGAAGCAGTCATTTGTGGGCCTTACAAGATGTCTCAGGAGGTGTGTTGTCTCCCTGGGGCAAAGATTCATGATGTGACCGAGAGGCTGACAAGAATGGTCAAGCCTACTGATCATTACCCCTTCCTTTTGGTCCATGTGGGAACCAATGATACTGCAAGGCACAGCTTTCCGAAGACCAGAAGAGATTATGAGGCTCTGGGGAGGAAGCTGAAAGAAATGGATGATAGGTTGTCATCTTGTCTCTTCTGCCAGTTGAAGGGCATGGTCCAGGAAGGGAGAGGAAAATAGCCGACGTAAACAACTGGCTCCATAGATGGTGTCGCCGAGAATGAGTTGGATTCTTGGATTATGGGCTGCGGTTCCATGAGGGGGGACTTCTGACAAGGGATGATGTACATCTCACGCCAGTTGGCAAAAATGTTTTTGCCAACAGTCTTAAGAATTTGATCAGGAGGGCTTTAAACTGAGTCAAATGGGGGAGGGAGACAGTATTCTGGAAGGCAAAAGGGCTGGAGAAAATAGTCAAACTGTCATAGAGGGAACAAGGCAAACAGTGCAAGGACCCAACAGTGGGAGGCCAAAAAACTTGCACAGGCAGCAAGTAAAGGGAACACATGGTCTTAGATGTCTTTACACTAATGCGCAGAGCATGGGAAATAAGCAAGATGAACTTGAACTCCTAGCACTACAAAACAAATATGATATAACAGGCATTACTGAAACCTGGTGGGATGAGTCTCATGATTGGAATGTAGGAATAAAGGAGTATAACCTTTTAAAGAGAAACAGGCCAAACAGGAAAGGAGGAGGAATAGCATTATATATCAGGGAATTTTACACCAGTGAAGAGATCCATGACATCAATACTGGAAGCCAGGTGGAGAGCATCTGGATAAACATTAAAGGGGAGGGAAACAACAGGTATGTTATGGTAGGACTCTACTACAGACCCCCAAGTCAGATGGAGCAACTGGATGATGCCTTTCTAGAATGGATGACCACACACACAGAAAGGAGAAGACCCTTCCCACCCCAGGCAGCTTCCCCCCCCCGTGCAGCTTCACTAGGTGTGGGGGCTGTTTCTCTGTGACTCGCAATCACACAGAAGACCCCTCCTGCACCACCTAGCTTTTCTCCTCCACGCAGCCATGTGAGGTGGGGGGATCTTCTCCATGACTGCCAGTCACGGAGAATATCTCCCCACCCCACGCGGCTGCACAAGAGGGGAAAAGCCGCGTGGGGTGGGAGGGGTCTTCTCCATCACTGGCAGTCATGGAGAAGATCCCCCCTGCCCCGCATGGCTGTGCTGGGGAGGAGTTGCACGGGGAGGCAGGGGTCTTCTCCATGACTGCAAGTAATGGAGAAACACCCCCGCCCCACCCAGATGCACAAGGGGGGGAAAGCCGCGTGGGGTGGGAGGATTTCCATGACTGCCATTCATGGAGAAGACCCCTCCTGCCCCATGTGGCTGCAAGGCCAGGGGAAAGCTGTCCGTGGCAGGGGGGATGTAGCAGTGCCTGGCAGGTGTAGTTCTGACCATTCCCAAAATGGCGGATCCAGCCTTGCCAGGCTTCTGCTGTAAGTCCATCCCCTTGAAAGTCTGACCAATCAAATTACTGCTCTGCTGTGTGCCCCTATCCCAGGATGGAGGCACTGAAGAACAAGAACTTTAAAAACCCAAGATTTATGGTACTGTGACAAACCATGTAAACAACAAGTGACAAACTCAGGATGCGGGAATCCTGTTCCTCCCTGTGATAAAAACTGTCCTGTAACTAGTGCCCAGATTCCCTAATCCTTTGACTCAACAAATTGGTCCCCATTCTCATAGTGAAAACTATAATCTTTATTATTAGTAGTATTCATACAATGCTATTTTATTATTAGTTCAATAAACACTCAATTGTTCAATATTGACTGCACTGTTCAATATTTATATTATTCAATACATTGTTTAATTTCTTATTCTATGAGTGCACTACCATTTTTACTTTCATCAGGTCCTAAACAATCCAGGCATACATGTTGAATGTGTACATAGAATCATAGAATCTTAAAGTTGGAAGAAACCACAAGGGCCATCTACTCCAACAACCTGTCCAGCAGGAACACACAATCAAATCATTCCCGACAGATGGCCATCCAGCCTCTGTTTAAAAACCTCCAAGGAAGGAGACTCCACCACACTCTGAAGCAATAGATTCCACTGTCAAACAGCTCTTATTGTCAGGATGTTCTTCCTAATGTTTAGGTGAAATCTCTTTTCTTGTACTCTCTGGATCAGCAGAAAACAAGCTTGCTCCATCCTCAGTATGACATCCCTTCAAATATTTAAACATGGCTATCATGTCACCTCTTCATAGAATCATAGAATCATAGAATTGTAGAGTTGTAATACACCACAAGGGCCATCCAGTCCAACCCCCTGCCATGCAGGAAATCACAAACAAAGCATCCCCAACAGATGGCCATCCAGCCTCTGTTTAAAGACCTCCAAGGAAGGAGACCCCACCACACTCCAAGGGAGTGTGTTCCACTTCCGAACAGCTCTTACTGGCAAAAAGTTCCTCCTAATGTTGAGGCAGAATCTCCGTTCCTGGAGCTTGCATCCATTGCTCTGTGTTCCAGTCTCTGGGGCAACAGAAAACAAGCTTACTCCATCCTCAATGTCTCTCTCTGGCTTTTCTTCGCAAACGAAGATTCAGGAAGGACTCATCCCGCGCCTTCTGCAAGCGCGCTGATGACTAAAAAGGCCAATCCGAGATAAACAAGTCCGGTTGCAAAAAGTGCAGCAGAAGGTCTCCTTGGGTGATGTTTTTGGGTTGTGATTCTTTCTGCGTTGTCGTTTCTCTTCAAGACTTGTTCGTCGTGAGTTCTCAAATAAGGCTGCAGCATTGTGGATAGTGCGTCTCCATGCCTCCCGATGTGAGGCCAGGGCGGACCACCGTTGGTGATCAATCTGGCCAAGCCTGAGATGTTGTTTCAGGGAGTCCTTGTATCGCTTTTTTGGAGCGCCCCTCCCACGCTGACCCGTGGCGAGTTCACCGTAGAGTAGTATTTTTGGGAGGCGATGGTCCTCCATCCTAGAAACGTGCCCTGCCCAGCGCAGCTGTGTTCTCAATATCATGGCCTCAATGCTGGTGATCCCTGCTTGCTCAAGGACAGCAACATTCGTCACACCCCTTCAAATACTTAAACAGGGCTATATCATATCGCCCCTTAACCATCTTTTTTCCAGGCTAAACATACCCAGCTCCCTAAGTCTCTCCTCATAAGGCATGGTTTCCAGACCTTTCACCATTTTAGTTGCCCTTCTCTGGACATGCTCCAATTTGTCAATAACCTTTTTGAATTGTGATGCCCAGAACTGGACACAGTATTCTAGGTGAGGTCTGACCAAGGCAGAATAGAGCAGCACTATCAGCTAAATTAAAAAACAAAATGAACACACAAGCAATGAAACGTGCTTAAAAGCTTGCCTACAAAATGGGGAAGTTCATAAAAAAAAGTGTCCCATACCTAGTTTTTGCATTCTCACACGGAAGTGTTCTGGTGGGACCCACCCATTGACGCTGTAATCACACCAGCACAACGGGGCACTGTTTCAGATGCTCACAATTCCATCAAAAACCAGACAAACCAAAAAAACCACCACAGCCAATCAATTGACAGCTTTGCCTGTCAATGAAAAAGAATGCCTTTTTCACTGCAGAAGAATGCCATAGCACGACGTCGTGCAAAAAGAGTGCCCTTTCACATACGTTGGGCTTTGTTATGATGCCATATTTGCCGTGTCAGATAAAGTCCTAAGTTACAACTTACTGATATGCTAAATATTTGGGGACTGAAAACAATCTTTCATTGGGGGCATATTCTTATTGGGGGGAGTGCCCTTATCTCTCTCACCTCCCAGAGCTACACCTCTGAAGCACATGAAGTATGTTTTAAAAGTGTATGATTCTTCACTGATGCCCTCCTTCAGGGATCTTCTCTTTTATGATATATTAGTGGATGAAAAGAACAGAACACTAAACAAGAAGCAGGCAGTCCAGTTATGGTGTATTTTTATGTAACAGATAAACTGGTCCCTAGATATATTAGCACTGTGGGTTGCTAGATTTTTCTTCTTTTCCCCAGCACAGCAGTATGTTCTCCACAGCCATTCAGGAAGAAGCTGTATAAACAAATAGTTATGTATTCCTCTTAAAATGGCGATGGGAATGAGGGACTAGACTCAAGCACGCTGACTAACTTTCGTTATCTATTGTCTTAGATTGCCGCCCTATCTGTATTTTTGTAAAAGTGTTTTTGGAAGCCTATTGTTTCCTAGCCTTCAGCAGTAGATTTTGGAGGAACGTTGTAATTTGCCACCCTATCTTTATCAGCCCACGATACCCTTTTTATTCTCCTGCAGGCGAGAAAATGACTGTTACTTCTTGTTTTCCCTAACCTAAAAGTGAGGCAGAAGAAAATTCCAAAGACAAATGAACCTGATGAAGAGAAAGATGTTGTTTTCAGGGGGGCAAAGTGTGCGCGCATGTATCTATGTGTGTGTGTGGAGGGTAATGTATGAAAACAAACTCTCTCCGTGTCACAGGGGAATAGATATATACAATCATCTTTCAATAATTGATGTGGCATGAACACATGAAACATGTTGGGAAATGAGGGAAAACCAAAGATGGCATGTAAAGAACCACTGAAGTTGATAACTGCTTTAATCAGTTTGGTGGATAATTCTTAAAATAAACGAGGGAAATCATTTCCACTCTGAACTCCCCTATGACTCCATTCCCCTGAAGTTCACTTCAATTTCTTGACCCAGGAAGGTTAATAAATATCCCTCTGATAAATGCAGTTGGGAATTTTTCAGTTTGGGAAGGGAAATGGGGTGAGTTGATTGGGGTGGGGGAGGAAAAAGGTATTTAAATGCTTCTAGTGTGAATTGACACTAGGAGGCAGTGTTTTCCAGTGATTTCATGTGGTGAGAGGAGCCACATCTTGATTTCTGCTAGAAGAGAGAGAGAGAAGAGGTTTTGCTGAGTGCATTGTTGTTTTAGTTTTTCAGAGCCAAAGATGGTTTGCAGGAGGGATGACTATGATAGTGAGGTTTCTTTCACCCCACTTTCATTTCTGGCAAATATGTTGTGCAGGTTTTTTTTGTATCATTTTTGAAAACCTGCAAAACCTATTTGATCAGAGGCAATGGTGGTTTCAAAGAAGGAAATATATAGATACCAGGAGAAGTAAACGACTTCTGGGTCTGCTCTATTATTATACAGTATTCTAGGCTGCTTGTTACTGTCTCTATATTAGAGTGATGTTGGCTTGTTAATTATCCCCCCATTTTTAATTCATAAATTTGTCAGATGCATTAATGGAAAGCCAGGGCATAAGTAGTCTATCAAACAAACAAACTCTCTTAAATTACTGTCTGGCTCCAGCTCAGAGCTTGGGTATTTTACTTTTCTGGATGGCAACTCCACAAATCCCCAACTAGCAAGGGTGCATGTTTAGCACCTCCCCACAATGTTTAGCGGAACTCTGAATTTTCACAGCATTTCCAATTGCAGGGAGAGCCTCCACCTGGATAGAGTTCACAAATGTTCCTTCTTTTATAGTGTTTAAGAATAGCTGCAAAAGGCTGATACAACTCTTAGAAAGATCTTGTTGTGTTTCTCTTATAATAGTATGGGATTTATTTATTTTATTTTATTGTATTGTATTTTTTTTTTTTTTGCACAAGCAGGCTTGTTGAAACCATGGGGATTATCAGATGTGACAAATATGGCATGATAAACACTGACAGGATACCGCGAAAAGGCTCTCTTATCACACAATGTCATCCTTCTTGCATTCTGCTGCTGTGGAAAATGCATTCTTTTTTTTTAGCGGGCCAAGCGACAAATTGATATCCCATGGCATTTTTTTCACGGTATTACTTGTGTGCGAAACTGCATTGCATTCTGTTGTGTGTGATTACAGTGTCAATGGATGGTCCCCGCCAGAACACTTCTGGGTGAGAATGCGAAAACTAGGTACAAGATGCTCTTTTTATGAATCTCCCCATTTTGCTGGCAGGTTTTTGAGTGTGTTTCAGTGCTTGTTTGTTTTGTTTGTTAATTTAGGTGTTTTTAGACTTTTAGCACGCTTGCATCTTTTCACGAGAACTGCCGAAGTCTCACCCATGAGAAAATGCAGAAGTAAACCGTACTAGTGGTTGTGCTGAAATAATTCAGGGGCGTCTCTTTCTTGTGATTATGGCAACATGTGATAAGAAGTGTTGGTATGCCAGGATACTTACACTTTAAAATCTCTCTCTCTCTCTCTCTCTCTCTCTCTCTCTCTCTCTCTGGCTTTTCTTCGCAAACGAAGATTTAGGAAGGACTCATCCTGCGCTTTCTGCAAGTGCGCTGATGACTGAAAAGGCCAATCCGAGATAAACAAGTCCGGTTGCAGAAAGCACAGCAGAGGATCTTCTTAGGTGATGTTTCCAGCTTGTGATTTTTTCTGCGTTGTTGTTTCTCTTCAAGACTTGTTCGGCATGAGTTCTCAAATAAAGCTGCAGCATTGTGGATAGTGTGTCTCCATGCCTCCAGATGTGAAGCCAGGGCGGACCATTGTTGGTGATCAATTTGGCCAAACCTGTGATGTTGTTTCAGGGAATCCTTGTATCGTTTTTTTGGAGCACTCCTCTTACGCTGACCCGTGGCAAGTTCACCGTAGTGTACTATTTTTGGGAGGCAATGGTCCTCCATCCTAGAAATGTGCCCTGCCCAGCGCAGCTATGTTCTTAATATCATGACCTCAATGCTGGTGATCCCTGCTTGCTGAAGGACAGCAACATTCGTCACACAGTCAGTCCAGTGTATATTTAGGATTGTACGTATACAGGACTGATGAAAACGTTCGAGAAGTCGTAAGTATTGGCGATAGGTGACCCATGTTTCAGACCTGTAAAGGAGAATAGACAGTACAATGGCTCTATACACACTTATTTTTGTGCTTCGCCTCAGGTGTTTGTTACTCCAGACTCTTTTGTAAAGTCTTCCAAATGCGCTATATGCCTTTGCTAATCTATATAGTGGGGGGAAATGTTTTTAGATGCTCGTCTGATAATCTCCCATGTGAATGTGGAAGAGGGGATACCTTGTACATACCTTCCAATTGTCCTGCTTTGTCAGGAATAGTCCTGATGAATCCTCTGTTGTCCCACTTTTTCATCTGCTTTTAAAAAAATGCCCTGGTTTCTCTTTCCTTCTCTCCCTTTCCCCCTTTGTCTTTAGCTTACTTTAGTTGCAGCTATCTGAGTTTGAGGTACAAAAGTATTTTTGTACTCAGTTTACTCAGCAGGGAGAAGAGGATGGGGCAGAATCTTTCCCTTCCCAATGGGTGAAAGCAATAGCAAACTGCTGCATCTTCTCCTAGCTTCTTTGTTGTTCCTCTTGAATAACTTCTGCCATATTGACCACACTCTGATGTCACTTGCCATGGAGGATATGTTTGTAACTACAAAGTGAGATGCTTATCTGAGGTCTCATTTTTGACAAAGCTTCAAAAAGGCAGATGCTCAATGGGTGCTGTTGATGCTTAACAGGTACTGCTGGTTATCTGGACAGGGTTGTCTTTAGGGGTGTAAATCTTTGTTTATTTTGTTCCTGAGTGCAAGAATAAGTACTTTCAGAAATTTTCGCCCCCACAAAATGTTGGGTTTTGCACAAGAGTTTTCACAAACATGAACACCGAAATTATGAAAAATTTCTATCTACCCATCACTGTATGGGACACTTAGCAGGCTCTTAGGCCAGCAAAATTTCTATCGGCAGGTTTAGTAGAGCCACATACACCTACCTATGGAGCCTGATCAATGACCAATTCGGGTATTTAGTCCTGGTGGACAGTAGAATAAATCTAAAGGCACACCAAATTTGGTTACATTTGTCAGGGATACTGATTACCAGGGCTGATGGGAGAAAGGGAACTGAGCTACGTTACTAGGACCCAGCAATATAGAAAAGGAGCTGCAGTTCAACTCCACAGCATATCTTTTTGATTTTCTCAGTAGTGCCTTTATTTATCAATTGTTCTTGACATCTATAACAACACTGATGAATTTTAAAAGAAATAATAATGATATTCAAAGTTTGAACTTCCATGTAAAGATTTTTTTAAAAAAGCTGGGGCTCAAAATTGCTGCCAGGCAAGCCAGAAAAGGAAGGCGGACTCCTGAGGAGTTGCTCCTGCAGACACCAAGCAAAGCAGCCTGACCATGGGAACAAAGAAGGAAAGTCCTTCTGCACCTAGCCAAATCAGGCTCCAGGCTACTTAAAGAACCAGAGAGGCTCCCCCATTTCCTTCCTGCCTGCTGCAGCAAACAGCTGCCTGGGTCTCCTCACTCCACTCCACCCAGACCCTTCCTTGAGGATGTGCCCACTAGGAGTTCCGGCCCCAGGGTAGAAGGTCTCTGGAGTCTCTTCTGGTCTGCAAGAAGTCAGGAGGCAGGGAAGTAGTGGAGCAAGAGAAGAGCCCCTTCTTCAGATCCTTTCTTTCCCTTTATTTAGAGCCAAAGCTCCTTTCCTGCTCAACTCAAAATCACCACCATGGACCAAAGTAAATTCCACCACCAGGCCTTGCCCACTGTGCAGATTTGCAGCTGGCAGACACCTGTTGGCAGTTTTGGTGGCCCAGCTGATTACCTAAAGAAGAAAACAGGCTTCTATTCTATGCCATGCACACAGAGCATTATTTAAAAAGAAACACTGCAATCATAGATGGACTTACATGGAATTGTAAGCCCAATGGAACACATTCGGATGTACGTCGGAGTAAAGATGAACATGATTGTGCTGTATTATATCTAAACTTGGCCCTCCTCAGCTAGACAGCATCCTTGGGAGAATCTAGAAGTCCTCATAGTCCTTAGCATGCTCTCAGAAATACATATAGTCAGGCATGGCATGGACATCTCATAGTCTTGTCTTCCTGGCCACGCATCACGGATTCCTGCTACGTTTGGGTACCTTCTGAGATAGATCTGTCTAATGGGCTTTGCAAAGGATAGTCAAAAAGGTGTGTGGCTCTGTGTGTGGAACACCTACATATTCTGACTGAAAATGGCATGCTTGATGCACTCAGATGTCAAGGTCACAAACAAAGGCCGCTCCCAGTTCCATTGCTGGCTGTACTGTTAGGCATGGTGAGGTTGCTTTTTCAGGCTGCAGATTTTGATTGTCAGGAAAGGACAGCAAGCTATTATTTATGTAATTTGTTATTACAGCCCCCCCCCGTATCCACAGATTCTGCACCCATGGATTCAACCAACCATGGTTTGATTTTTTTTTAATTCCAAAAAATAAACCTTGATTTTTCTGTTTTATATAGGGGGTGACATTTTACTATGCCATCATATATAATGGGACCTGAGCATCCATGGATTTTGGTATCTGTTACCTGAATTGCTGAGGGTCTGTGGGGACCCACTTGTGACACTAAAATTATGATATTAATTTCGGGAATTAGTATGGCTGCAAGAGGTTGGGTATCTTGTGGGATCTTTACACCTGTGTATACCAGTACTATCTGATGAGACTCCAAGATAAATTGAAATAAAAATTGTTTTTTTATTGGAAAACAAACATGAAAGCATTCATATATGCACTCATGCTCACAAGACACCACACAAGGCTAATGAAGAATTAAGGCAGAAAGATTTGGACAGAGGAATAGATTCAGGGAAGTTCAAGCTATAATTACCAATCCTGAAGAGCAAAAGTTCATGCAACAAAGAAGACTCAGCTGTGAGTCTGAGGGTGCCACAGTAGTCTAGCAGATTGGGTGTTTGCAAGTATGACTTATTGCCAGGAGTGTCCAAGAGGGGATTAGCACATTCTACCTTGATGACTCTGATACTAAGGGGCTCTTCTTAATTCCATCTTGGGCATGTTTGCTGGGAATTTTCAAGATATCTTTGTTAAGTCCTAAGTGACCTTCACTTGAACCCACTTTTGGTTTGCCCTGGTCTACTTAGACTTCATGAAATGCCCAATATTGCCAAATTATGAATTATTGAAGGGAGGGTTTAAGGTAACAATATCCACATGCGTGTGTCCTGGAACCAAACCCCAGTGGATACCAAGGGCCCACTGTATTACCACTTTATTGCTGGGGGGGGGAGCAATTTGTGAGGGTTTTTTTTTGTCTCCTCTACCAAAACAACTTTGAGAACATTGCTGCTGCTGTTGTTGTCCGTCTCCAAGTCATTTCTGACTTATAGCAACCCTAAGGCAAACCTATCACAGGGTTTTCTTGGGAGGATTTGCACAGAGAGGCTTTGCCTTTGCCTTCCCCTGAGGCTGAGTGAGTGTGAATTGCCCAAGATCACCCAGGGGGTTTCCATGGATGAGTGGAAATTTGAACCCTGGTCTCCAGTTTCATAGTCCAATGCTCAAACCACTACACTTGTCTTAAGTGGGTAATGTGGACTATTTGCTATTCTACCTCAGGTAGCAAAATGTCTTGGGCTGATCGGATTCCAGTCCTGCTACCTCAAATGTGTAGGACTGAACCTGGACCATTTTGTATAGAGAATATGTGCTCTCCAGAGCCCTGAGCTTTTCCGAGCACTGAGCTCTCCCTGAGTTGTTTTGCTGATGCTAACAAGTGTGTGTGTGTGTTTGTGTTTTACATTTCAGAGAATTTTCTACACATCACCACCACCACCACCACCACCACCACCACCATAATTTCTTAGAACACAGTAAAAACAACATATAAACCCATGCGTTCTCATGCAGCTCTCATATATGTTGGACTGAAAGTCCCCTCAGCCCTACTCTGCGTAGGAATGCTGGGAGTGGCAATTATGGGGAAAAAATTAAAAACAAAATGAAAAGAAAAAATGGTAGAAAAACACATTTCTCAAGTTGTAGGAAACCCTGATGAGAAGAATCTTTGACTGATAAAAATCTTCAGTTGAGGATTTATTTTGCAGAAATCCTGCATGTGGTATTTTTGCAGAGAAAACTGCACTTTTTCTTCAGGAAACACCATTTCCTGCACATGAAATAATATTTCTGCACAAAACCCCCCATACAATTCTCAAAGACTTTCCCACAGCAGGAAGAAAATTGCTCAAGTTATTCATTGCTTCCTTTGAAAACAAAATTAGCAAAGGGTTACATCCCTAGTTGCAATCCAGCAACATCTGAAGTCTGGCACGATTCCCATACTTCTAGATCCTGCTAGAATTTTACCTCAGGAAGAATGCAGAGAGATGTAAGCCTCCATCCTCAAAACTTTATAATGGGTGGCATTTGAACACCACCTGATAGCATGAAGTTCTCTGGGCAGCTTTGAATAAACATTTTTTTAAAAAAAATTAAATACCAGGTAAAGCATACAACTGTAACATCAAAAGCAACATTAAGTACATCAGCAAAACAAAACTAACAGTTAATTCTGGCTTTTCTTCGCAAACGAAGATTCAGGAAGGACTCATCCCGCGCTTTCTGCAAGCGCGCTGATGACTAAAAAGGCCAATCCGAGATAAACAAGTCCGGTTGCAAAAAGCACAGCAGACGGTCTCCTTGGGTGATGTTTTTGGGTTGTGATTCTTTCTGCGTTGTCGTTTCTCTTCAAGACTTGTTCGTCGTGAGTTCTCAAATAAGGCTGCAGCATTGTGGATAGTGTGTCTCCATGCCTCCCGATGTAAGGCCAGGCCGGACCACTGTTGGTGATCAATTTGGCCAAGCCTGAGATGTTGTTTCAGGGAGTCTTTGTATCGCTTTTTTGGAGCGCCCCTCTTACGCTGCCCCGTGGCGAGTTCACCGTAGAGTAGTATTTTTGGGAGGCGATGGTCCTCTATCCTAGAAACGTGCCCTGCCCAGCGCAGCTGTGTTCTCAATATCATGGCCTCAATGCTGGTGATCCCTGCTTGCTCAAGGACAGCAACATTCGTCACATAGTCAGTCCAGTGTATATTTAGGATTGTGCGTAGACAGCGCTGATGAAAGCGCTCGAGGAGTCGTAAGTGGTGGCGATAGGTGACCTATGTTTCACATCCATAAAGGAGGATAGACAGTACGATGGCTCTATACACACTGATTTTTGTGCTTTGCCTCAGGTGTTTATTGCTCCAGACTCTTTTGTGAAGTCTTCCAAATGCACTATATGCCTTTGCTAATCTGTGATCGATCTCTTTGTCAATCTTGGCATCTGAGGAGATGATGCTTCCCAGGTAGGTGAACTGCTGAACGGACTTAAGCACAGATTTGCCGACGGCAATGTGGGGATGGTGGTGTTTGTCCTGTGGTGCAGGCTGGTAAAGAACTTCTGTTTTCTTCAGGTTGACTTCTAGCCCAAACAGCTCTGCAGCTGTTGCAAAGCAGGACGTTAGGCGCTGCAGAGCTGCTTCTGTGTGGGCAACAAGGGCAGCATCATCGGCGAAGAGCAGCTCACGGACTAGATAGTTTAGAGTCTTAGTGTGAGCCCTCAGACGGCTTAAGTTAAACAAGCTACCATCAGTACGGTAGCGTATATAGATGCCGTCATCTTCTTCAAGCTCTGCCATTGCCCTTTGGAGCATCGTGCTAAAGAAGATTGTAAATAAAGTTGGTGCAAGAACACAACCTTGCTTCACTCCATTAGTTATTAGAAAGGGCTCTGAAAGAGCATCGCCATATCTGACTTGACCACGCTGGCCCTCGTGTAGCAAGATAATCATTTTAAGGAATTTGGGGGGACATCCTAGTCTTTTCAGGATCTGCCACAGACCTTTTCTACTTACAGTGTCAAAGGCTTTGGTGAGGTCGACAAATGTTACATAGAGACCCTTGTTCTGCTCCCTACATTTTTCTTGCAGTTGCCTAAGGGCAAATACCATGTCTGTAGTACTCCTATTGGCTCTGAAGCCACATTGGCTTTCAGGGAGAAGTTCTTCTGCAATAGCAGGAACTAATCTGTTCAGGAGTATCCTTGCAAGGATTTTTCCAGCAATAGAGAGCAGTGTTATGCCTCAATAGTTTGAGCAATCGGATTTTGCTCCTTTTTTCTTGTACAGGGTGATGATGACTGCATCTCAGAGGTCTGATGGCAGTTCCCCCTTTTCCCAGCAATTCACAAGGAATTCGTGGAATTTTTCGTGCAGAGCATGACCTCCGTGTTTCCAAACTTCAGGTGGGATTCCATCAATCCCAGCTGCCTTGCCGTTTTTCATCTGCTGTATGGCCTTAAGGGTCTCTTCCAAAGTGGGAGCTATGTCCAATTCATTTTTCATTGGTTTTTGTATCATATATTGGATAGCTGAGGCTTGGACTACTCGGTTGGCGCTAAAGAGACTTTGAAAATGTTCAGCCCATCGATTCAGGATGGAGGCTTTATCAGTAATTAATTTTTGACCATCTGTACTGTATAAGGAGCTTTGGAACTGATAAGTGGGTCCAAACACTGCTTTAAGAGCTTCATAAAATCCTCTATGATCACCCAGATCTGCACAGCGTTGTGTCTTTTCTGCTATATTGATCCACCACTTGTTCTGCATGACTCGGAGTTTTTGTTGTAGTTTGCTACATGTGAGGCGGAAAGCTGCTTTTCTTACATGACAGGTTGGCTGGGCGAGGTATGCCTGGTGAGCAGCTCTCTTCCTTGCCAACAGATCCTGGATCTCTTGGTTGTTTTCATCAAACCAGTCTTTATTTTTCTTGTGGGAGAACCCGAGGGATTCTTCTGCAGACTGGAGGATACTGTTTTTGATATGTTGCCAAAGCACTGTAGGAGAAGGATCTGTAGGATGGTCTTCAAGTTTCGTTTGTAGATTTGCCTGGAAGTTGTCTCTCATGGTAGCTTTTTGAAGATTGTTGACTTGGAGTCTCTTCTTTAAGATGCCACCCCTCTTAGGTTTGAACTTAAGATGAAGATTTAGTTTACATCTGACGAGGCGATGATCTGTTTGGCATTCTGCACTGGGCATCACTCGTGTATGACGGACATCACGAATGTCTCTCTGACGGACTAGAACGTAGTCAATGAGGTGCCAATGTTTGGATCGGGGATGCATCCAGGTTGTCTTCAAGCTATCTTTCTGCTGAAAGATTGTGTTTGTAATAGTCAGCTGTTGTTCTGCACAGAACTCTAGCAGGAGGCGTCCGTTATCATTGCAATTTCCAACACCATGCTTGTCTAAGACACCTTTCCAGGCTTCGGAGTTCTTTCCTACTCTGGCATTGAAGTCACCAAGTATAATAATTTTATCTTCTACAGGGACTTTTTGTATGAGTTGGCGTAGGTCTGTGTAGAATTTGTCTTTCTCTACAGGGTTGGCTTGCCTCGTTGGGGCATATATACTAAAGAGAACAACATGTGGGAGGCGTAAGGAAATAATGCGATCAGAGTGTCCTGTTGGCAAGGTTTCGAGTTTGGAGGCAATGGAGTTTTTAATCATAAAGCCTACTCCTGAAAGATGTTTTTCGGTTTTGGGTTTGCCAGACCAGTAAAGTGTGTAGCCGGCGCCATGTTCTTTAAGGCTGCCTTCCTCATGGAAGCGAACTTCACTGAGAGCAGCAATGTCAATATTAAGCCGTGATAGTTCAAGGGCTATTAGGGCAGAACAACGCTCAGGCCGTCCACTATCTTCAGAGTCTTGCATGGTTCTGATGTTCCAGCATGCAAGTGTCAGTTTATTTACACCTTTGGAGGCCGGTGTGTGCCTTTGTTTCTTTGCCTTGGTTTGACCGCATCAGAAGATTCCCGTTGGCCGCGGCTAGCCAACCAGGTAGTTGGGGATGAGCTTTCGTTAGGCCACCTTTTCTAGGCCACTCTCCATATAGAGCAAGCAGTGCTCTCCTTAAAAAAGGCTGCTTGGTCGTTCAGGATGCTGCCGAACAAGACTGTCATCTCCCGGGTCAGGCTTGAGCGACCAATGTCCTGAACCGCCTGCATGCAGGGTTGGGGCTGCGGCTTCCAGTGCATCTTTACACCTGCCGGTTTCGTCCCTCGCCAGTCGCTACAGGGCTTTTTTGGAAATGGATTTGTCCTTCGAGCCTGTGCAATGGATTTTTCTGGTGGAGAGCAGTGTGCACAGAACTGGCCTCACCCTTTAAACCAGAGATTCATCTGCCGCGGCCTTGCAAGCATGGACGTGGCAGTGAGGTCCTCGGGCCGTAGGTTTGATTAGAGTTTCCTTCTCTTAGATGGTTGACCTTACAGGGTTGGACGAGCACCATCTGCCCGGGTTTGGGATTAGAGTTTTCCTTCTCCTAGGACGGTTGCCACAAGGCTAGAGAGCCCATCCTGCCCTTTGACGCTCTTTGTCAGACCCTTCGGTTTTGACCTGTCTGGCATGGGAGACCCTACCAGTGGCTATTATGCCACCGCCAGCATAGCTCAAAACATCATTAGGGTACACAAGCCTCTCTCCCACGACAAGGGGGCGTCAATGGAGAGGAAAACTAACAGTATCCCATAATTAAAGATGTATTTGCCTCTCCTGGAATGCCTACACATGCTTTTCCTCCATAGAATCTGAGACAAGTGTGTTCTTCTTCTTCCTTCTTTCACAGAAGCTGTTTCCTACCAACTCATGCCCTTATCTCATCTAGTCTGGTGATGTCAACACTGGTTGGCAGTGCTCTCTAGAGTTTCATGCAAGAATTTTTCCCATCCTACTTGGAGCTGCCAGGGACTGAGGCTGCAGCATTCTGCAATGCAAAGCATAGAATTATAGAACCATAGAGCTGGAAGAGACCACAAGGGCCATCTAGTCCAACCCCCTGCCATGCATTCCCCACAGATGACCATCCAGCCTCTGCTTAAAAATCTCCAAAGAAAGAGACTCCACCACACTTCAGGGCAGTGAATCCACTGCTGACCAGCTCTTACCCTCAGGAAGTTCTTCCTAATGTTTAGGTGGAATCTCTTTTCCTGTAGTTTGAGTCCATTGCTCCGTGTCCTAGTCTCTGGAACCACAGAAAACAAGCTTGCACTATCCTCAATATGACATCCCTTCAAATATTTAAACATGTCTATCATGTCCCCTCTTACCCTTCTCTTCTCCAGGCTAAAGCAGGTAATATGCCAGTGAGCTGCAACCCTCTGCTTCTCATTTTCTTTCTTCTCTTCTGCCTTCTTATTAGTACTATTTGTGACACAGCCATTTGGTGCACAGTGAAATAACAGAGTACAGAAGGATATTCTCTTCTTTTGCATAGTTGTATAAATCTCAAATACTTCAGTTTAGGCAACATGCAGTGGCAACTACACATGCCCCCTCTCTGCTACAATCTCAGGTTTTGCAAGGGATCCTAGAGCAAATGTCTGTAGGAAACACTCTTGAATATGTTCAGAGGAGGGCAACCAAGATGGTATAAGGTCTGGAACTGAGCCCTGTGAGGAACAACTTAAGGAGCTGGGTATTTTTACATTGGAGAAGAGAAGAGGGAGAGGTGATGTGTTTTGTTGTTACGTGCCTTCACGTCATTTCTGACTTTTGGCAACCCTAAGGAAACCCTATAACAGGGTTTTCTTGGAAGAATTTATTCAGAGGAGGTTTGCCCTTGTTTTCTTCTAAGGCTGAGTGAGTGAAAACCACCCAGTAGTTTTCCATGGCCAAGTGGGGATTCGAACCCTGGTCTTCCAATGTCTTAGTCCAACACTCAAACCACCATACCATACTGGCTCTGTGATGTGACAGCCATATTTAAATACCTGAAGGATGTCATGTAGAGCAGCGCTACTTGAAGTGGTGGTCCCTGGACCAGTGCTGGTCCCCGAGCCACCAGCTGCTGGTCCCTAGCAGGGTAAAAAAGAAACTATTGTCCCCAATGGGCACAATATTAGTGCCAGTCTCTGTCACACTGGAAAACAATAACTGCTGGTCCCCCACATCATATAGCCTCAGAAGCACTGGGGTAGACACACTGGTGTAGAAGATGGAGTGAGCTTGTTTTCAGCTGCTCCAGAGATTAGAACTCAAACTAGTGAATTCAAATTACAAGAAAAGATATTCCAAACATTATTCTAAACATTATTTTAAACATTCAAAAGAACTTCTGTACTGTAAGAATTGTTTGATAGAGGAATAGGCTGCCTCAGAGGTCTCTCCTTCTTTGGGGGTCTTTAAACAGAGGTTAGGTGACCATCTTTTGGGACTGCTTCTGTTGTGTATTCTTGCAGGCAGGAGGTTGGACTACGTGGTCTCTTCCAAATCTATGGTTCTATGACTCTATGAAATTATAGCTGCTTTGAACAGCAAAATATTTTGGGCTCTGGCTTTGGGAGTAGCCATGATGAGACTGCTTCTGGTTCATTTCTTTGTGTCTTTTTATCATTGCCTTCCAAAACCACAGCAGCAGGTATAGATCCTGAGGTACTTAAAGATTACCTGCAACTCAAAACACATTTTCCATGTTTTCCCTTTTCTTTCTTAGGCTGCTGCCACACTGCAGAAATAATGCAGTTGGACACGGCTTTAACGATCATGGCTCCATCCAGTTGAATCCTGAGATTTGTAGTTTGTTGTGGCACCAGAGCTCTCTGACAGAGAAGGCTAAATATCTCACAAAACGACAAATCTCAGAATTACATAACACAGAGCCATTGCAGTTAAATTGGTATCAAACTGCATTATTTCAGCAATGTGTCAGCAGCCTTAGTCAGTTTTCAAGCCCACAAGGCTGCTGTTGTCATTCTGCTCATTGCAGTTTTTTCTTTCACTATCAGTTTAGTTATTTAATGTTAGGTGGGGGCTGATTTTCAATGGTAAAGATACCTTTAATGCTCAAGTTTGTACTTATTGCTGTTAGCTGAATGGAAAGATGAGGAATGAGTATTTTTATTAAATAAATAAACATGTAAATAACTTAAAGATCTGCTTCAACATAACAGACTAAGAACATCACAATCATGGTAAAACTATACATGGAAAACAAATGAGTTACGTTTAGCATTTCTTACTAACTAGATAGGTAGTGATGGGATCCCCATGATAAGTTTGCCTCAGCGTCACCGTAAGTCAGAAACAACTTGAAGGCACAAAACAATGAAGTGATGAGGCGGGCAGGTCAAGGAAGGGAAATTAATGTGGTTTATATACTACATGCATGATACATTGCAATTGCGGCGCATAAACACTTATTTATTATATATATTTTAGAGTATTTTTAAC
Source organism: Gambelia wislizenii (assembly GCA_030847615.1). Classification (NCBI taxonomy): domain Eukaryota; kingdom Metazoa; phylum Chordata; class Lepidosauria; order Squamata; family Crotaphytidae; genus Gambelia; species Gambelia wislizenii. The sequence continues at coordinate 467,450,697 of JAUMIR010000001.1, forward strand.
CCCACTTTTCAGCCACAAAGGCTCTCAGAGCGGCTTACAAATTGTTAGCAATAGCACTTATACTTCTACACTGCTTTACAGCACTCGACACTCTATAAGTGGTTTACATTGTGTTAGCTAATTGCCTCCACAAGCTGAGTACTCATTTTACCGACCTCAGAAGGATGGAAGGCTGAGTCAACCTGGGGCTCTGCAGGATCAGACTCACAACGTTGTGGCTGCAGTACTGACATTTAACCACTGCACCACTAGGACTCCACTTACCTGATTTATATTTTTAAAAATACAGTATAGTCTCCTCAAGAAGAAAAATAGAGATGGGGAAAATAGGTGCTTCTATTTTGCTTTTTGATCAGAGCATGGAGAAGTTACTTTTGGGACTACAATGTTCAGAGTACATCCAGCAGCCAGCTGTAACATGGGGATTCTGGGAGTGGTAATCCACAAGAGTAATTTTTCCAAGCTCTTTCCTCCTCCCCAGCCATATCTATTTTGCCCATAGATTGACAGACAGGTATGAGACAGCAACCATGAAGGTAAGGCAGTTGGCATGTACCATTCCTTTTGCTATCCAGCTGTTGGTCAGAATTTCAGCACAACATTTAGGAGTGGCAAGGAATGGCTGGCACCTTGCCTGTGATGGGTTCCAAATCACTGGTCCAGAACCCAGAGGTAAGTACCTGACCCAGTACACTGGAGGCCTCCAAGGAGGAAGCGGATTCCTCCCTTTTCTCTCCCTGCCTCCACCCCCACCCCTACTGGCCCGGCTTCAGACTGTCACCCCCGCCCCTTCTACCAGCCAGCCCCTTTGTCGACACTTGATCATTTACATCAAGTTGACATTCGCAGAGTTTACTCAGGGGTCTGTAATTGTATTCTTTCACCGGTTCTGCATTACCAACCATGAAAATGGAATCTTATCATCCCTGACCAATTTTTAATGTACAAAATGATTTGGCCGAGGTTCAAAGGGAGCTACAATTGAAATCAGGTGAATGATACATGTAGTATTTTTCAGTTTCTCCGTGCCTTGATTTGATTTCTCCCCCTCCCCTCCCCTCATATGGAATAGAGGGAGAAGTCTCTCTCTCTCTTTTTCTTTCTTTCTCTTTTTTGGAAGCTATATAAATTCATATATACTTTGCATATCTATCTAAGAGCTATCGGTAGATTTCTTTCTGGCACCTACCTATCATTTAAATGTACTTATTCATAGTGCAGTGGAGGACAATGAAGTTTCCTATAATCCTTAAAAAGCAGTCAAAGCACTGGAACAAGCTTGAATTCTCCTGACAGAGCACTGGGATTAATAGGGGGACATTTATTAAATGAAACCCCATTGCCAAATGAAAAAGAGCCTCCAAGATACTCAAACACTGATGATGATGATGGTGGTGGCAAATTTACATCATAAAGAATAGAGTAATTCTCTCCCTGAAATACCTACCATGTCCAAAAGGCTTGGGGCCTTTTCTCCCCAGGGGTTGAGGGCCGTATGTGTCACCACATCCTTCATGTCAAATGGCCCCAAAAATGAAACAAAAAGAGAGTGTTGGTGTGATGGAAGTATTTGCCTCCTAGAAAGTAGGAAGTCTGGCTCCAAAATAGCTAGAGTTGCAGATTTGCACAGTAGAGTCCCTATAAAATTCATTTGATGACATGGGCTAATAATTTTAGGTGGCATTAGCCTGACCTACCTCACAGGTTTGTTGGGAGGATCAAGTAGGAAGGAGATGAGACTTCATTGGAAGAGAGTTCATTGGATGACCAGCAGAATAAATGTATTAACTAATAAATAAAGGAGAATTCAAACACATAGGTGTGTTAGGAATTTATCAGATACATCAAACATGGCATCATAACGATGCCACATAAACACAAAAGGGCATGCATACCAGATGTTGTTCTTTTGTGTTTATGTCTTGTCCAAAAGCTGTACAATTTTATTGATGGGACAAGCCATCAATAGACCAACTTTGGCAATTTTTTGCCAGCATTGCCAGCGTTGAAACGTCCTCTCTTTTTTTCATGTGAATACAGCTTCAATGGCTGGTCTAGGCAGAACACTTTCAGTGAGATCACAACATCCAGGTAGGTGACACTTTTTTATGAACCTCCTTTGTTTACATGGTACTTTTAAAGTGAGTTTCTGTGCTTTTGTGAACTTTTTATGTGTTATTTTTGCTTTTATTTTTGAATTCCCCATGCTTGTGTCTTGTTGCAAGAATCCACATTATTTTATTCCAGGAAGCGGAGTTCAAAGGGGCTGCCTTTGGATGGGATGGAAGGTAAGTGTGGTAAAGGGGGTTCTTTTGCCGGCATAAAAACATCGCAAATTATGCCAGCAAAAGAATAGGAAAAAGGGGTGGTGGTTTGATACAGTCCTTAGTCTGAATAGGAATGCCAAAGGATATTGTAGCACCTTTGAGACTAAGGAGATTATCAGATGAGCCCTTATAACCCGTTTCTATCCCACTACCCCCCACCCGCCCCACTCCCATTCCTGTTCCACAATTAGGAAAACATTTTTAGACACTTACCCCCATCGCGGAACAGGAACATCTTTCCCCTCCCCTCACTGGCCAGGAGAGAATGCAGCTTCTCAAAGCTGCATTCATGTCCCAGAAATGAAATCTCGCCCATTCTCACAAGAGAACGAAGCATGGGAAATTTAAAAATAAAAATGAAAAGAAACATCAAAAAACAAAACCAAGCCCCAAAACACCCTAAAAAATTAACAAGTAACCCGGGGAGTGGAAAAAAAGGGTGCCACTTACCTCCTCATACCAATCACACCCGGAAGTGTCTGGCATGGACCTCCCCCCAGGGCTTGCATCACACCAGCATAACGAGATAGCAGTGGGGCATCTTTCAGACCACCCATGATCCTGTTACAGAAACAGGATGGGTGGTCTATAAACGATGTTTACCTGTGAATAAGGTATCACGGGGAAAGAATGGGAGCAGAATGGGAACAGAACAACGTTGTCCTAAAGGTAAGCCCTTTACTGATTCTGTTCCATTCCTGCAATGGACATTATAGTCCATCTGATAATCTCCTAACTGAGAGAAAGAAGTTTGTGGCATAAGCTTTCATAGATTGAGGGCTCATCTACATGGGCCAGGATACATTGTCTCCTCACAGATGTGACCTGTCCATGGATCAGGCCCACTCCTTCCCTGTTACCTTCACCGAATGGGAGGAAGTCCAGACAAGCATGTTGGCCCATCTTTGCAGCTGTTGCTATCTCCCTTGCTCTCTCTGAAGCTAAAAAGCCAGCCTGCAACATGTGACCAAGGCCCACTGTAAGTGACCAGCCTTAGCCACATGCTGCAGGACTTTAATTGTCTCTGACTGGGCCTGTAACCCACTTATTGGGGTGTAGGAACTTAAAAATTAAAAATTCATTAAAGATCCCAGGGTGCAAGCCCTTTGGGAAGGTTTCTTCAAAGTTAAAATGGTTAAGAATTAACTTCTAAGGAGATTTTCACACGGGGCCAAAATGCCCCGTTACTGCCCCACTACCTCCTCTCCCGTTCCTGCCACGGATTAACATAAATCTTTCACACACTCACCTTCATTCCGCAGCAGGAATGGGTTCCCCCTCCCCTTGCTGGCTGGCCGTAAATGCAGCTGTCGTAAGGCTGCTTTTACAACCGGCCATCTGAAACGTTATCACGTTATCACGTGATAACGCCGGACGGTAAATTTAAAAAATAAAACTCCCCCAAACATAAAATCAGTTCACCAAGCACAAAACCACTCTTTTAAATCACATAATCAAAACAGGGAGGGTAAAATAAAGGGTGCCACTTACCTGGATGTCCAGATCGTACCAGGAAGTGCTCAGAACGGACCTCCCCTCCATGGCTGTCATTTCAGAACAGGAACGGGGCTCCTGTTCGCACACCTGTGATTGCGTTATAGCAACGGAACGGGAGGTCTATTCACGATGAAAAATCGTGATTACATTGTTCTGGAACAGTCACGGGAGTAGGATAGATGCAGGACAGAACGGGGTCAATGTTGTCTGAAAGGGAAAACCTTTCCTGGCCCTGTTCTGTTCCTGCCACGGGATATATAGCCCGTGTGAAAATCTCCTAATACAGCAGAGTAGCAGAGACAGGAAAGTGGACAGGATTCAATTAGCAAATCACTCAAGACACTAAAGAAAACAAAAGACTTCTTGAAAGAATACTTAAGCATTTACTAATAGCTTTTCAGTCTACATATGCATGGGAAGACTACATCCTAGCTGACTAAGGATCTTGGTTAGGATAGGTATTGTGACTCACTGGTCCAGTGAGACTCGGGGGTGGGGAGGGAAATAGGTAAGGCAGCTATCCCTACAGACATGCAGGAAAGTACAAAGTTTTTCTTCAGAGAGCAGACAAAGAGTCATAAAACTTTGAAACCACAAGGTCATTAAACCTGGGTCACATGATGACACAATGGTGATCTAGCTTGGCTGTGACTGAGATTCAAGCCAAGCCCACTAAGGATTGTATGAGGAGAAGGGGAGGAACTTTTAAACATGCAGGAAGTCCCTAAAAACCTTCTAAAACTTGGTTTGCTCTACTAGCAAGCAAGTGGGGGGTGCAGGAAGAATGCTGATTTTTCCAACAGTTAGTTCCAAGTAGAGAAAATCCACCAAATCAATCATTGAATTGATTCAGCCAACACATAGATTAACTCCATTCATTCAGTGGAAATACTTTAGTTAAGACTAACAATAGGATTCATCTCCTTGAAGATGATTGTGAGGTAAGAACAAGAAGCTGGGCTGCTATGAGGCAAACTGAGACATTTTTTTTCCTCCCTGGGCCAAGCTAGACATGGTGATCAAATGCAGATTTGCATTTCACATCAGCATTATATAAATGCAGGCTGGGGGGAAAACCCTCTTAAGTTTAGTTAATTTGGACATGCGTTGGAAGGGTGATTTGCTCCCAATGAAAAACAGCAGCTTTGTATTTCAGGCCTACAATACAAGTGGAGTAGAAGGTGTCAAAAGACAAAGAGTGTGTTTTCATATGATGCTGCCATCATCCCTTGAATCATTCTTGCTCTGTGAGCATGATCATGTGCTGTTCAGAAGGGAAGGGAAGCAGACGTAAACTACTATGTTTATTTGTTTGTTTAAAAAGCTGAATTCTGTAGCCAGTGGGCAAAAGTGAGAAGAGTTCTGTTTCTTCAATTAGTTTTAGAGGCACAGGGATTAGATTTGGGGGGATGGTCCCCATTTCACTGTTGGAAGACCTTCTGCAGGTTATTCCAGGGATTCTTAATCCCTCAAATACATGGGCTCCAGGGGTCCACAAATAAGCCCAGGGGGGGGGGATTTCCCCATCTTCATTTGTTTTCTACCTTGTTATTTTTAAAATTTGTTTTTAAGTTCTTTTTTCTGTGTAAAAAGTCCACGGAAGGCTCAGGTGGCCCATGTCTGCTCCCCCCCCCATCATGCAAAGACTATTTTATTTAGGAAGGCCTTTAGCTCTTAACTTATTGTAGCATATGTTAATGGAGTGTGTTATGTTTTTATCCTTTTTACAATATTATCATATGTTTAAAAATGTTTTAATTTAGAGTTTTCAATAGAATTGTTTATTGAATGGCTTTAAAATTTTTGTAGCAAATAGGTTTTAGTTGCACTGTGTTTCATTTGGTTATAAGGAACTTTTTCCCCACTATGGGTCTCAGGAGTCAGTGTGATGTAGTGGTTTGAGTGTGGGACTACTCCAGGAGACCATGGTTTGAATCCCCGCTCACCCACAGAACCCACTGGTGTTATCCGAATTGCGTGGGGTTCGCGAGGATTCCACTAGTGTCCAAAATTATTATGGGGAATGTTTAATTACCTCAAATATAGCAGCGAGATATCAGATAACTGTGAGATCTTTTAACCTATGTATACCAGTAGTAACGGAGGAGATTGTAAGCCAAAACATACCATTAAATTATCTTTATTGGGGATTAATATCAATGGTAGTCACACAAACATTCAGGTTTCATACACTCATACAAGACTATTGAAGATAGATGGAATATATGGATAGAGGAACAGAGTAAGGGGGTTGCGGGTTATGCTAGACCAATACTGCAGAGCTGAGATCTTGAAGTAAACCGACAGCAAAAATGTCTGGAGATAGACTGGTTACATGAACTGACGTGAAGTTGGAAAGCAGGGGATTTGTGCACACTTGGGTGGTTTTTCAGGGTGATGTTCATATGAAATAATTCCCTTGATGGGATAGGATTTTAGAGTGGAATACAATGTTTCTGAGAGATTCCCAGGACTAGACAATGGGTGCTCTGGAAGAGTTAATTATCATTGTTGGAAGGGGGATGAGGGAAGGAAGAACCCATTTTACAAGCATCAATGACTCTGCTACCCTTGAGTGGATTAGTGAATGACTCACCTCCAGGTGTTAATCTCTGACATGAGTATTTGTTTGGGGAATTTCCAAAGGCTCCTCCCTTGCTCATATATGACTCCAGCCTTGGTATTTAAGGATCCCTGGTTTACCTGCTAACCAGGTGGAAGGCCACATTAAGCCAAATTATTAAACATGGCCAATTATTTGATATTCTAAGATGGGGGCTATCAGGGTAGGTAACACTGGCTGGCCTTAGGCAAGTCACACTCTTTCAGCATCAGAGAGAGGCAGTGGCAAAGCCCCTCTGAACCAATTTTGCCAAACAAACAAACAAACAAACCCGTGATAGATTAGCCTTAGGGTCACCATAAGTCAGAAATAACTTGAAGGGAGACAATAACAGCAAAAACAACAACAAACCTTGGGTCCCATAGTGGGGAAAGGCAGGGTATAAATTAAATGGGAGCCTTTTTGGCTGAAGGGTAGGGTATGAATATGCTAATAAATAAATAAATAAATAACCAACCCATCAAATTCTCAGATTGCTCCATAGCTCAGAAAAGGTTAAAAACCACTGAATTAATAGGATGACATCCTATCTCTCCCTCCCTCCCTCTCTCTGTCTGTCTATAGGGTTAATAGTTATACTCCGTTCTATACTCTTATTTCCATGATGGAAAATAAAAGAAATCACACTTCCAGTTGTTTAATAAAACCCTTGTTGCAGTTTTAAAGGGGAAAGCACACCTTTAGAAGGACTATTTTCCTTTTAAATTGTTGGAAATGTAAGAGATAGTACTGGATCTCTCAGTCAGGACTGGTTTAAGGAATTTTTGGGGCCCCCTGCAATGCTTTTTTTTGGGGGGGGGTCATGTTTATCTCAGGTGAGTGTAACCTAACTGAACTTAACCTATTCACAGTACAGGATATTCAGATTATTACTAATAATGGTTTTGCAGGAGGAGGGTTACAACAGGGCCGCCCACAATGACGGCCGCCCCTGCAGCTGCAGGTGCTGCAGAGGGGCTTTGCCATTGCCTTTCTCTGATGCTGAGAGAGTGTGACTTGCCCAAGGCCACCCAGTGTTACCTACCTTGAGAGTCCCCTGCTCTCAGTCTAATCAAATTGGCAAGGCAGAAGGTGAACAACAATCATCCCCATGCCTGCCCACCCACACATAAGATCTAGGAGGGCAAGAAACAAGCATAGTCATCGTTGAAAATATATAAAGTAGTTTTACTTACTAATATTTGTCCATAGTAAATATGAGGTCTGGTGGAGGAGAAAGAAGGGACAGCAATGATATAGGAAAGGAATGGTTGACAAAGAAATAAACAAACAGGAAGTCTGTAAATATGTAGAGAAGTAATTTCTGAGTATAGCAGAGGTTACAAACTAAGGAGATTATCAGACAGACCCAAAATCCCGTTGTAGGAACGGAACATGATCGAGAAAGTCTTTCCCTTTCTCATGACATTGTTCCGTCCTTGTGTTGCTCCTGTTCTGCCCCTGTTCTGCTCCAGCAATAGTACAAAAATGGGGAAACATTGTTAATAGAAGACCTGTTCCATTTCTGTAAAAGAAGTCCAGGTGGTCTGAACGATGCCCCGTTCCTGTTTCGTTATGCTGGCATGATGCCAGCTGCGGGGGGAGGTCCATGCCGGACACTTCTGGGTGCGATTGGGACAACAAGGTAAGTCAAAAACTCCCCCCTCTCCCCAGGTAACTAGTATGTTTTTAAATGGGGTTTTGTGCTTTGCTTACTTGTTTTGATGCTGGGGGAGGGGTGTTTAAATTTGCTGCCTGGCTGTTCTCTCACGAGAATGGCTGGGATTTCAGTTCCCAGTCATAAAAGCAGCCTTACACAGCTGCATTTACAAGTGGGCAATGAAGGGAGGGGGAGTCCGTTCCTGCTGTGGAACGAAGGTAGTTGTCTGAAACCTTTTTATTTATTCTGCGGCAGGAATGGCAGTGGGGGGGGGGTAGCGGGACAGAAATGGGCTGCAAGGGCCCGTCTGATAATCTCCTAAGAAAAACAGGATTGACATCCACTGTGGGATATTTTTTTTTAAAAAAAACCCAATAACATGGGGATTTGAAATACTCCCACAGATGAATTTCAGTAACATGGCAGCAAATTCAGCAGCAGGGCCTATGAGCTGGTGTTGCCTACCTCTATTCAAATTCTTCAAGAATGACAAAAACAGCCTTTGACAGTTTAGCATCACTGATCTTCTCTGAAAGGGATGGCAAACCTACTAATAGAGGGGTCTTGCCCAATAACTGATTAAAATCTTTTAAGAGAACTGTACTTGTGTGGCTTGGCTGGTTACTATGGCTTTTAGAATTCCACGACAAGGCATAATTAATCATGTGTTACAGTGCTGCCAATTTCTCATACATCTTGCCACTTGGGAAAAGGTGGCAAGGTCACTATGTGGGCTACAGCTCCCAATTTAAACCCTTTTAGCACTTCGATGTTGTGAAGCTTATAGAATCATTTCATACATAAATGACACAGCTAAATATTCCTTTAGCTCTATTAACATAAAATTAAAGGGCACTTTTTTTCCTTAGGAGATAATTAGTTGATATCCCATTGAAGTTCTAATTTATTTCCAAAGAAAAGCCTGTAATTGGACATTGTTCTTAGCCCAATGCAGAAGAAATCTCATGTGTAAGTGGTTGTTTTTACACAGGCATAGCTAAGGATGCTTTAGCTGAGATGAACTTATTTCCAGCATCCGTCTGGCAAAATCACCATGCAGACTTCATATAATGAGGCCAAAACCAATATTTATGCTCTTCAGACCCTCCAAAACATTTGATAGATGGGGAAAAAAATTAACTGGTAGATTAAGTGATTGAGAATGCATTGCCACAGTGTCATATTGTGGACATGCCAGCATTTTTGGACCAGAACTTGGACAAGTTACCACTGCCTGGGGGATTCTGGGAGTTGTAGTTCAAAAAAGTATTCACAGTTCTGATTTGTATATCAAATAACCAGGAGAAATGAGCATACTCAGCAATTAAATTGATCAAGCTGTTTTTATTGCATATCTCCATGAAATGTTTAGATGTAAGGGAGGATCTATCAATTTTAATAGATAGATATATCTTCTGTGAATTACAAGGACCAGTGTATTGGACACTAGGGCTAGATGAAAAGTATGGACAGTTTTCATAAACATTTGTATCTGTGCCTAAATTCACCTTTCCTCATTTGGTAGTTTTTGTTGATTGATTTGTAACTTGTGAGGTTTTAGGGGGCATAAGAACTCATTAATTTGAGAAGCACTGCACCCCTTCTGAATGTGCTCCATTCTGGTGAGGATTAGTTAGCTACTCAGTGTTGCAATGCCATCATATTCATTATGGGATCCCAGACTGATTGAGATCATCGTAGAAGTGACATGGAAGTTCCCCACCCTGTTCCACCACCCTCACAGGTACATCTGGTGGGAACATGGAGATAGCTTTCTCGGTGGTTGTTCCCTGGGTCTGGAACAACTCCCTTCCCAGAGAGGTTAGATTGCCATGTCCCCCACATCCTGAATTGGGCCCCCAGACCAGGATCTTTGGTGGACCCCCCCCCCTACTGCTAAGGTTAAGGGCAGTGAGATGCTCTACAGGATTTAGAATAAAATTAAAGTAAGTCAGTTTAAATGATGACACCAAAGTAATATTTATATTTATTTTTTAAAAAACCTAAATGGATTTATATAATAAAAACTTACAATAATATCATGCCTGGCCCTCTTCCTAATCCCAGGCCCCGGGGCCCTCAGGCTAGAGCCCTCTCAGCATCCCCCTTGTTGGGGCTATGTAGACTGCCATCTTTTATATTTATTTATTTATTTATACCCCACGCTTCAGCCACAAGGCTATTAGAGTGGCTTATAGATTGTTTTAAGCAATAGCAATTCACACATCTACACTGCATTAAGCAGTTTCCAATGTGTGTTAGCTAATTTTCCTTGCTATCCTTCTGCAGGCATGTGAAGACCTTTTCATTCTGGCAGGCTTTTCAGGGCTAACTACTCAGAGGGAAAGGATTGTTCCTGTGCTGTGTTGTTTTTATTTGTTTTTTTTTAATGGTTGTTTTAAACTGCTTTTAACATAATTAATGATTTAATTATATTTTTAACTTTTGTATGATGTCAACTGTTTTGCTACATCTGTTTAACTCTTGTAAGCCACCTTGAGTCTGGGAAAGACGATGGGATAGGAGGAAGAAGAGAAGCTATTTAAATAGTAGTGGCTTAAAGATATTAAAACAGTATCAGGAGATACAGCAAAAGAAATACCTATCTGGACTCACATGGTGAATAATGCTGCAGTGGAAGGTAGGGTTTTGATACCCTCTGTGACAGAGACCAGGGTGCTTTGTGTCTGACACAATGTGCCAGAATGCTGCATGTGATGGGGGCAGAGTTGGAGACTATTTATTTATTTATTGGATTTATATCCCACTTTTCTCCCAAGATAGGATTCAAGGCAGGTTACAATAGTTAAAAAATACAACTAAAACCTTACAAGTTACAAATTTTTTTAAAAAAAGAATTAAATTAAATTAAATTTCCATTATTAAAATATATTTAAGAACACATAACTAAAAACACAAAATAGATTAAAATAGATTAAAAAAACAGCACACGAAGTAAAATGCACATTTCAAACATCTGCCTAAATAAAAACATCTTCAACTGCCAATGAAAAGAGAGCAAGGAGGGGGCCAACCAGATCTCCTGTGGAAGGGAGTTCCACAGTCTGGGAGCAGCCATGGAGAAGGCTGTCTCCCAAGTCCTCACCAACCGCACCTTTGAAGGTGATGAGACTGAGAGAAAGCCCTTCCCTGCTGATCTTAACTCTCAGGCCAGTTTGTATAGGGAGATATGGTCTTTCAGATAGTCTGGACCCAAGCTGTCACATGCCTCTTTGGATCTTCACTGTGTGGGAGTCAAGGACATTGTGAATAGAATAGAATAGAATGTTTATTACGGTCATAGACCAGCACAGGTAAAAAGGGATACAGAATAAAAAGAAGGTAAAAAAAGGTAAAAACACAGGATAAAAACAAGATAAGAGCAGCATTTAAAATGACCCTTCAGATTACATAGCTCCAGTGTAACAAGACAAGGTTAGGTTGGTACTATTCTACTGTGGAGGTCATTGTCTGTCGAATTTTAACCACAGCTGCTCAGAATCTGGCAACATTATATGTTGTTCCTGGGTTGGTGTCTGAAAGCAACAGGGTGGTGTAGAATTGTCTGGTGTGACCTTGGTATTTATGCAACAGGGGTGAAATAAGGCTGAAAGATATGTCCCTGTAGTATAAGCACTGGAGTAAAACATGCTCTGTTGTTTCTATTTCGCCAGAGTTACAGGGGCATAGTCTGTCTGAGAAGGGGATCTTCTTGTATTGGCCTTCAAGGACAGCTGAGGGGAGGGCATGACAAGGTGCTACAGTAAAAGCCCTTCGATGTTTAGGTATTTCAAGTGTTGCTAAGTATGCCATAGGAGAAGCCAGATGTCTGTTCGAGTCACTAGCAATAAAGGTTGGAGTGCTGGCTAGATTCAGTTGTCGCTCTTTATCTACCACCCGTTGTTTGATAGTTGCTTTAGCCCTATCATATCCCAGGCTAAGCAGAAGATCTGGAGAAAAGCCCAGTGTTGAAATTTTAGTCATCACTGTCAGTTTCCAGCTGGACTGGAAATCATCACTTAAGGTTAGTGGAGCAAGGCCGGTGGGAAAGAGGGATAGTCTGAGCCAGTAGCTGAGTATGGTCACCTACACTCTGGCTCCACTTTCATAAAGCCTGACTCCAGTCTCAGAGCTTCGTTAGAGACACATTTTGGAGTTTGGAAAGCTGATCTTAAAAATGTAGATTGCACAAGTTCTAATGGTGCAGGGTTGGATATGGACATTGTTTTATGCAGGATAATTATTAGGCCGGGTTTCATTCATTGACAGGAGAAGGGCAAGGGCTTTTGTCCCAAGTTGCTGTTGTTAGTTGTCTGTTGGGGGAGAGTAGTGGTTTACTCATTGGATTATTTTGCTCAATTGATGCTCAGTTGGGTTTATTTTAGTGAATTTTGGGTTGGGAGCCACCTTCTTTTGCTTGTGGATTGGTTGTGAGGTGGCCCCTTTGGGCCCTGGGGACTGTTTTGCATTCAGATTAGACCCATTGGGTTTTAATTATTAAGATCTTATTCCCCCCCTCCAATTTTTTCCTTTCTTTTGTAAGGTTGCTTGGGTGAGTGTGAGTGTGTGTGTGGGGTAGTTAATCATTTGTTGCCTGTTTTGGTTATCTGGTCTGATTATAGTGGTGAGACTGTGCAGTAGTAGTTTATCTTTCCCCTCCTGGGCCTAGTTTAACTGGGGGTTTGGGGTTGTGCTCCTTCCTACTGTTTAGTGGTTTGGGCCTGGTACAGCCTTGTGTGGGCCCATTGTGGGGAGAGGGCCTAGTGAGACCTATATTTTTAGTGGGGGATTTATAGATTGGTGTGCCTAGTGAGGCCTATCTTTGTTTTGGTGGGTGGGAACCAGGTAAGTACTAAGGCAGCAAAATGGTGTAGCACCTGGCTTTGGGGTCCCATAGTACTTCGAGGAAGAGATTAGTCAAGGCTGAGGTTCAGACTATGGACTTTCTCAGATGAGGCTAAAATTGCACAACTACGATGTCACGGTAGCATGAACAGTTTCCCACTATTGCATGACGTCGTCATCCTCCCGTGGTCACTGTATGCTCCAGCTGTCAATAATGTATCCCTTTTAATTGATGGGATAAGCCGCTAATAGTTCTCAACATCACTGTTTTCATGGTATTGAAGAATGTACAAAATTGTATCCCGCTGTCATCATGAGATTACAGCCTGAATGGGTGGTTCTCTTTACCGCCTCCTCGTTCCCAGTGAGAAAACATCTGGGTGAGACCATAACGATCTACAGGATGCTCTTTTAATGAACTGTCCTGTTTTGTTTGCATGTTTTTAGGTTTGTTTATGTGTTTATTTAGTTTGTAAATTCAGGGGGGGGGGTTTGCAGGTTTTAAGTGCACTTGTGTCTTCTTGTGAGAACCACCAAAATCTTGCCCATACTAAAACGTGGAAGTAAAATCCCATTCTTAAAGTGCTAGTGGTGGTCGTGCGATAATTCTGTGGTGGTAGTATCATGCGATTACAGTAACATGTGATAATAAGCGTAATAATACCACTATGTTTCTGCTTTCCTCAACAGTGGAATTACAGCATTTTTAGGTGCTAATCTGAGGAAATTATCAGACGCGGCAAAAACAGTCTCAGAAGATCACTGGAAGAACAGGAAGAGGTGGCCTTACCAGAAAACATCGTCCTCCAGAGTTCCGGGGACGTAGCACGAGCATCAGTAAGGCGTCCCATTTTATTAGCAGCTTCTCCTCATCAATGCAAAAGGGAAGCCTTGTCTGTGGCAGCGCTACACCCCTGGAATGGCAGAAGGATGCGAGCTTCTGGCAAGGCCACCCTTTCTGTTCTTGTAGTGATCTTGTGACACGGTAGGGAACACCATTTTTGGCGTGTTCCTCCATGTCTAATAATCTCCTGATAAAGTCCTTAATTCCCTGAGGAAGAACCTACAGCATCTTATCTTGTGCCCTCCCAGTCAGAGAATGTGGTCCTTCCACTACTATTATCCTCAGAAGATTGGTCTCTAGCAGCCCTTTCATCTTCTACACCATGCAAAAACCAGAGGACATGTGTGTGGGGGGGGTATGTGCAATGCAAGGAACATGGTTGGCTCCTTCATAGAGATAGGGTCTAATGTGTAAGGCTTCAGATGGCTTCACCTAATGATGCTAAGGCAACATTTTATGTATGACTTAACCAGCAGGCCCCAGTAGGACCTATTCAAGGTCTGAGTTTCTGTCTTAGGGAGACCTACCTTGGCCTTTTCTGACTGGATCTGATTTGCTCCAGAGAGATTTGACCCATCCAGAAGGGACTTGCCCTAAATATGCCCACTTTTCCTAACAGCACAGGGGAATTGGATAAAGGGCTTAGGAGGGTGCCTTTAAAAGGAATTTATAGAAACAATTTATTTTTAACCCCATGTACCAAGGCATTCTTTATCAGGTTTCTACTTTTTTCCTGAAAAATATTGAGGATCTTGGGAGTATCATCTCTGGTGCTTTGCTCAGAAAGCTTCCCACTGTCTTTTTTCCCCAGCCAAAAGACCAGCGAGTAGGATTAATATTTTATGCATGAAATGTTTCGTGTACAGTAGTGACATAACAAGAAGAGGCATTTGATTAGTTTGTGCACGCAAAAGGAATGCTTTACAGAAACAGGAAGTGTGTGACCACTTGTACTAAAATGCTCTTTTATTAGAACCTATAAGTGGCTTATTTTATGGACAGTGGACTTCAGCCTTTTAGTTGTCCTTTTATAATTTAAATTCTCCCCCCCACACTTCTTTTTCTTCTTGCCAAACCCCTGTCTGTACAGTAGCACCCCATTTTGGTGCTTCTCTCCCTCCCCTACCGCCCATGCATATCTTAAGCAGAAAGTAACCCATGTGGAAAGACAGTGAGCAGAGAGCTACAGCTGTTGCCACTTATGCTCCAGAGCACAATTTTAGGAATTAATGGCTTCTAATCCTGAAAATTATATAGATACAGAATGGTGTGAGATTCCAAGCTGCCAAGATAAAGTCTCTTGCTCTTACTTCATAAATATGTTTATAAGAGTATGCCCTAATCTCTTAATGGCAAGAAAAAGCTGTTGAGATCCCATTCTGAACTAAAAACTCAAGTTGGCAGTGGATGGAAACTCTTCATTGACATTGTCAGAGAATACCTCTTGATTCAAATGAGGGAGGCAATTAGAAGATGCAGATAAACACCTTTTCTGCTCCTACCATTCAAAATCGATTGACTCATAAATACTTTGCGCTGTTGTCACTATGAATGAATTTAGTGTCCTCGTTTCAAAAATTATACGGTACTGCAGAAGACTATTTCATTGATCACTACATTAGGCAAGCTAGCAAAGATGCAAGTTTCTGCTGAAGTGTTTAAATAATTACACAATAGAGGCTTCAGTCCTGTACACCTGCCTTCTCCAACCTGTTGTGCTCCAGAAGACTTGACATTGTCTCACAGGCTGGTGATGGGAGTTGTAGTCCAACCCCTCTAGAGAACATTGGATTAGAGGAGGCTGATATACACATTTAACCAGGGTAAGTACTATTGTTGGATTGCTTCAGTCTAGGATTGCTTTCTTCATATCTCACTCTCTGGAATCAGGAATCTGACACAGAAATTGGATTGTGAGAAATTTCTGACTCATGATGACAGCTCCCTCCCTGAATCTGAATAGCTGGGAGTCAAATCAGCTTAGGGGCTCTCTCCTCAGGCAGACTTGATATATGTTGAAGAGATAACCCCATTCATCGAAGTTTGACAAAGAAAGAAGAAACTGTGCCATAGCAATCAATGTTGGTTAAATAGGGAATTCTGAATAATCAAGCACCTGGTGTCCAGCGTCAGCAACCTAAAAATCTCCCAGCAGCTGTTGAGAGTCCTCATTGCTTGCAACTATTCAGCCTCCTTGACTTGCTCTTGGTGCTCATGTTTTTCTTAGGATCCTTGACATTTAAATTTAGTATCTCTTTCTCTTACCCTTTGTCTTGTTGCTTATTTGGATCACTGGCTTTATGTAATGAGTTCTGGACTAGCTGAGACCTTGTCACTGCACCTCCCTTCATCTTCTGTGAACTTCCTTGGTTAACTGTGCATGACCTGGAGTGACTTGAGTTACCTGTAGCAGCTTCCCCTACTATTACCATTGTGCTCTTTAGGCTCTTGCCGCCTGTAGGTAAAGGACAGCTATATAAGGAACATGGATTTTAAGGTTAATATTCCATCAAGGCCAGTGCATTATTATTATTATTATTATTATTATTATTATTATTATTAAATTAAAACAATACAAAAGCCAAAATAAAAGTATACATATAAGATTTAAAAACAATTAAACAATTTATAAGTTAAAATATTAAACATTAAAATGGCAGGACATGTGAAAGGGATCTAGGAGTTTAGGGGACCACAAACTGAACATGAGTCAGCAGTGTGACGCGGCAGCTAAAAAAGTCAATGCAATTCTAGACTGCATCAATAGGAGTATAGTATCTAGATCAAGGGAAGTAATAGTGCCACTCTATTCTGCTTTGGTCAGACCTCACCTGGAATACTGTGTCCAGTTCTGGGCACCACAATTCCAGAAGGATATGGACAAGCTGGAGTGTGTCCAGAGGAGGGCAAACAAAATGGTAGGAGGTCTGGAAGCCGTGCCCTTTGAAGAGTGGCTTAGGGAGCTGGGCATGTTTAACCTGGGGAAGAGAAGATTAAGTGGGGACATGATAGCCATGTTTAAATATTTGAAGAGATGTCATACTGAGGATGGAGCAAACTTGTTTTCTGTGGCTCCAGAGACTAGCACATGGAGCAATAGACTCTACAGGAAAAGAAATTCCATCTAAACATTAGGAAGAACTTCCTGACAGTAAGAGCTGTTCAGCAGTGGAATACTATTTGTAGTCATAACGAAAGTAAATCCATTGAATCAATTACTGTGCAACTGCCACTAAAATGATAAGAGTCATCTGAATCTTTTCATAGAATAAAAAGGAAAATGTAGTCCCTTCAGGTTCTCCTGATATGATTTGTCTTCTGTGTTTTATATCCTCCTAGTAGCTTTCCTGTGAATCCTTTCAATTTGTCTGAACCGGGATGCACAAAATCCCCCTCTCTGCCTCCCTGTTCCATCTTGGTAATGCCTACAAAGCAAACACTGTTGTGCTTAAGAGTAGCTAACTTAAATTGAGATAGTTATGTGATTATGTCTTATGACACTTGTACTGTGCTTTTTAGGAGGTCTACTGAATGATCAGAGACTGACACCAAGGAGACCATAACTGCAATGGCTTTGTAGGTTGCATACTCCATAAGGTGGTTGTCTCTGATTCACATTTGATTGTATGAGAGGACATCCTCAGTGGGAAATGCACATACTGAATGTTTCTTCTTGGGGATAAAAGTGAGAAGGCAGCACAGGTCTTTTCAGTCAGTTGTACCTTTGGAAATCAAGGTGGGTTGCTGCAGAAGGACATTTCAACTGGTTGGGGACTGATTGCTCTTTGACTGATGTGTGTGTTTTTAAAATAAATTTGCTTTTTGTTGCAAGACTGCAATGACAATTCTCCATAGATGTAGCCCCATTTAGAAAGAGATGGTGGTGACTGTATGTGATCTTTGCCATTGTCCTTGGCTTTGTCCATTACAGGTTTTCTACTCTGTATTAACACCCTCCCTCAAAGCAACACTGTCACTCTGTGGCTTTGTAACATGGACATACTATGACATAAAGCTGTCAAGCCTTTTCAACCATCATTAAAAATCTGCCCCCAAGGGATATTTTCAATCAGACCACATTACAGTCAGTGTGGACTTTGTATTTGCATTTTGAAACTTCACTTGCTTATCAGAGAGGAACATCAGAAATGAGCTTCCTATAATGTTTGTGATCCGTTCTGTGAATTTGTTCTACAAGGATTTCATGAACATAAAGGTCATTAATTTTATTTTATTTTTTTGGAGTAACCATGCATCCATGCTGGGGTCTAAGCAGGGAAGCACAGGAGGAACTTATGCGTAAGTTTGTGCAAGACTGGTACCACTATGATTTCACTTTGCCATGGCAACATCCAATGACATTCCAGAGTTAGTAGTCTGGTGAGGCACTAGAGCTTTCTGGCTGAGAATTCTAAATGCCTCTCTCCAAACTGCAAATCCTGTGAACCATGGCAGTTAAGTGAAATCATAGTGCTACAATTTGTGTAGTGTGAAAGGGTTCCTGGTATTAGAGGCCAGGCCTGTAGAAAGTTCACTATTATGCAAATTATTCACCATAGCTCAGCTGCAGAGCACAGGCTTTGCATACCAAAGTTTCACCCTCTGGACTGTATAGGACCTCAGGAGCATTGCTGAACAACTTATACCAGCTCAAGTTGACCATGCGACTCACATGGATCAGTGTTCTACAAATAAGGTAGGTAGGAATGCTAACTTTGGAGAGAGACCAGCTCAATGATAGAGTACATGCTTGGAATGCAGAAGGGCCTAGGCTTAATCCTTGCTTTGTCTCTAGTTTAAAAATGGGTTTCAGATGACAGGTGCTGAGAAAGACCCAGGTCTTTAGACAGATTATAGTCTGATATGCTGTAAGGCAACATCTTATGTTTCAGTTGCAGGCAAGGGTCTGATTTAAGGGCAAAAGGAAAAATGTTGGAGCAACAGACCACAGACTAGCACAGTTGGAGTGGGTTTGATTACAGCTGTGGCTAGGCAGAGGGCTAACAAGCAAACACTCCTATATAGCTGAAGCATAAGATGCATTGTGTGTGGGTTGGTGTTGTCATGAGGAGTGTTAGAGAATTTGCTGTTGAGTTTGTTAATGAAGTTCGCTGTGTATATATTGTGTTTGTTTATACTGAAACTGAAGATAAAGACCTCCAGATATCTTTGGACTAACCTTGCTGCCTGTAAGTCTTTTTGTATGTGAAAGTGGGTCAGAGCAGTGAAAAAGCTCCTAGCTGAAGCCTTTGTTTGTGTGCCTATTCTACTGCACAGTTCTGCTCTTTGGCTACTCCTGGGTTAGTTTGTCACCGGGCTGTTCCAGGTGCCTCCCTGTGAGCCTATACTGAGTGGACATACAACGGAGAATAAAAATGCAAGCTGACAGCACCCAGTAGGAGCACCCAGGTCTGGAATGGTTGAGGAAGAGAAGGAGGAAGTCAAGCCTAGGGAGCTAAAGCTAAGGGCCCATTTCCAAAGCTTGATAAACTTATTCATTTGGACTACAACTGTAACACTCAGCCTATGAGGTCCTACATGTGCACAGAGCTTTACATCCTCCCACTGGCTGGCAGCTGTCAAACCCTGGCAGAGGCCTTTGCTGCTGTTGGTTTTTAGTGAGAAGGGGAGAGAAAGGGAGATAATTCAGACCATGGAGAAGCAGCTGGTCTCAGCTCAAATGGCAAGGGGAAAGAAATGAGGGTGTGCTCTCAAATGGAGAGCTTGTGTTTTCCTTCTCCCAGGAGCTCAGAGCAACTGGATCTTCATGGTCTGAATTGCCTCCTCCTCATAATACCAAAAGATGTCACTTGTGTGAGTGGAATTTGTGACCTGATACCAAGTTCTGTTACTGGTGCCATAACGTTCAATCCCTATGGATCTTCAATGAATGGGATGAAAACAGACAAATGTACTGAACTGTTCCTATCACCCCAGAACCAGAATTCCCGTACATTAGTTTTGAAACAGACATACTGTAAGCCAGACAACCTATGATGACCTAATTTGGAAGGTCATAGATACTTTTTAGCCAGAAAAAAATTGTGATAACCCCTTTTGTTAATTAGAGGGCAGTGCAGACCAGAAGAGCTTGCTGCAAGTCACCAGCCTGCAGTATCTCTACTGTTGCTTCTCTGGCCTCCAAACCACTGATTGGAGATGTGAGTTGCTCTGGGGGAAGGACTTGCTTTGGGTGGAGATTTTACTTTATTTAACATCTCTAATAAATGCCTGCTATTTATTAAATCTATGATACCTTGCACACACTGGCCAGTTTGTTGCCTCCATGTCCTATAAAAAGAGCCAGCATTATTTTGTTTTCCACTCCCTGCTTCTCTACTGGTAGGTGACAGAAGCAGGAACCACTTCTGGGGCTTGCAAGCTGTTGGGTGTGGGAAAAGTTTGGACAGAGCGCAAAGAGAAAAGAATAGATTTCTGTGCCACTTCCAAAAAGGGACTTCAGTGAACATATGCTGAACATGTGTAAGTCACTAACAAGATATGAGCCAGGGTCTTCTAGATAGCATAGCCAGTTCCCATATTGACCAGAATTTCCTGGGAACTGTAATTCTTCAAACTCTAACTCTGAGGAAACTTGCTCCTGAACAGTGGCATAGCTGGGGATGGGGTGGTCTGCTCCGGGTGACACTTTTTGGGGGGCAGCACTTTTCACATGAGGCACAGTTTTATTTTCATTGATTTAATCAAATCTTTCATACTGCTGCGCATTTGTGGCATTAACAGCAATCAGGGAGCCATGGAAAAAATGCCCACCAGTCTGATGAGTGGTGAAGGTGACTAAGCCTTTGATTGTTATAATTTGATCTAAAGTGAGTGTAATATCTTTGTGATTTTTTTTACATTGTTCTTCTTTTTTTCCTGAGTCGGTTAGAGTATCAAATCTTTTTTAGGTGAGCAGACTACACAAATGAACATTTTAAAAGGGATTTATTTATCTCTGCTATTCCTTCTTTATTTATTTATTTACCTTTTAAGTTGTTTTGACTTTTTGTAGTATTTTTGCTGTATATTGAGAGGGGCGGCAAACTCACGAACTACCCTGGGCGGCAAAAGCTCTAGCTACGCCACTGTTCCTGAAGTGTTTATAGCTAGACCAGGGCAGGGGTGGGTGAAAAAATGGTTTTAGAATTTGAAAGAACTTGAGGGTTTTAAAAAATTGAACTGGAAAAATCTGTCCAGACAGGCTGATCACTTTGAGTACTTAACTCTTAAACTTCTGGATTTGAATTCTGAGTATTTGATCTCTTTTTTTTTTCTGAAGGAGGCAGCGTCTACATCTTAACACAAGGACTTATGTACAACACAGTCTTGTTTTAAGTTGGGAATTTCTGTGCCACTGATTGTATGACAAACCTGGGTGTTCCTTGGCTAAGGGGCTTACCACATTCCAAAGAAAAGTGGCAGTGCAGCAGGAACATTCCATCTTCCATGCTGCATTACCGCATGGCATCATCGTTTTCCCAGTGTTGTTTTGTTCTGGTCCCATGGGGGGTTGAGGTAGAACCACAGCTTTTGACTGGGTGTTTCTGTTTAGCAAAAAGACACAGGTTTACCTTGCCCCCCCCCACAGGACCAGAACGAAAGAATGACAATGTCATGTGATAAGGCAGCACAGAAGATGGAACTTTTCTGCTGTACTGCCTCTTTTCTCTGGAGTGTGGTAAGCCCCTAAAAAACCTATATGAAATACACCTTATTGCCATAAGTCAGCAAGTACCTTGAAGGCACATACTTTGATTTTAAACAGAGATTACTATATTTCTTCCCCCCTCCCAACCAAAATTCACAACTTTCTTCATATCAGGAATGGAAAGAGCTTGAAGGTTTTTTTTTAAACCCCGAAACTCAGGAAGAAAGTAGCACTGATAGATTTTCCTCTTCCCATGCTGGGAGAAAGCAACTAAAGGGTTGTCTACACTGGCCAAAAAATAAATAAATCATATTCACCTTCCATTTTTTAATTAATTTATTTCATTTCTATGCCACCTTCTTCCCAAGGTGGGACCCAAGGTGGCTCACAGATGAAAGTCCGTTAAAAACATACCAATAAAATTTTTAAAACAATTAACATTATCAGAATTAAAACAAAATAAAGTATTTTTAAACATGCAAAATTTAAGAAGCACACCCCCCAGTAAGAAGCCTCCCTGGGTGCAGTTATGTATTAAAAGTCCTCTTAAACAAAAAGGCAAGCAAAAGGAAAAGCAAAAGCAAAAAGAAAGAAAAAAAAGCAAAAGCAAAAGCAAAAGCAAAAAGCAAAAAGAAAGCAGGGAGGGTCCAGCCTAGCCTCCTTTGAAAGGGAGTTCCAGAAGGTGGGAGCAGCCACAGAGAAGGCTCTCTCTCATGTCCTCACTAGATGAGCCTGTGATGGTGGTGGGATGGAGAGAAAGCCTTCCTTCTAGATATTAGGAGTCTGGCCAGTTCATATCGGGAGATGTGGTCTTTCAGTTCCTGGTGCTGGTAGAACACACAATGTCCTGGAGGATTTGAATTGAATACAATTCTTTTTCATGCTTTGAGGCTTAAATCCAATTTTTAAAAACAGACTTTTTACCACACACTTTCCTGGGGGAAAAAGTTTATTGTATGTGTGCCCCACAGCCCAAATTGGCTTTGCTGTGGTGTCGGGGGTGGGTGGTTAGAGTTTTTGGTGGATGGTATAGGTTGGTGGGAGATTACCTGGGCTGAGCCAGATGGTCACCTGATCATTTCTGCCAGGAGAGATACTACCCCTGTTTGTATTTATGTTTTCCCAGCATGCACGTATCATCATTTTTTGAAGGTGTATTTGTGTGGACACTTGTATATTTGTATTAGCACACCTCCACCTATTGGCGTTTAAACACAATGTGCCGCTTCATTTAATAGAATGGCTGATGCTCTTTCAAGCTGTGGGAAAAGAGGGAGAGGTGTCCCATCCTATGGGAATGCCAGTGGGTGGGACAAGAAAGCGATTGGTTACTTAACAATGAATGTGGAAATAAGTATATTTGTGTGCATGATGGCAGGGGAAAAAAGCAAAGCGGCCACAGAGATGTTGGGATAACAACTTTTCATACCACTGCAGAACTCCCCTGCTAGGGCAAAGGAGCAAATGAGGTGGGGCAGGAGGGAGGGAAGGCTGGGGCAGTCACCATTCACACAAGCCTCAG
Source organism: Gambelia wislizenii (assembly GCA_030847615.1). NCBI lineage: Eukaryota > Metazoa > Chordata > Lepidosauria > Squamata > Crotaphytidae > Gambelia > Gambelia wislizenii. The sequence goes on from JAUMIR010000001.1 coordinate 467,473,645, forward strand.
CCTCCCATCCCTGACAGCTTCCACCATGGTCTTCTCATGAGGCCACTGAGCAGGTAGGGGAGAAATGAGTCTTAAAATCCCTTCATTAGCTGCAACAGGTTCTTCCCAGAGGACCTAAGTGTGCAGGGTGGATTATATGGAGGAAGGCAATCCCACAAGACAGCTGTTATGGTGTCAGCTCTAGATGTACCCGCAATCAACCTGGCTGCCATGAATCATAGAATTGTAGAGCTGGAAGAGGGCCCACTGAATAGGACACGTGATCATAGCAGGACTGCCCTTTTACACTGAAGTGAGTTCACCTGGGGGAAATGTGTGGCTGGTAATGTTGCTCTCACTTTGCATTCAAAAGAATGTGTGTGACATTAATGGGGTCACTGTGGACCAGGAAAATGCAATTTAAAGCAGAATATTTTCACCGGCATAGAAAACCTCTCACAGGTGCTGTCCATGGCTGTTTTTAAAAGCAAATATATAAATGAATATAATAAAATACAGTTGTCCCTTCATATTTGCTGGGGTTTGGTTCCAGGACCCCGCTGTGGATACCAAAATCCATGAATGCTCAAGTCCCATTATATGCAATGGCATAGCAAAATGGTGTCCCTTATATAAGATGGCAAAATCAAGGTTTGCTTTTTGGATATTTTTTTAAAAGAAATTTTTTCTAAGAATATTTTTTCTAAGAATATTTTCATGAATACTTAAATGTGTGGATACCAAATCAATGGATATGGAGGGACAACTGTAATTTTAAACCCCTACACTGTGCTTCCATGAAGACGTGCAACTTATATTTAAATGAAAGTTCAGGAACTCTGGAGTTTATCTAGAAACTGTACAAAGCTCATATATGAAGAAAGGGAGGGGGAAAGGAAGGTTGGTCTTGTGCACCAGTTTTTATTTTGACCAAACATGTTGCAATTACCGGTCAACCACCATATCCACAGATTTGGTATCCACAGTATCATGTATCCACATTAAAAAAAAAATGGATTTCTAGGCATTTCTACGTCCTCTAGTGTGATTCTATGGTCAACTTCTGGCGTTGGTCTCACTGAAAATAATGTTAGCCATGGTTTCAGGTAACTCTGGGTGTGTGTGTCTTGGAACATATCCCCCATTGGATATGGGGGTTGACCTGTATTTATTTTGATGTTAACAGAAACACATTGTTTGCCTTGTTATGTTTTTTAAAAAACAAAGCAATTTACAATAAAGTCAGCCAGAAATCTTCACAGGTTATTTTCAGATTTTCATGTCACATGTAGACACATGTTTTTGTTATCAAAAACATATGTACCTTGATTTAGGGTTAGTTTTTTTTAAAATGATATATAATAGCTTCTGAAACACAAGAGAAATAAAACCAAATAGGTCTTATATGTCTTCCAGACAATACCTAAGGCATCCAGTATAGGCCAATTCTTCCTTTGATTTAGGAGCTGTTTCTTAAAATGTTCCCGATGAAAGATACAAATATTTTCATAAGTCAGTGTTCGGCTTTCATGCTAATTGGCTGAAGTCCAAACTGAATACCAAGTGGTCTTGCCTTTCATTGTGAATGCTTCCCACACTTCCTGCAACAGCCAGAATCCATAAAGGTCATGTACCTGGTGTTGATTCAGTGTCATTGTTACAAAATAGCCAGCTGCTGAAAGCTCCTCTGGTGACCGATACTACCTGCCAGCTTGGACGATCTTAGGTTGGGACTGTATGGAAAGCAAAGATCAGCAGGAGATGACATAGACAATGGTGACATTGCATGTGGGCCAGTAGAGTCAGAATCTTTAACTGCTGAAAGGAAGAAAACGTAATGGGTAGCCACCGAGTGATAAATCCCAGGAGATTCTTCATATTACAGTGGAGCAGCAGAAGACAAACACACGAATATAATGGCAAAGAAATCCTCAGAGGGGTCAGGGATCTTCTGTGGGGCAATGAATCTTCTCTGGGTTTTAGTCTGAACTTTAAAAGTGCTAGCCAGGGTTCTGAGCCCTAGCCTTCAAATAGGTTCAGCACTTTGGATACCTTCCTTAAAGCACCTTTAATCTAAAGCTCAGGGCAGATTTTTTGTCTCACCAAGGACTTTATTAGACTAGCACCTCTCTCTCTCTGGCTTTTCTTTGCAAACAAAGATTCAGGAAGGACTCATCCTGCACTTTCTGCAAGCACACTGATGACTAAAAAGGCCAATCCAAGATAAACAAGTCCGGTTGCAGAAAGCACAGCAGAAGGTCTCCTTGGGTGATGTTTCCAGGTTATGATTCTTTCTGCGTTGTCATTTCTCTTCAAGACTTGTTCGCCATGAGTTCTCAAATGAGGCTGCAGCATTGTGGATAGTGCATCTCCATGCCTCCCGAAGTGAGGCCAGGGCGGACCATTGTTGATGATCAATTTGGCTGAGCCTGAGATGTTGTTTCAGGGAGTCCTTGTATCGCTTTTTTGGAGCGCCCCTCTTACGCTGACCCGTGGCGAGTTCACCATAGAGTACTATTTTTGGGAAGCGATGGTCCTCCATCCTAGAAACGTGCCCTGCCCAGCGCAGCTGTGTTCTCAATATCATGGCCTCAATGCTGGTGATCCCTGCTTGCTCAAGGACAGCAACATTCGTCACATAGTCAGTCCAGTGTATATTTAGGATTGTGTGTATACAGCACTGATGAAGCATTTGAGGAGTTGTTAAGTGTTGGTGATAGTGACCCTTGTTTCAGATCCATAAAGGAGAATAGACAGTACAATGGCTCTATACACATTGATATTTGTGCTTCGCCTCAGGTGTTTGTTACTCCAGACTCTTTTGTGAAGTCTTCCAAATGCGCTATATGCCTTTGCTAATCTGTGATCGATCTCATTGTCAATCTTGGCATCTGAGGAGATGATGCTACCCAGGTAGGTGAACTGCTTAACAGACTTAAGCACAGATTTGCCTATGGCAATGTGGGGATGGTGATGTTCATCCTGTGGTTCAGGCTGGTAAAGAACTTCCGTTTTCTTCAGGTTGACTTCCAGCCCAAACAGCTCTGTAGCTGTTGCGAAGCAGGATAAAAATGCTGTAATTCCATTAGAGAAAAGTGGAAACATAGTGGTATTATTACACTTATTATTGCACGTCACTGTAATTGTGTGATACTACCACCACGGAATTATTGCATGACCACCACTAGTGCTTTAAACTGAGGATTTTACTTCCATGATTTAGCATGGGTGATATTTCGGCAGTTCTTGTGAGAAGATGTGACTTCATTTAAAAGCACCAAAAAACCCTTAATTTTCAAACTAAATCAACACATAAACATTTAAACAAACCTAAAAGCATGCAAACAAAATGGCACAGTTCATTAAAACAGCATCCTGTAGATTGTTTTCACATTCTTGCCTGGAAGTTTTCTCACTGGGAATGGGGAGAGGGGGAAAGAGGACTGCCCATTCATGCGGTATTCTTCTGATTACAGTGGGACGTGCTTTCACACACTTTTCAATCCTGCAAAAATAGCGATACTGAGAGCTACTGATGGCTTGTCCCCTCAATTAAATGGGCTGCACTATTGGAAGCTGGAGCACACAGTAACCACAGGAGGGCAGTCATGTCATGTACTAGCAGGAACCCATTCACATTACCATGATGTTATAATCGTGCAATTATAGCCTCATCTGATAAAGTCCTAGGATGGAAACCACCAAACTAGAAAAGAACCATCTTGGTAGTCTTATAATACACTGGCTATAGCATTGTCTTTCATGCTATTGGGGACCATGGAGTTCCTCTGTGAGATGCTTAGTATGCAAACAAGATCAAGCTAATTTCTTGAATGCCATAGGAAATGCTATAATTCAGTAGTACAGATCGACCCCTGTATCCACAGCTGCAATTATCCATGTCCATATATATGTGTGTGTGTGTGTGTGTGTTCTCTATAGGCATTTCTAGGTCCTCCAATGTGACTCGGTGGTCAACTTCTGGCATTTATCTCATTGAAAATAATAGGGTTCCCTATTAACCACAGTTTCAGATATCCACAGGCTGTGTGTGTGTTTGTGTGTGTGTTAGAGCATAACTCCCACAGATACAGAGGTCGACCTGTACAGTGCACATTTGTCTTATACAAGATCCCCAGTTTAATGACTGGCTTTTTCAATTAAAAACAGATCTTGGGTAATAAGAGGTTTCGTGCCATCCCAAGATGTTTAGTTCTTAGAGAGAAAAAGAACAAGATTGGTTTCCTCTTCTTTCCATAGACAGAAGTGGACTGGACTGACAGTGACGTATCTTTCAATACTGGTGATGGGTGTGCGTGTCCCCAGCTGTCCTTCAGAAGAGAAGGTGAGTTCAGTTTAAACTAGTCTACCAGTGGGGTGGGGGGAGGGAGAGCCATGTGGCATATACATTGCTGTTGTCCAGCAAACTGACATCTGAGGTAGTTACATCATTACAGTTGAGCTGGACCTGGGTTGTTTGGTGGGAAAGGACCCCTGTCTGAAATCCTGAACATTTAAACATGGTTAAGTGTACAACCACTTCCTTGGCATTCCTTCTTTGACAGAACATTTGGTACAACAGAGAAAAAATTGGGATAGGTTCTTGTATCACAACAAAGGGGAGCAGTTCAACATGGTGCAGTAAACTTTTAAATCCAAAACCAACAATATGCACATGTGAAATGAAACAACCAGATCAGGTGAGCCTTGCATAATGAAACCAAAATATTTCGAACCTTCTGGACACTACTTGAAGGCTTCTTCCAAAATGCATCACCGGATGACTCCCCTCCCACCACCAGCCTCCACTTTTCTTATGATTTCCATTTTGATGGCCAGATTTATAGATCTATGTTTTTTAACATGTTAGGATTAGCTGGTGAGGCGAGCTTATCTGCTCTCTTCTCTTACTGTTTTGCTGTTCACATAAGCTCAGTAAGGGATTCTGGGGGCAGCCGCTGCTTACCTTGCCTATTGTAGCCAGGCACACATGGCTATGGTAAGTTCAAGTAGAGTAGAATCCTGCTCTTTCTCAACTCAAGCTGTTTGTTGCTTTGTTCAATGCAGATACAGTGCTGCAACATGACACCAAAGGCCTTACTGCACTCTGAAGAAAAGCAGCAAGAGAGCAGGAACATTCCATTTTCCACGCTACCTTACTGCATGATGTCATTGTACTTCCAGCATTCTTTCATTCCGGTCCTGTGGGGAACCAATGTAAAACCGTGTCTTTCTGCTAACAGGGTTTTATGGTTAGCAAAAAGGTGCAATTTTCCTCAGTTCCCCCACAGGACTGGAACGAAAAAATAATGATGTCATGTGGTAATGCAGATGGAACTTTCTGGGTCCCTTGTCCCTTTTCTTTGGAGTGCAATAAGGCTGTGAAAGTCTCTTTCTCTAGCTCTCCTTTATCATCCTCCTAGCTTCTGCTGCTGCTGTTGTGTGCCTTTAAGTTATTTCTGACATATGCCAACCCTATTACAGGATTTTCTTGGCAAGATTTTTTCAGAGGGGATTTGCCACAGCCTTTCTCTGAGGCTGAAAGTGTGTGACTTGCCCAAGGTTACCCATTGGGCTTCCATGACCGAGCAGGCATTCAAACCCTGCTCTCCAGAGTCCTCATTCAACACCCAAACTACTGCACCACAGTGGCTCTACCTCCTAGCTAGACACAGCTAAAAAAACCTTATAGCTAGACACAGAATGAGGAGGAAAAGTGGGCTGGGTGGGCATAAAAAGACTATGCAAATAGGAGCTTGTTTGTCAGAGGCTTTGTTATCAAAGATATGCCTGTATTGGTTTTTTTTAAAAAATGTTACTTTCTTTACTAAAATATTTCTATCTTCCTATATCCAAAAATCTCAGGGTGATATACTATGAAATCTAGTTGGCAAGTTTCAAACAATTTCAAGTGTTGAGAAAATTTTTATCTGAGCCAATTTTTGTCTGTTAAACACACACACACACACACACACACACACACACAGATGTACATGACAAGTGGCCAAAACCTGGTGACTCTGGCTGGCATATTTGTCAATGACAAGCATATTTCTAAGTGTGGCTTACATGTGCATTTTTGTTTTGTTTTGTTTCTGGATGGGCCACAGATGGCTATCCTGGAGCTCTTTGTGTCCCCCATCCCCCCAAAAAAACCTCCTCCCCAGGAGCTATTAAGCCCCAGGAGGGCTGTTGCTGCTGCTTCTTAGGCAAAACTCACACTACACAAATAAACCAGTTTCAAACTGGATCATTTGCCATGACGCTTGCCTATGGAATCCTGGGATTTGTAATTTTTCAAGGTCTTTAGCCTTCCCTGCCAAAGAGTGCTGATGCCTCACCAAACTACAAATTCCAGGATTCCATAGGAAGGAGCCAAGGCAAATAATCAAGTTTCAAACTGGATTATTTGTGTAGTGTAGATTTGGCTTTACTGTTGGGTGGGGGGGGGGCAAGAAGAGGCAATTCAAGGGATGAAGACATGGCTGGTCTTGGCTCTGAGGGGAAGGCCTCCTGTTTGATACCTTGGCTATTATTTACAATTTTTTAGGTGACAGAATGCATATTGTATGCATTTTTCTCTTTCTGGGGGTACGTTTTACCCCTTTGCACCCCATTCAAATTTCAAATTCTCTTTCTGGGGGTACGTTTTACCCCTTTGCACCCCATTCAAATATTCCTGCACAGAAGCTATAGAACTCCAAGAGGGGTTGCTGCTTACTGGTGGGTCAGGGAGGAAATTTAGGGAAGGAAATTGCAACTGGTCTTGGCTCAGAGAGGAAGACCTCCTTTTGCTGCAGGATTTCTGCAATTATCTGCAACTCTATGTCACAGAATAACTACATTGTAGATTTATTTCTGTGTAGATCCTGCCTCAAATGTGATTATGCAAGCAGGACATGGGAAGGAGAGCTCAGTCCTAAGGGCTGGACTTCTGGAGGGCTTGGGGGCCTTTTACACCACACAATTATAGCACTATGATTTCACTTTAATTCAGTGATTCCCAAATTTTGGTCTTTCAGGTGTTTTGGACTTCATCTCCTAAAGGCCCTAGCCACATTGGCCAACAGTCAGGAATTCTGGGAGATGAAGGGGATTATCACGAGTCCTAAAACCCGACCCTGCCCCGGTACACCAATCCCGCCCCACTCCCGTCCCTGTACCACTTCTTTTTTTAAAAAACTTCACACGTACCTTTGAGCCGCAACAGAAACAGCTCCCCCTCCCTCCAGCAGTCAAGGAACTGAATACAGCTTGTGCGGAGCTGTATTCATTTTCTTATTTGAAATCCCGAGCCATTCTTGCGAGAGAACAAGCGTGCAGGAAATAAAAAAAAAGTGGGGGGGGGAACAAAAGGGGAAAAAAGTGACAGCAAGTACAAAAATAAAATTAAAAAATCCAAAGTAACCCGGGGAGGGGAAAAAAAGGCTGCTACTTACCTCCTCATCCCAGTCACACCTGGAAGTGTTCAGGAGGGACCTCCCACCATGGCTGGCATCGTGCCAGTATAATGGGGCACCTTTTCATATGCCCCTTATTCCGTCACAGAGACGGAACGGGCGCCTTATTAACAATTAAAATTGTTAATAAGTGGAAGCAGGGAGGGGGAAGCAGGAGCAGAATGGGATCATCACAGGGATGATGTCATCTAAAAGGAAAGGTTTTTAGCGATCTCTGGTCATCCCTGTCCTGGGATATTTGAGCTGTCTGATAATCTCTGAAGTCCAAAACACCTGGAAGACCAAAGTTTAGGAATCACTGCTTTAACTGCTATGGCGCCATCCTGTGGAATTCTGGGATTTCTAATTTGTTGAGGCACTAGAGGCCACTGGCTGAGAATTCCAAATACCTCTTCCTAAAGTACAAATCCCAGGATTCCATAGGATGTAGCCATAGCAATGAAAGTGCAATCATGGCAGTATCTATGTAGTGTGAAAGGGCCCATAGGCCTCTGGGGACACAGTCAGTGGCAAAAACCAGTACAGTACCAACTGTTTTTAACAGGGTGTGGGGTAAAAATAAATTTTATTATTTTATTATTATTTATTACAAAATAATATTTTGCTATCCCAACAGACCAGAGAGCAGTTATAATGTCTCAGCACTGTTTTGGACTACAAGTGGAAAGTGTCCAGAGGAGGGTGACCAAAATGGTGGGAAGTCTGGAAGCCATGCCCTATGAGGAGTGGTTTAGGGAGCTGGGTATGCTTAGCCTGGAGAAGAGAAGGTTAAGAGGGGGCATGATAGCCATGTTTAAATATTTGAAGGAATGTCATACTGAAGATGGAGCAAGTTTATTTTCTGCTGCTCCAAAGACTAGGACATGGAGCAATGGACTCAAACTACAGGAAAAGAGATTCCATCTAAATATTAGGAAGAACTTCCTGACAGTAACAGCTGTACAGCAGTGGCATGTGTTGCCTCAGAGTGTGGTGGAGTCTTTGAAGCTTTTTAGATAAAAGCTGGATGACTATCTGTTGGGAATGCTTTGATTGGGTATTCCTGCATGACAGGGAGTTGGACTAGATGGCCCTTGTGGTCTCTTTCAACTCTATGGAGATTTTCACACGCCGAAAATATTCCCTCCAGAAACCGGGACAGAAATATTTCTGTCCCGGAAGCAGCGCCGCGGTTCGCACGCTCACCTCCCTCTTCCGTTTTTCCGTCGTCCTCACTTTGGGTTTTTCCCTCCCTCTTCTGGAATATTTTACTAACGGGAGTTTGCCGTTAATAAAATATTCCGGAAGAGAGAGGAAAAAACCCAAAGCGAGGACGACGGAAAAACGGAAGAGGGAGGTGAGCGTGCGAACCGCGGCGCTGCTTCCGGGACAGAAATATTTCTGTCCCGGTTTCTGGAGGGAATATTTTCGGCGTGTGAAAATCTCCTAAGATTCTATGAACTCTCAGAATCTCTCAGGAATTGTGATCCAAAAAAGTAACATTTACCAGCTCTATCTCTTCCAACTCCAGTGCCCACTGTACTAAAATTAGGGTACAATGCTTAGACTGAAATCCCCCCCCCCACACAAACACTGACTGAATACAGGGAAAGTCACTTCTGGGTAAACCCCGCTTTATTGTTTTCTGAAAAGGGGGTTCACAAGGATGGGGGGGACATTGCTGCCAATGCAAGTCATGCCTTGATGTTGCTGTCACCAGAGGTTGCATATGCATGTGGGATTCATACTTGATTTTGTTAGCAGCCTTGGACTTTTAATGGTAAAGTGGGATTTATGAGTTTTAGATATACATGAACAGCTTCATATACAGTACTTTTATTTCTTCTTTTCTTTCATGCAAGTTCTCTCTGTACCTCACATCTTCCTTTGGTTTGAAGGAAACTCTTTTTGTTTAAAAACAAGGAAGACCATGCAAGAAGAAAGGTGCAAAAATAAAATAAAAATCCATGCAAAGGTCTGGGGAAAATAGGTCCTGAGGAATGGGTGAGAAAGGAGACGATGAAACAAAGCAAACCAGGCTTTGTGTAAAACATTATTCTCTCCACCACCCCAATCACCTGAATGTGCCGCTGAAAACATACTTGACACATTATGCTACCTGTGTGTGTTACAATGCAAAGTTGCTCTTTACCTTGGAGGTGACATAAATTCAGCGTGATAATACACAGACTGCCAAGGCTAACACTTATTTAAATGCTGGCCTAATTGTAGCATGCAAGCCACGTACATTAATGGCATGTAAATCGTTCATATGCCAGAGGTGTCACAACCTCCCCCCCCCACCTCCCCCCCATTTCCCTTCTCCAACAGTGTCAAACTTTTGTTTCGTTCTTGGAATCAATGCTGTTTTCAATGCTCAAGATCTTTCATTGTTTGCTCTGGGGGCCACTGTCCCTGCAGTTAATTGCCCTTCAATATGGCTATTGTTATTTTGTTGTTTACTTGTGAAGAAGCAGCACAATAGCATGCAGTCTGTACAGAGTGGAAAATGCATATACAGTTGAATATTCCTCTCTGGACACTTGGGAGAGGGCTGCAATGGGAAAGAGGGAAACGATGATGTGAGACATATTTGTAATACGAGGGAGTCAGAAATTAAAAAGAACATACAGCCAAAAAGCAAGCAAGCAAGCAAGCAAGCAAGCAAGCAAGCGTTTTATAACATGGACAGTGCTGACATAAAGCATGTCCAGATTAAAGTCTGCTCCAGGTTGTGCCAAATAATGATGAGGATAATGAGGATGATGATGTCTACTAGTATCCTAGATCAGCTACTTAGTTACATTTTTTGTATCTAAGTAACATATCTTGGTCTGACACCCCTGCCCCTGCACCTGCCTTAAGAGCCAGCTGCCAAATCGGGTGAAGGAATAGCAATAGCATTTACATTTCTAGATTACTTATCAGTGCAAAGCACTTCCTAAGTGGTTTAGGGAGTCCTGGTGGTACAGTAGTTAAATGCCAGTACTGCAAGCCACCATGTTGTAAGTTCAATTCCAGAGGGCTCCAAGGTTCACTCAGCCTTCTATCCTTTTGTAGATCAGTATAATGAGTACCCGGCTTGTGGGGGCAATTAGCTAACACACATTGGAAACTGCTTAATGCAGTTTAGATGTGTAAATTGCTATTGCTTAAAACAATTTGTAAGCTGCTCTGATAGCCATTGTGGCTGAAGGGCAGGGTATAAATACCTAAATAAAATGAAATAAATTTACAATATGTTAGCTAATTGCCCGCAACAAGCTGGATACTTATTTTACTGACCTACAGAAGGATGGAAGGCTGAATCAACCTTGGAGCTCTGTAGAATTGAACTCACAATGTTGTGGCTGCAGTACTGGCATTTAGCAACTGTGCCACCAGGAAATCTGATCAGCTTCTGTTTGGGGCAATAGCAGGATGAAGTTTCTTATCCATTCCCACCAGTGAGCAAGGCTGTGATAAGAACTTGCAACAGCAATCCTGCTTCTGATTAATGTAGCCTTGTTCACTGACAGGAGGGGGTGGAAATGCCATTCTCTTTGTGCTCCAATCAGAAGCTGAACAGACCTCCTTTGCCTGATCTGGTGGCTGGTTCTTAAGGTAGGTTGGGGTGGCATTCATGTAGGTTTACAGTAAGACTACATAATGTTAATGAATACAGATCAGTTACAGATTTCTAACTGCACTACTGAATATCAGCTGCTGCTGCTGGCTGGAATTCACTATTGCATTTACAAATGTGTATCCCACAATTACACATTCATAACGGATTCATATCCCTGATTACTACATATTCAATAGTGTAGGGAATATGTAAGGTTCATAAAAGTCCTCCAGTCCTGACTTGCTATGCAGCAGACATTGTGAGTGATGCAGGTCTGTTCTCCTGTTGATTGAGAAGCAACAGACTGATGCATCCGCTTCACTCCCACCAGGGATCTCTGGTGCAAGGAGGAATTGTAACAGGGATCCTGCTTCTGACTGTTGGGCCAGAGATCACTGGTGGGAGGGGATGGACACCTCAGTCTGCTGTGTCCTGATCAACAGGAATACAGAACCCTGCCACCCACAGTGGCTGCTGCCCAATAAGTCAGAATTGGGGGGGGACATGCATTTGGGCCACGAGACACTGCTTAGTTAAATATACTTAACTAAACAGCTGATCTAGAATCTCAGCCAATATTCTTTACTAGTATTATATCTTTGCAGCATTCATACAGTACAGTTCCTTCCAAAGCTTGCTAATATGAAAATTAAAACCATAAAACAAGTGGGCATATGAAAGACAGAAGAGAAGAAGTGCAGCAGGTTGCAAATCAGAGTGATAAAAAGCTCAAGAAAAGTGAGGAAGAACTGGTGACTACTGGGAGTGAGGACAGTCTAGAATTTAGGAGCAGTATCTCATGCAGTGCCAAAAGTGAGGAAATACATCAGCAAAAGTGGGGAGGGGGGAGGAAAGAGAGCACTGATTAGCAGAAAAATTGCATATGCTAATTTATATGCCTAGATTTAGAAATAATTACTATAATTTAGAATTATCATTTAGAATTAATTACTATGATTTAAATAGAAAAACAAGACATCTCCCCATAGTCAGAAAGACTACGACTGGGTGACCTGTGTGCTTGTTCAGTCTGTAGTCAAGGTGCCAATTGTTAAGTGACAACTTCAAGGCCTCTGTTTCCTATTCCTTTGGTTCTTACTCTTGAATCTGGACTCAGTCTGGACAGGCTGTCCAATAGAGAAGACCTTCAAACAGAGGACTGTCCTGTGATGACATTTCATTAGAGGTCTGCCCCCTGTAAAATAGGACCCATGGACACACTTTTATCTTCTCTACCCTCTCAAGTATACATTGTGCAAAGGGACATCTAAACTTGGTGATGCTGCTGCTTCCACCACTCGCACATTGGAGACTTTATCAGAGGATCCCCTTAAGGTGTTCTTTTCCTGGCATAAAAAAAAATCAATTTTTATGTCAGCCAAAGAACGCTCCTCCCTGTACTTACCTTGCTTTCCCGGCAAAAGCAGCCCCGGCAATGAAAGGGGAAGTGAACAGAGCTCCATTCACTTCCTCCTTTGAAATACCAAGGAATATCACAAGACTTAATTGCGTGGGAATTAAAAAAACAAAACAAAAATAACACTAAAAAGGTGGGGAATAAACAAAAACACAATTTAAAACTTACAGGTAACCTGGGGTCATAAAAAGTGTGTTGCTTACCTGGATGTTGCGATCTCACCTAGAAGTGTTTGTGCCAGACCAGCCATTGATGGGGTAAGTACAGTAAAAAAAAGATGTGAGGGTTCACATGCTGGCTATGCTGGCAAAAAAATGCCATGGGGATCACTTGATGGCTTCAGCTGTCAATTAAAAAGTATGGGTTTTTAAGGGGACATAACCATGAAAGGGCAATGTCATGTGGTATGCACGCCCTTTCGCGGTTATGTAGAGCTGATATGATGTCTTATTCTGTATGTCTGATAAAGTCCTAGGTATGGGTGTCTATAAAAAAGTGCCTACAGGATTCCAAAAGCTGAAGAGCTTACAGACATAGGGGTCTATATATGACTATAGGCATTCCTTTGCAGAAATAACCATAGCTATTCCTAATTATGGTTGTGGAAAGTTTGAGATCTTCTGGAGAACCTTTCCTTCACATCCTCCAACATTTCATAGATGAAAACCAGGATGCATGTGTGGCTAAGCAAGATCAGATTATGGCCAAGATAACAAAAGTTATCAGTGAGAAAAAAGAGGAGATAGGAGAGGCTTCAGCAATCTGCTTTTCCCTGAATCTTCAGGAAAGGGTGGGATTCCACCTACTCATTTCCTCTTCCCCTGGTGAGTTAATTGAGTGTGAACTACTTTTGCACTTTGAACTCCATCTGCCATAATAGAAATAAGCAGAGAAAAAAGGGTGAAAGAGAGAGGAAGAGAGCAACTGGGACATTTTAAAAGTAGCCCAAAAATGGGATTACAAGAAATTAATTGGGACTGTCCCTGCCAAATCAGAACAGTTGGAGCGTATTTGTGTCTCATAAGTCAGCACAGTACACTCGGGGAGGATGCGTAAGAAGGCTGTCTCTATTACGACACTCCAGTTATGGAATATCCTCCCTTTAGAGGCCTGCTTGGTGCTCATGTTGCTGTCATTATGGAGCCAAGTAAAAACATAATTGTTTACTAAAGTCTTTTGGGCCTAATTGGTTTTAGACAAATCTGCACATTTGCATGGTTACAAATTGTTTTCAATCATTTTAACCAGTTTTAAGCTGCCTTCTTTCAACTTGTAAATAGTTCAATATGGTTTTAGCTTTTGTAAATCATTTTTAATTGTTTTAAATTTGGTCTAGTTGATTGTATTGTATGCTACTGTGAGATTTTTAAACATAGGGCAGGATATAATAATATTAATTGCTGGCATCCTGCATGGCAGTTACGGATTTGTAACCTAGAGTTATGGATCAGCAACTGCTCTGTATTCAGGAAACATATTCAATGATAGCTGTGTTGGCCATACAGCTAAATCCACAAAACAGTGATACCTTTATTGGGCTAACTAAAAAGGAAAGAGCAACAGAAGACAGGTAACAAAATTTCAAATGCATTAGCAGCAGCAAAGTACAGTATGATTCCTGTATCTGTGGGGGGCGTGTTCCTGGACTTACTGTGGATTTCTGAAAACTGTGGATAATAGCCAATCCTATTAAAATAGACAACTTCTGGGCCAAGCATGCCATAGAATTGTGCTGTAGGACTCAGAGATTCCTAGAGAAAACACTTCTCTAAGCATCTTCTAGGTCCTCTAGCGCAACTCAGGGTCAGCTTCCAGCACCAGTGTACCATAGAATTGTGCTGGAGATGTCTGGAGAGACCATATTTTTTCAGATGTGGGTAAGTGAAACTGCGGATATGGGGTTTGTACTGTAACTTCCATTGTGATCCATACTATGCCTGTCCTGTGCAAGGCTGCCTCTTTCTTAGGCAAAGAACATTTTGAGATTCAGTTCCCTCTGCACACATGGCTATGGCCAAGAAGGGGAGTGGCCTCTGCCTGCATTCATACCACTCCAGACCATTTTAACTGACAACAAAAGTAACATCTGAGACAAAATATAGGCCTGTGACTCTAACATTGTCATTTTTCTTCTGTGATTTTTAACACCTTTGCCTGATGAAGAAGCCAGTGAAGGGAGGCACATCTGCTTTCCCCTTTTCTCTCTGTTTTGCCATTCACACATGCTGAGTGAGGAACTCTGGAGGCAGCTGCTGTTTACTTTGCCTATTGTAGGCAGGCACACACAGCTACAAGAGGATTGACTAGAGTAGAATCCTGTTCTTTCCCAGCTCAAGGCTCATTGCATTGTTTATTGCACACATGTTGCAGCAATCCCACCCAAAAGTCTGTGTTTCTCCAACATTCCTTCACCACCTTCCCAATTCCAATGCTGCTAAAAATATTCTAGCTGGGCAGAGGACAAAAGAGGCAGTCAGGCAATCATTAAAAAGACTTTGAAAAAAAGGAGGTCTATATATTCCAAAACAGCTCCGTTGCTGCCGCGCGGCAGGGGAGCAGTTTTGGACGATGCCATTCTTCTGCCGAACCCCTCCATGTCACTTCTGTGACAGAATGGAGGAAACCGCGTCGTATTTCACTCACGGGCAACAATCGTGAGGGAAATATGACGTGGCTTCCTCCATTCTGTCATGGAAGTGACACGGAGGGGTTCGGCAGAGGAACGTCATCGTCCAAAACTGCTCCCCTGCTGCACGGCAGCAACGGAGTTATTTTGGAATATATAGACCCGAAAATCGCGTCTGAAAATCTCCTTTGTCAGAGGCTCAGAGGCTTTGCTACCTGAGGTATGCCTACGCTACAGTTTCAGTATTGAAATGGAAAACTCAGTCTGTTGCTTGTATTATTACATATACCAGTCTCTCTCTCTCTCTCTCTCTCTGGCTTTTCTTCGCAAACGAAGATTCAGGAAGGACTCATCCCGCGCTTTCTGCAAGCGCGCTGATGACTAAAAAGGCCAATCCGAGATAAACAAGTCCGGTTGCAGAAAGCACAGCAGAAGGTCTCCTTGGGTGATGTTTCTTGGTTGGGATTCTTTCTGCGTTGTCATTTCTCTTCAAGACTTGTTCAGTGTGAGTTCTTAAATAAGGCTGCAGCATTGTGGATAGTGCGTCTCCATGCCTCCTGATGTGAGGCCAGGGCGGACCATTGTTGGTGATCAATTTGGCTGAGCCTGAGATGTTGTTTCAGGGAGTCCTTGTATCGCTTTTTTGGAGCGCCCCTCTTACACTGATCCATGGCGAGTTCACCATAGAGTACTATTTTTGGGAAGCGATGGTCCTTCATCCCAGAAATGTGCCCTGCCCAGCGCAGCTGTGTTCCCAATATCATGGCCTCAATACTGGTGATCCCTGCTTGCTCAAGGACAGCAACATTCGTTACATAGTCAGTCCAGTGTATATTTAGGATTGTGCATAGACAGCATATACCAGTAAATTGTTGTGTAAATTATACCCTCTGTGTTCACTTCATTCTAGTGCATACCACAATATAAACATCTACTTTGTAACTTTGAAGCAGGAGTGTGGATTAGTAGGCTGGACTGAGAGTTGGAAGGCATAGGTTGAAATCAGAACTTGGGAAAGTTACTTTAGTCCTTAGTACCTGTGCTGAGAGATTGAGGGTATACTCACTCTAGATACAATTATGGCACTTTCATACCAACTTAACTGCCATAGCTCCATTCTATGGATTAAATCCTGGTATTTATAGTTTTATGAAGTACTTAAAAATTCTGTAGTGCATTCTCATCAACTACATCATTAGAGCTCTTTGGCTGTGAAATCTAAGTAGGGTGGACCCATAGCAGGAAAAGTTATGCCAATGTGCTATTATTGTGTAATGTGGATATATCCCAGCTTCATATGGCTCCTGCTCCCAGGTGCAGAGGCCTGTGGCAGCTACTGATCCCCCAACAAGATTCAGCACCTTGGATAATTCCTTTAATGTAAGGGTAAAACCCCATTTGGATTCATCATCCCATTACCATGGGACACCCCCACCCCCGCCAGCATGGAGGTTTCCTTTCCCCTGGTTGTTTACTCTGCCTGTTCTCCAGTGGAACTGACACCTTTGTCTTTTTCATTTTTTTATGAGAAAGTCTCTTGCCTTTTTAACATTTGTGTGGCAGTCAGAAATTAAGCCATGGTACTTTTCTGCCCTGGACATGTAGTCCATGACAAAAAACACTTCACCACTTGAATTTTGTCTGTCATATAGTTGTTAAATGCAAGAAAATCCTGCTAGAAAATAAAATGTTGACACTTTTAGTTCTCCTAGACCCTGAGGAATGGAACAGGAACTATCTTGTACAGTTTCCATTTATTTCAAGAGTAGGGGGTACACGTAGCAGAACATCTTGATAGATTTAGGTGTATTGGTCTTAGAAATGGAACAAGAAGACCTGAGCAACCCAATCATCTCTAAAAATAATTGGTTTTGAGCAGGTCCACATCCTTAGAATGATAGGATGGAACCACTACACATCAATACGAAATTCAATACGGAGAAATGTAAGGTACTGCACTTAGGGTGAAAAAAAATGAAATGCATAGATATAGGATGGGGGAGATCTGGCTGAATGAGACTACGTGCGAAAGGGATCTAGGAGTCCTAGTAGACCACAAGTTGAACATGAGTCAACAGTGTGATGCGGCAGCTAAAAAGGCCAATGCGATTTTGGGCTGCATCAATAGAAGTATAGTGTCCAGATCAAGGGAAGTAATAGTGCCACTCTATTCTGCCTTGGTCAGACCTCACCTAGAATACTGTGTCCAGTTCTGGGCACCACAATTCAAAAAGGATATTGACAAATTGGAGCGTGTCCAGAGAAGGGCAACTAAAATGGTGAAAAGTCTGGAAACCATGCCTTATGAGGAGAGACTCAGGGAGCTGGGTATGTTTAGCCTGGAAAAAAGACGGTTAAGAGGCGTTATGATATCCCTGTTTAAGTATTTGAAGGGGTGTCACACTGAGGATGGAGCAGGCTTGTTTTCTGCTGCTCCAGAGACTGGAACACGGAGCAATGGATGCAAGCTCCAGGAACAGATTCCACCTCAACATTAGGAGGAACCTTTTGACAGTAAGAGCTGTTCGGCAGTGGAACGCACTCCCTCGGAGCGTGGTGGGGTCTCCTTCCCTGGAGGTCTTTAAACAGAGGCTGGATGGCCATCTGTTGGGGATGCTTTGATCGTGATTTCCTGCATGGCAGGGGGTTGTTCTAGATGGCCCTCGTGGTCTCTTCCAACTCTGCAATTCTATGATTCTATGATTCTATGATCCTGGGTGTAAGATACTTTATACCTCCTCATTAATGTAAAAAAATGCTTTTAGGTACAGTGCTGCTAATTTCAAAGAATGTCAGTGTTTTGCAATTAATAAGTACATTTTGCAGTCTGATGACTGTGGCTACAGTAATTTAATAAGGATGATTTGGGATGAAATTCCATTGAGGTCTAGCATCAATCTATGACAGTTATTCTTTCTTCTTTTCTGAGATGGAGAATTAGTTGGAACTTCCATGCACAGTAGCAGTATATCTTTGAGTACCAGATGCTGGGGACAAACAGTGAATTTCTATGACCTTCCTGCTTCTAAGCAAATCTAGATGGCAATTGTTGGAAATAGGATGCAGGACTCAACAACTCTTGCTCTGATTCAGAACTAATTTTATCCTCCTCTGTTTTACAGGAGTACTGTTAATGTGGCAAAAGTTTGAGTGATGGGACCCCCTAGATTGTATGGAAAATGGGGCAAGTATGATTTCCCCAAACTCTCCTTAGTTGCCCACCCCTGGTTAAATGGATGCTAAAGCTCTGATGCCTTTAATATTCTCCATTGCAATGTCCTTTGGAAATAAGAGCTGTATATTGATGTCCATATTCAAAAGCCAGTTTTTTTAGCTTACGAATAATCATCCATCAAATGGCATTTCTTAGATACTTGTTTGAACAACTTCCTGATGGCATTTATTGACACTTACCAAAACATGACAGACCAAACAGTGTGTAGCCAGACACAATGTTAGAAAGTTCTAATATTATGGAGCTGCAAGCCTCTTCAACAAGTTTGGCGTGTGCACGCAAGGCTTTCTAATTGGGCTATGGTATTAAGACAGTGCATCTTTTTAAGTTTTCATGTGAAAGTATGAGCTTTGGAATGACAGGATATCAAAGTGAAAATTAATGTCCGCCACTTGTATATTGCCTAGACGTTACTTTAGAGAGAAAAACAACAGGAGCGAGACGAAGCCATACATATGTTAAATTCACATCAGTAATAAAGATTAAGTAGAAGTTAATAGCATCCCAGTCATGCTTGTGGAGGTAATCTCCTTTCTGAAAATTCAAAATTAGATTTGGAGGATCGAAGCAAACAGGGGGTGAGACTTTGGCGTAATATTTTAATCAAATTGTCATGAATGAGTGGATACAATTAAGAATTCTGTCAGTCACAGTGCTGAGCCCCTTTTGTTAGTCAGCTGTTGTGTGGGATGCACTAGGGCATCGTGGGTAGAGATTAAACGTGACCTTTCCCAGGATCTTCATTTTTGACCCTCTGGCTAGGTTTTGCTCATCAGATGTCCATTTTTAAGGGGAGAAAAGCAGAAGCATAGGTTAGAGAATGACAAAAGCACTTTCTCCTGTTCTCTCTTTTTTGTTTTTTTAAAAAGTCCTTTCTTATTAAACAGAACAGACAAGGCTCAGTATTAACTCTCTGCCAGCTATGAAATGTCTGCTTTATTAGTTTTCTCTTTTGTATGGTTCGTATTTTAGGGTAAATTACCTCTGAAAAACAATAAATAGGCAAAGGGCAATACGTTTGTTTGTTTTTTTATTGACAAGGGAACAGATTTCCTCATTTAGCAAGCTGTATTCCAAGATAATTTATATCTTAGATGCACATTATGTAGCAGAAATGAAAGATTTTGTTATTTTAAAATGACACACACACAAAATTGTTGCTAGCCAAGCTGGTCAATTAGGAAAAAAAAATCAAAAAGCTACAGTAGGTCTTTATTAGGACAGATTGCAAGCTTTTGAGTTTTCTAGAACACTTCTTCTGCTAGTTGGAGAACTTCAAACCTTGCTTACAACTTTGGGGACACAGCAGTTGGTTTTCCTGAGTATTACTCTGCCATGCCTTTTGCTTAGTCCCTTGTATTGGCCACCAGTCTCATGATATGTATACACGAGCATGGGGTGGATGGGTGGGAGCAGTGGCAGCACTGGGTGTGTGTAGAGAGGACAAACTGCATCAGGTGACACCATCAAAAGGAGGGGTGAACCAGCTTTAGTAATGCCACAGCCTTCTTTTTTGAGCTCAGAACTATTGTGTGGTCATTTTGCTTGTGCCATATCCTGAACCAGGAGGGCCCCCAAGCCAGGGTTGTGCTGCCAATGTAACAGGGCTTGTCTATGCTGGGGGTAAAAATCCAGATGAAATTCAGACTACTTTGGCCCAGAGCTGTGGTGCATAAAATGTGGACTACTCCGGACTGGATTTAAGCGCTACACTTTACCTAGCCAAAGCCTGAATCTGCATCACTTGTCAAGCAGGCTTGTCCACACAATAATTTATTTGGATTTTTACCCCCAGTGAAGCTGCTGGTGTGCCGCTGTGGCTAGCCATGCATATCTGTGGTGCTGCTGGTGTGGGCCAGAAGAGCAACAGGGCTCTGTCTTTCCTGTGCATAATCACTTGCTCTGAGGTCAGAAGAAGTGGCTAGTCCCACCATCACGAGGCTGGCTGGTCATTCTGACCAGAGAGAGCAGCTAGTGCCAGGGCTATGCTTTCATAGAGCACAATCGCTCTCTATCAGGTCAGAACAGGCAGCCACCCTCACAATTACAGGGCGGTCACTCCTTCTGACCGGCTCTGCCTTTGGAATGAAGAAGTGGCACCAAGGAGGGGGAAAATATGGCAGTGCCTCAGGCAGCTCTTGTCCTTTCTCCCCACCCCCCAAATCCAGGGCAGATGCATTGTTCACCCTATAGTTTTCTCCGGAGTTTCAAGCAAACTACAGAGAAAACTGTGAGCTTCCTAAAACCCAGATTAAGGTGGTATGTCCTGGGTTTTGTGTGAATAGGGGTGTAAGGTGTGTGGACTAATCAAACCAGATTGGAGGGGGGGGGTTGAGAATTTGTCCCTGGAAGTGGGCAGGTGGTGCCAGTTTTGCAGCCTAAGAGCCCCACGTCTGAAAAAACCAGCCTAGCTATGCTCCTATGTAAACATGTACACAACTGAGAAGTGAAGGGTGTTTACATTTGTTGGATCATGTGTGTGCATGTGCACTGAATATACAAGGTTTGTGTTAATAACATAGATACCAGTTGAGGTTTTGCCCTTCAAGGGGATCTGAATGAATTTGTATTTACTTTTTTTTAAAGCAGGAAAACGAACCACTAAAAACACTTTGAGCCACTTTTAGAAGTGGTTCAGGGGAAAAATATGTGCAGGGTCTAATCTCCTCTCTCCCATTGTCATAACCTTTACCTGAACCTCCTCCCAACTAAATTTCCATTTAAAAACACACACATACACATACACAAAACACCACACAAAATATCCAAAAGACAGATTTCCCACTATTTAATCTGGCCCTATGGAATAGCTCAAAGCTATATCAGTGGAATCAGAGGAAGGCAAGAAGGAGACATGTTCCCAAGGCAAATACTTTCCCCTGCGACTACCCCTAAATTTCTGCTGCCCCAGGGTCCCCCCCTCACAGATTGGAAAGCTTGATTTTTTGGACTACAGCTCCTAGAATGTCAGATATTTAAATGATTGAATGAAAATGTGCTGTGAAATGGGAATTTTAGCTTAAAAACCTGTTGGGAGATTATGAAATTAAGTGTCACAGCATTGTCTCTGATCATGTTGTGGGTACTAAATGCATGGTTGGTTATAACAGAGAATAAGGGATGTTTGAATATTAGTCAGGAAAAAAATACTTTTTTGCCAAGTGATGAAAATTAAAACAGAATCTATAAAGTAGAAAATAAAGTAGGCTACAATCTTAGATATGAATATTTGAAAATTAACACCATCAAAATCAATAGGACTCAGTTTGGAAAAATCATGCTCAGAATGCTAGCACAGATGTGAAATATATATTTCTCTTACAGAATTCTAATGTGGGAGATAAAACCTGTACCCCTTCCCCTGAGATAAATAGGCAGATTGGCAGACTTTTTAAAATTAGCCTTTTGCCAGTTGATAATTGAGGCAAAGATAGGTGTAGGAGGCAGTTGATAATTGAGGCAAAGATAGGTGTAGGAGCAAGCACCCAAAAGTCCTTCCTAAGCAGCCAAGTTGCCCAGTTAACATGGTGGCTGCCCCACTCCTTAGCTAGCATATTGATAGCCACTTGACTAGACACTTGTGGCTAAGCAGAATAATCTCTCAGTTACTGGATAGGAAAGTTTTTAGACCAGGAGTGGGAACCACGTGGGCCTCCAGATGTTGCTGAACTATAAGTCACAGCAGCCCTAGCCAGCATAGCCAAGAGTAGGGAATGCTGGGAGTTGTCTATCTATTTCTAAATGCTTAACTAAATGTTAAGTTACTATATTGAGAACGCAGCTGCGCTGGGCAGGGCACGTTTCTAGGATGGAGGACCATTGCCTCCCAAAAATACTACTCTACGGTGAACTCGCCACAGGTCAGCGTAAAAGGGGTGCTCCAAAAAAGCAATACAAAGACTCCCTGAAACAACATCTCAGGCTTGGCCAAATTGATCACCAACAGTGGTCCGCCCTGGCCTCACATCGGGAGGCATGGAGACGCACTATCCACAATGCTGCAGCCTTAGTTGAGAACTCACGACGAAGAAGTCTTGAAGAGAAACGACAACGCAGAAAGAATCACAACCCAAAAACATCACCCAAGGAGACCTTCTGCTGTGCTTTTTGCAACCGGACTTGTTTATCTCGGATTGGCCGTTTTAGTCATCAACGCGCTTGCAGAAAGTGCGGGATGAGTCCTTCCTGAATCTTCGTTTGCGAAGAAAAGCCAGAGAGAGAGAGAGAGAGAGAGAGAGAGAGAGAGAGATAATGCTAAAATGTGGGGACTGAAGGAAAATGTCATTGGGGTGAAGAATTCTTATTTGGGAGGAGTACTGCCCTCATTTTGTGTGCACACACCTGTAGCTAAAACCTTGGAAGTCGTAGAGGTACACATGGGTGGCCAATTTTTATTCAAGTCAGTTGGAAGGAAAATTCTTACTAAGATTTGGGGCTGGTGTAATGTTCCACTATCAAGAGGGGGTTGGCTGTGATCTAGAATAGCATAAGGTATGGCATGTGTTCCTCTCCTGTGTAATCTACAACTCCAACCCATTTTGGCCATTCCTCTGTTCTGTTGTCACCTTAGACATTTGGCTGCCTGAGGGAGAAGGACAAGATGGTGTCACCTCCCATTCCATTTACAAAAGCTAACCAGACTGACTGTTGAGTTGAACCTTAATTCAACTCTGGCAATGGGGTAGCATCTTCCACCAGCTGAGGGGACCACTCTAGCTTAGAAGGTAGAAAGTGCTGACCTTCTAGGACTTGGCTGCAACTTCTTGCTTCCTAGCAGTGGCTGCAGAAGGCAACCTCTTCACTTTGCTTAATAGTAGGGCCAACTCTGTCTTCACACTGGTACAGCTGCTCGTTCAAATAAAGTGTTCTGCAAACACATGTGGGGAATTCCACTGGCATAATGTTGGTGTCAGTATAAACACTTTAAATTATTGGTTTGTCCCTGTGGATGGGACCCTTTGTTTCCTTCTCCCTCCCCGCCACTTGAAGTATGGTGCACTTAGAGTTTCCTTCCCTCCTCAGAGATGTAATGGCATAAGGCAGGTCAGAGGAGAAACTGTGTGGGAAAGGTGAAGTTGAAGGCTTTCATGGTCGGCATCCATAGATTGTCCTTGGTTTTTTTCCGGGCTGTGAGGCCATGTTCTGGAATAGTTTCTTTCTGAAGTTTTGCCTGCATCTGTGGCTGGCATCTTCAGAGAAGATTACTATTCCAGAACACGGCCTCACAGCGTGGAAAAAAACCCAAGGAAAATCTATGTGTGGGAAAGGTCACACCCACATTCAACATGCCTTCAGTGGGACTGCCAGAAATTTCAGGAGGAAACAAGACAATGGAGGCAGATGTGGGAAATTACCCCCACCTATATCAGAAAGTCCTGGTTGAATCAAGAAAACTCTCCTCCTTCCCTGGGTTTAAAAGCTCATGGCTTGTTCTGGAAATTCACAAGAAAAAGAATGGGACAAGAAGTATGTTGTTTGAATACCAAAAAAGAAATCCCAAGCTACAACTTGGATGAAACTTATGGCTTTTGCCCAGACAAACCCAGAGCTAGAGAGGACAGAAGCTGAGATTGTAAGAGATAAGAAGGAAGCCTTTATTACCTTGAATGGACAGCAGGATTTTAATTTGTGGATTTAGGAGGGGATGAAAGAATGCCTTCCTTATAGTGGAATTTGTATTTGTGTCCATTTTGAATCCTACCTTGGGGCTTTGAGGTTATATACAATAAATGTTGAGCAGCTTATGTGGAAGATTTCTATGAGGTAGTCATCCACTGATGCCTCATTTGATGCATGGAAATTTGGGAGATCATATATGGCAGGATTCAGTATAGAATATGTTGTATTTTTGCTGGTTTTGTAAAAATCTGATTTAAATTTGAAGATTTTTTAAACCATTGCTATTGTGTTTTTGATATTCATTTACAATTGACTCCAGATAATCCAATAAACTAACATACCAGCAGGATATCTGATATGTTGCCAGCATAGTGTGATTTCTACCAAATCCTATAGCTCCTTGATGAGTAAAATTTGAGGGAGCCTTGGTGGCACAGTGGTTAAATGCCAGTACTGCAAGCCACAACATTTTTGATCCCAGAGGGCTCAAAGGTTGACTCTGCCTTCCAGCCTCCCATAGGTCAGTAAAATGAGTACCCAGTTTGTTGGGGACAAATAGCTAAAAACATTGTAAACCGCTTAGGGAGTACTTTGGCACTGATAAGTGGTATATAAATATTAATGCTATTGCTAAAATTTGAGCAGGATTGCACCCGGAATTATTCCCCCCTCACCTTACTCTATACAACATGTTTGGTTAATCAATCAAATACTTCCACTATGGAGACCGGGGAGTGACAACATACAAGCTACTTCTCCAATTTATGGTTACCTTTTGTTGACATAAAGAATAAATCCCGAGCAACTTGTGCTCATACATCAGTTTATCTCTGCATTGCTCTGTACCTGATGATAATTTTAACACTGGTTTACTCTGTTTTCCTAGAGAATTATTTCCAATACCTAGACAAGTACTATTGTACCATAGTATGATAGCTCCTCTGAGTTTGGGATGTTTTCTCTCTCTATTTTTAAATAGAAGAAAGCCAGCCCTTCTGTTAACTCAGCAAACACCACAATCAACTACATTAGCAACGTTTAACCAAAGTGTTGAAAAAAACATACTGAAATAAAACCCTATTGCACTTCAGGGGTTGAAAGGAATATGCATCAAAACGCTTGGCATTTAATTCGCTCCCCCCGTCCCCTTCTTCGGGAATTTAGCCAGTGAAATATAGCTGCCAGTGTCTCACGCCGGCGTGTGTTCTTCTGCAATATGCTCTCGATCAATCAGATTTGCATAACTAAACTGTCGGCAAGCCCGCTCTGCTGCCCAGGTGCAGGGCCATTTGCATATAGAACAGTGAGGAGGTCCCAAGAGTCACTTCAGACTCCAGTGACTGCTGAGCCCGCAGTCCACATAGCACTGGAAATGAAATTGGAATGACAAAAAAAAAAAAAAAAGTAGTGCTAGTCTAGAAGGGTGAAATATGCACTTGTGTTTGAAAGGTTATGTAGAGATCACAAGACAGCATTCCAACAAGAAAATACACACAGGCCCACACAAAAGCAAATGCCATAGCATGTATTTGAGTCTCCTTTTCCCCATCACTTTCTGCAGATAGATTTTTTTAAAACAACAACAACACTACACACCCTGTAGATTTGAATAATGCCATTTTTGTAGGTGACTCAAATGTCTAAGGGGACCCTTGTGATGATATCATATTTTATTTATACTTTTGCTTTTTTCCCCCTCCCATGGTGGAATTGAAAGGGGCATGTGAGAATTGGGCATTATGCCACCCTTGAATGTTTGCTTTGTTCTCTTCCTTTTCCCTCCCAATTCATTTTCCTTTTGTGTTGTGTCTTTTGAGCTAGGAAAATGTCAGCTCCTCACCCCCTTTAGTGATAGGTCAGCTGTTTCAGGAGATGCTTTTTTCGGCTCAAGACTGGTTTAAAATTGGCCTTTCCACAGGCAGCCCAAGGTCTCTTTACTACTTGGGGTGGAAAGTAAATGCTCTCCCCTCATCTCCTCACTTCAGTTGCAACACAACCCCTCTTTTAGAGGAAGATGCAGTGGTGGTGCTCACTCACCTTAAGAAGAAAGTGGAGGGTGAAACAGTGGCAGGAGTTACCTAGTTTACCCCCTGCCACCTGAGAAGGACATTATGGTGGCATCACCCACACATATACATCCTAAAAAGGAGGATTACAGTATGCTGTGTTGCATTTCTATACAGTCTTTTTGCTAAAAAAAAACCAATCTCAGAATGCTATGCATGGCCCAAGCTCTGATAAGATCCAAGCTTTAAATTGGGTGTGGCTCTCCAGAAACTGTGGCTCTCCAGAGAGTGGATTCAGGTCCCTCCAGCTAGGGTTGGAAAAGGACAACACAGAACAACCCTCTCTGTTGCCAGGCCAGCTCAAGACTGCATGGTAAGTTTGAGGCAGGTCTACACACAGCCTGCGTCAAGTTTCATGAGGAGAAGATGACTTCTTCTGAAAATGCCAGGCTCCCACAAGATTACATGGAAGCCAAGATCTCTCATACCCTTGGGAGACTTGAAGTGGGCTTTATATAAGCCTGCCTGACAAGTTACTCATCTCACTTGCTTGGGCCTATAGAACTGAGAGCAAGAAGAGCAGGTATCAGCTGTGTTCACAAGAGATGGACCCCCACAACATCTGGTATAGAATCTGAGGCCTTTTTGTGACATATCAAATGCCCATGGTCCACTCTGTTGTAGTGGTTGAAAGAATATTCCAAAATATTTGAAAAAAAATGTCAAAGACATGCTTTTTGTATGTTGAAAAACCCTGACAAGAAGAATCTTGGGCTCCTGATAAATTTTGCAGGTTGGGACTGTATTCTGCATAAAATTCACACATGGCTGTTTTGCACAGAAAACACCATGTTCTGTGCAGGAAACAGCATTTTGTGCACAGATAATAAAAAGAATATTCTGTTTCCTGTGTGGAAAAATGTTGTTTTCTATGCAAATTAATGTGTACATTTTGTGCAGAATAAATGCCTAATTGCAGCATTTTGTGCACAGGAAACAATATTTTCTGTACAGAAAATGTTTTTTTCTGTAAAAAAAATGCTGTTTTATGTGCAAAAAAAACTATGTGTGAATGTTTTAGCTATATTGTACTTATCTGAATATGTAAGCCAATTTAAATGCCAATTTTGAGGAAAAGGCTGGTTATAAATGAAGTTAATGATTTGTATTCTCCATCAACTACTTAGTTAAGTAACTAGTTACTTAACTAAGTAATCTCTCCTGCCCCACTCCCCCCAAACTTGACAGAAACATTATTCACCCGTGCTCTTATCATCAGCAGAATGGATCTCCTTCTCCCTACGCAGCTGATGCCTGGTAAAGTAAGGTGCAGGTTGGGGGCAGGGGGGGACTTACAATCATGGGAATAGAGTGGGCCCTTCGAATCTGAAGGGGTCTGATCATGCACCATATTATTAAATGGCAGTAACATGAATACACATGCTTCAGCATGTCCCTGTTCACGTCACCTCCATTTAATAAGGTGAGGAGTGACACTCTGCAGTCAGTTGAATTTGCGGATCTGCAGCCTGAGGATCTGGAGGGCCCACTGTAGGATTAAAATTGTGACTTAAGTATCAATTGTAAATACGAAACAGTTATTGATGAATAAATCTAGGTAATTTGTTCCATATTAATGATTGCTCCTTAGTAACAATTTTGGCATTATTGCCACAATTGTAACTCCCCCTCCCAACTTTCTTTACTGGGCATCAGTTTTATGGGGAGAAAAAGGTCCATTCTGCCAACAACTGAAGCATGGTTGAATGATATTTCCATCATGTTTAAGGGGATCCGGCCAGGAGAGATTGCTTAGTTAAGTAGACTTAGTAGCTGATAGAGAATACAGAGAATACTTACTTAATTAAGTAGCTGGTAGAGAATATAAGCCAATAACAACAACTGTAATCTATGCACACCATTTTGAGATTTTGGGCAGAAGAGCAATATATAAAAACATTTAAAAACAGTAATACTTTTTTTGGGGAATGGTAGTTTATTTTGTGTACATAGTAATTCTCACACATAAGGAAAGAAAGAAAGAATGTCTGCTAATATTTAAATTTGAATTCAGTAAGGCCTTTGAAAAGTCCCGCATGATATTCTTGCAATAAAGCTAGTAACATGTGGGCTAGACAATGTGACTGTTAGGTAGATTTGTAATTGGTTGACTGACCAAACCCAAAGGGTGCTCACCAATGGCTCCTCTTCATCCTGGAGAAACGTGACTAGTGGGGTGCCACAGGGCTCTGTCCTAGGCCTAGAGCTATTCAATATCTTTATAAATGACTTGGACTAGGCGGCATGCTTGTCAAATCTGCAGATTATGCCAAATTAGGAGGTGTTGCTAATACCCCAGAGGACAGGATTAGAAGTCAAGATGACTTTAACAGATTGGAGAGCTAGGCCAAAGCTAACAAAATGAATTTCAACAGGGAGAAATGATAGATACTACATTTAGGCAGAAAAAAAAATGAAATGCACGGATATAGGATGGGTGACACCTGGCTTGACAACAATACATGTGAAAGGGATCTAGGAGTCTTAATAGAGTGGAAGCTGAATGTGAGTCAGTGTGATGTGACAGCTAAAAAAGCCAATGCAATTCTGGGCTGCATCAATAGGAGTATAGTGTCTAGATCAAGGAAAGTGATATTGTCACTTTATTCTGCTTTGGACAGACCTCACCTGGAATACTGTGTCCAGTTCTGGGCACCACAATTCCAGAAGGATATGGACAAGCTGGAATGTGTCCAGAGGAGGGTGACCAAGATGGTGGGAGGTCTGGAAACCATGTCCTGTGAAGAGAGGCTTAGAGATTTGGGTATGTTTATCCTGGAGAAGGAAAGGTTAAGAGGTGACATGATAGCCATGTTTAAATATTTAAAAGGATGTCACATTGAAGAAGGTGTAAGGGGTCATTCACACAGGGGGGTAAAAATCCAGATGAAATTTGGATTACTTTGGCCCAGAGCTGTGGCACATGAAATTCAGATTACTCTAGTCTGGATTTAAGCACCATATCTCTGGCCAAAGCCCAAATCTGTATTCGGATTTTTACCTGCTGTCAGTGAAAGTGGCTATCACTGGGGCTTCACTTTTCACAGGGCTCAGAGGGAAAACCAACTGTAAACCAAAAAAGTAAAGCCCCAGCAGTAGCTGCTTTCCCTGAAGGCAGAACAGGTGGCTAGCCTAGACCTAGGTGGCCAGGTCTCTCTCTCTGTGTGTGCTTTCTGTTCTGCTTCAGAGACAATAACTACCACTGACGCTTTGCTTTGCTTTCATGGTGGGTGGCTGAACTCTGTCAAAACAAAACCCCAGTGGTAGCCCCTCTCTCTGAAGCCAGAATGGGCGGCATGTCCCCATTATGCCTTCAGAGAGAATGGCTACTGTTGTGGCTTTGCTTTCACAGAGCTCAAGTGCACTGGAAAAGCAAAGTTTGTGCACTGGAAAAGCAAAAAAACCAGTGGTAGCCATTGTCCCTGAAGCAGAACACGCGGCTTGCCTAATGATATTGGGGCTTACCAGGCATTCTGACTTTAGAGAGTGACTATTGCTGGGGCTCTGCTTTTGAAATGAGAAGTGGCACCGAGGGTGGGGATGGTGATGCCTCAGGTCACATTTGTCCTTCCTCTTACCTTCATGCCTCCTGAATCCAGAGTGGATGGTTTGATCACATGGCAGTTTTCTCCAGAGTTTCAAGCAAACTTTGGAGAAAATAGTGATTTTCTAAAACCTGGATTAAGGGAGGTATTCCCCGAGTCTGGTGTGAATAAGGGTGTACGTCGTGTACCCTATTCCCATTAGATTCGGGGGAAAGTCCACATGTTATGTGGCCTTATCAGGCGAGATTCAGGGGAATTGGAGGTTTGTTTGTTTTTAATAATGTGAATTCTCTTATTTTCTGTTGCTTCAAAGACTAGGACACAGAACAATAGATTCAAGCTACAGGAAAAGAGATTCCACTAAACTTTAGGAAGAACTTCATGGCAGTAAGAGCTGTTCGACAGTGGAATATGCTGTCTTAGAATGTGGTGGAGTCTCCTTCTTTGGAGGATTTTAAACAGAGCCTAGATGGCCATCTGTCAGGAATGCTTTGATTGTGTATTCCTGCATGGCAGGGGGTTTTGACCCAGAGGGCAGGGTGGAACCAACTAGTCTCTTCATTCACTTATATTTCTACCATTTGTGGTCTAGTCATTGTACGGCTTGATTCACTTCCTGCTGTTCATCAGAAAACCAGGGAGCTGCCCTTGCCTTGGAAATGACACTCAGGAGTGATCACAACAACAGCCCTGCTTATCTTGTCATTCCACAGTGAGTCTTAAGATCACAACAAAAGCATCTGCCATGTCTGCTGAAAAATCCCCAGAGCATCCAGGATTCCATCAGATTCTACAAGTCTTCATAGGTGATTCCTTACCCTTGCATGAGGGACTAGCCTCTATTTGTCCAAGCTTTACCAAAAAAAAATTATCCACAAAAACCACTACCAGATCCTGTGACCTCCTACATGCACTAATCCTGTGATGAGTTACGATGAATCATGACGCTACAAAATCTAGAATTGGCCTTTCGAATTCAACATCTGTATGGGCATTGAAATCCTCCTGCACCCTGTCTAAGAACATCCCTGTTCACTATACAGGTCAACCCCTATATCTATGGGGATATGTTCAAAGACCCCCCCCCCATGGATACCTGAAACAGTGATAGGGAACCCTATTATTTTCAATGAGATGAATGCTGGTAGTTGACCACAGAATCACATTGGAGGACCTAGAAATGTGTAGACAGAATATATATATATATATATATATATATATGGACATGGATGAATGAAACCATGGATACCGAATCTGTGGATATGGGGGTCAACCTGTATTTGCAGATCTCTTGATCAATACCTTCTTAATTGCACCTCCACCAGTAAATTCCTGTTTCTTGTGGAGTGGGGAAGGAGCTTTAAGTAACTCACTGTCCTTTTTAATTTTAATTGAAAAATAATGGTATAAAATTAATAAGAGGTGACCACTGATTAAAGCCCTGTCCCCTGAGGGAACAAGACTGTCTTAATTTTCCTATCTACATTGGGAGTGTGAGCACTTTAACCAATTTTTAAAAATTCACCATAAGTCAGTCCTGAATAAAGGACAACACAAAAAAACACAGGCATGCCAAAGCTTGGCAACAATGTCATCTAAATTCTTTGTGAATGGTGAATGAAGGATCGTAGTTCCAGACTAAAAGCAGTAGTGTGGAAATAACCTCAACCTAAACCAGGGTGTCAGTTACACAACAGTTTTTATCACGGGGAGAAACGGGATTGCCTGATCCCGAGTTCATCCCTTGTTGTTTACATGATTTATCCCTGGATGAACAATATCCCAGGATTATTGTTTACACGACAACCATTTCCGTAACAAAAGCAAGATCCAGAGACATATTATCCCCCTTTTTGTTTGTTTGTTTGTTTACATGGGAAAAGGATCCGGGATATTTTTTTTTATTAGCTGTCAGTCAAGGATGCGATTACTTGTTTTTTCACAACCTTGGTGACATATTTCCTGTGGAGTTTCCCCGCAATGAGCGATGCTATTGTTTGCTCAAGTGTCTGCATTGGTCAGAGAAGGAAGGCGAAGGCAACCCCCTCTGCACAATTCCTTTTTTAAAAAAAATCTTCTGATGGGCTTGTCTTAGGGTCTCCAGCTCCATTAATCCACAGATGCTAATGCTGAATAAAACTTGTTTGTCTTTAAGAACCTGCAAGACACACACAAAGCTTTGTGCTCCTGTGAGGGGTGGCTTTGCTTTCAGCTGGTGTGTGTGCGTGTGGAGAAACGGCCAGGCTTTCTTGGAGTGGCGCACGCATACACACACACACACACGCACAAAGCTTCATGCTCCTGGGAGGGGTGGCTTTGCTTTCAGCCGGTGAGAGGGGTGGTGGAGAAATGGACAGGCTTTCTTGGAGTGGCATGCACACGCGCACGCACACACACACACACACACACAGAGCTTTGTGCTCCTGGGATGGGTGGCTTTGCTTTCAGCCAGTGAGGGTGTGTGTGGATAAATGGACAGGCTTTCTTGAAGCTGAGGGGTTTGCAATGTAACAATCCATTGAATAGGGTGACTTATGGCACAAACACAAACCTCCGTGCAGTCAGGAGGGAAGCTTTTACTTTCAGCCAGTGAGGCTGAATCTATTGAACAGGGTGATTGACCCCTCCTTCTCTGTGCCCGCCCCTGCCCACCTCAATTTCCAGCCATCACCTACTCCTGAGATATTTTGTCCCAACCTGTTCACATATCCGATTTTCTGCAACCTCCCGAGACTTTTTTTAAAAACATGGGACAAACTGAGTCATGCTCCTTGGAGGATATATGGTGGTCCCCCTTCTGAAAAGCTTGAGATCATCATGATGAACGTGTGAACAACCAGGGTTCATCATGAGTTCATCTCACGACATTTTTGTCGTGTAAACGGCCCCCAGATGTGGCAAGGATGTGGCCCTCTGATGTTGTGGGACTTTTAATTTTCACCTTTCCTTAGCATTAGCTTTGCTGGCTAGGACCACTGAGATTTGCAATCTAACAATATTTGGAGGGCTACACAAGTCCTACTTCAAAAAAGATCAAATGATATCTTTAAATAATAAAGAAGCAATTTTTTCCAAATTAGACAGATTAAATGTTATTTATGGAACCCTCAGTCTGCACCAGCCTTAATACACTGAAAAACACTGGTGCTCCAGTTCTCTATCTCTGGCCTTTGTTATTATTCCAGTATCAAACTAGAATAACATTCCTGTTAGCTTTGCACTATTCTGTCTAATGTTCATTGATCCCCCCGCCCCACAGTTACAGGTAGTATTTATCCATGGGCCTCCATTCCAATCCCATGTGTCCTTCTTGTCCATAAAATGCCATGAACTCAGCTTTGCTGGCCCTCGGTCAACACTGCTCTTGTGATGGGAGGGAAGCAAGAGAGAGGTGTCTCTCTTGGTTTGAATGTCACTTGTTGTCAAGTCAGCATCCCAAGGAGTTTCCATGACAACACCTTTTTGTCACAGGGGACAAGGTCATGCACCTGTGATCTCCATGAAAAGGACAATGAGGAGAACGTACATTATTTAAAGCTTTTATCTTTCAATGAGCATTTCAGTATAACCTTGAAATTGGGCAAATAAAGGGCAGAGTACATTGTGATGCAGGGTAAATTGGTTCGGAAGTATACTGAGAAGGCTGTAATATTTTAGATTCTGGCACCTTCCCAGGTCAGGATGCTTTGACTATTCTGCAGTGCAATATCTGTTCAGATGAATGGATCCTACTTTTACCAGTGCAGACAGAAGAATCACCGCCACACCTAAGTTTGGAAAATGACAGGGATGGGAATGAAGTGGTCTACTAGATGCCAGTTCCAGCAGCTCTAACCAACATAGCCAATGATGAGGGATGCTGGAAGCTGTAGTTCGGTAACTAATGATGAGGGATGCTGGAAGCTGTAGTTCGGTAACTTCTAGTTGGCCACATGATTTCCAAGAGAGCCTAGTCTGGGTATTAAGACTAGGATTCTGGGACACCAAGTACCAAATCTCCACTTGGCCATGGAAATCCCCTGGGTAACCTTGAGCAAGTCATACTGTCCCCGGCTCAGAGGAAAACTTCATGATTGGTTCACTTTAGGATTGCCATAATCTGGAAACATCTTGAAGGCACACAACAACAACAACAACATGATTCCCACCAGGGTCTTAAGGTACAATCTTGCTGAACCTCACTGAAGCTAACCTAGCCAATAGGATGGTTTTGTGCCAGCATTTTGCCACCCCCACTGGCTGCCAGTCTATTTCCAGCCCTGATTGAAATGGCTGGTTTTGATCTCCGTGGCTTACATCATTCAGGTTTCCTGAAGAAGAGTCTCTTTCTGTATCTACATCTCAGCACACCAAGGACATTATCTGGCATCTTCCACCCTTTTGCCCTTGCCAAATAAAGTTAGATGAATGGCAAGAGAAGAGAGGACCTTCTCAGAGGTGTCACTCTGTGCATGGAATACCAAACGCAGAGATTCACTTGGAACTATGTTATGTACTTTTTGTCTCTATGTCAAGACTGTTTAATCTCCTATACATGTTGAGTACTGTTTACAGTGTTTCTGTATCTTGCATTGTTCTGGCTTTTGTTACTGGCTTTACTTTGGTTTTATATGCTGTAGCTCTCCCTCCCTTGAAACTCTGCTGATGCTTTTATTCTTCATTTTATTATGTGCGATCTCTAGTTATTATTTATTGTTTGAATGTGCACCTATATTCTATTTTCTGTCCTAAGGCAGAGCCATTGAATCAATTGGATTTACCTACAAGTTGACTTACCATTCAACAATGGATTCAATAGGTTTACTCTAGTTGGGACTAACTAACAGGATTGCAGTCATGATAACAATAGCACTTTCATTTCTATGTTGCTTTATAGTGCTAAACACTCTCTAAACAGTTTTAGAATGTGTTAGCTAATTGCCCCCAACAGGGTCAGTACTCATTTTACCGACCTACGGAAGGATGGAAGGCTGAGTGAACCTCAAACCTGCAGGATCAAACTCATAATATTGTGGCTGCAGTGCAGTACTGGCATTTAAACACTGTGCCAATGTATTGTACAGAGAATTCTGGTGGTCAGTCTAAGCATTAGCTCCTCTGAAGACTTTGGGAGAAGGCTGCACTCCCCCTACCCCGCAACTGCATCCTTCCCACAAAAGAAATCATTTTTTTGGCCTCTAAGGACAGGGATGGCATTTTTATCATGTTTTTAAGCCAAGAGGAGCCCTTTTTAACAAGAATTGAGTGGGAAGTTACTTTCTGTTCACTTCCTGTTGTTTTTTTTTTTTAAAAAGGTCTTTCCTAGGCCTAAATTGACCTAGGGGAACAAAAAATGGCAAAAATATCCCAATGTTCCCTAGAGGGCAGGGCATTTTGGAGACATATTGACCTTGGGGGGAGGGGAGGTACAAAAACAGCCTATGTGCTACACTTTGTTCACTCCTAGGGCTTGTCTACATGAGCAGTTCCCCCTCTTAGAGGCCTGCAGTCCTGATGACGCAGGGCTTTTGCTCTGTTTTGCAACTGGGCAAGACTCCTGGGGCAATGACAGGGCTAAGATGGGGTTGGGCCCGATAAAACATTTTAAGAAAATGCCTGTTTAAATGCGTTCCAGCC
Source organism: Gambelia wislizenii (assembly GCA_030847615.1). NCBI lineage: Eukaryota > Metazoa > Chordata > Lepidosauria > Squamata > Crotaphytidae > Gambelia > Gambelia wislizenii. The sequence goes on from JAUMIR010000001.1 coordinate 467,508,794, forward strand.
AAAATAAAATAGATTGGGCCCCACATGACCACAGGAGCCCATTCCAGCCTGCTGGCCCATCACTGTAGCTGCTGGCTGCCTTGCTCTTCCCAAAGCATATGAACAGGAAGGGGCCCTGCAGCATGTGACCAGCCTGGTCACATGCAGGGGCCTTGCTTACATGCTGCAGGCCTCCTGCCTGGATCCGGAGAGTGGGATGCATGTGGTGGCGGCTGCAGGGATGGGCCAACATGCCCGTTTGGACTTTGGACCATTTCATGTAGGTAATGGGGGAGGAATGGGCCTGATCCACAGGCAGGACACACTGGTGGGGAGTTGACATATCATGGCCTGTGTAGGTGAGGCCCTAGTCTAAATTCTGAATCCTGATGTTACTCCCAAGTAGAGTAGAACCATTGAATCATCTGGATTTACCTACATGCTAACACATTACTCAACAATTGATTGAATGGATCTACTGTTGCTGGAACTAATTTAGAAGTGCTGTCTGGAATCCTGTTGGGAAGTTACAAATGCATAACTCAGAGTTACACGTTCATGACTGCTTTGTATTCATGATCCCTACATAGCCCCTTGTTTAGGGGATACATAGGGATGGTTGAAGTCCCCCAATACCCTCTTACCAGTCTTCAGCCACTGCAGTCAATGGGGATCTGTTCTTCTCTTGCTCAGGAAGCAGCTGACTGATGTTCTCACCTCCCCTTGTGCAAACAATCTCCAATGCAAGGGGGATTGCAAAAGGAAAAAAGATCACTCACTTAAGGGTGGGAATGTTAGTTGCTTCCCACGTGATAGGGGACAGACACCCTTTGGTCACAGTGCCTGTTGACTGGTAAGTTGGGACTGTTACTACGTAGCTATGTAACTACCATAGTTATATAGCAACATAGTGCATAGAGATTCTTACTACAATAAATAAATAAGCAAGCATACTGATCACTGTCTGGATGGGGGTCCATCTTGGAACCTTATGTACAGACCTTGATGGCAAGAGGAGGGCGACCAGGGTGGTGGGAGGTCTGGAAATTACCAAATTTCCAGATGACACCAAATTAGGAGGAGTTGCTAATACCCTAGAGGCCTGGATCAAAATTCAAAATGACCTGGATTGGCTGGAAAGCTGGGCCAAAGCTAACAAAATGAAATTCAATACGGAGAAATGTAAGGTACTGCACTTAGGGTGGAAAAATGAAATGTATAGTTATAGGATGGGGGAGACCTGGCTGAACGAGACTACGTGCGAAAGGGATCTAGGAGTCCTAGCAGACCACAACTTAAACATGAGTCAACAGTGTGATGTGGCATCTAAAAAGGCCAATGTAATTTTGGGCTGCATCAGTAGAAGTATAGTGTCTAGATCAAGGGAAGTAATAGTGCTGCTCTATTCTGCCTTGGTCAGACTCCACCTAGAATACTGTGTCCAGTTCTGGGCACCACAATTCAAAAAGGATATTGACAGATTGGAGCGTGTCCAGAGAAGGGTGACTAAAATGGTGAAAGGTCTGGAAACCATGCCTTATGAGGAGAGACTTAAGGAGCTGGGTATGTGTAGCCTGAAAAAAAGACGGTTATGGGGCGATATGATAGCCCTGTTTAAGTATTTGAAGGGGTGTCACATTGAGGATGGAGCAGACTTGTTTTCTGCTGCTCCAGAGACTGGAACACGGAGCAATGGATGCAAGGTCCAGGAACAGAGATTCCACCTCAACATTAGGAGGAACTTTTTGACAGTAAAAGCTGTTTGGCAGTGGAACACACTCCCTCGGAGTGTGGTGGAGTCTCCTTCCTTGGAGGTTTTTAAACAGAGGCTGGATGGCCATCTTTCAGGGATGCTTTGATTGTGATTTCCTTCCTGACAGGGGGTTGGACTGGATGGCTGTCGTGGTCTCTTCCAACTCTACAATTCTATGATTCTATGGAAGCCATGCCCTAGGAAGAGCAGCTTAGGGAGCTGGGTATGCTTAGTCTGGAGAAGAGATTAAGAGGTGACATGATAGTCATGTTTAAATATTTAAAGGGCTGTCATATGTACTGAGGATGGAGCAGACTGTTTTCTATGGCTCCAGAAACTAGGATACAGAGCAATGGACTCACACTGCAGAAGGAGATTCCACCTAAACATTAGGAAGAATTTCCTGACAGTAAAAGCTGTTCGGCAGTTGAATACAGTACTTTGGAGTGTAGTGGAATTTCCTTCTTTGGAGGTTTTTGAAGCAAGGCTGGATGGCCATCAGTCAGGAGTGCTTTGATTGGGTATTCTTGCATGGCAGGGGGTTGGACTGGATGGCCCTTGTGGTCTCTTCCAACTCTTATTATTCTATTCTATTATTCTATGAAAATTAAGGTGTCTTCAGCAGATGTGTGTTGTTCAAGCACAGAAGAGGGTGACAGGACCATGACTGGTGTGAAAAGACCCCCGGTCTTTTGCCGCACTCAAGGAATTGTTGGTACTGTAGGGATGGTTGTTGTTTTCTATTTATGTATGGAAGTAGCAATCTTGCATCTACATAGACTGCCAATAGAACAGAAGACACATGTTGCTTCTGAAATCTACATATCTGCAAGGTTTGCAAAGCATTTTAGACGGGGAAATTCATACTAAACAATGTATACGTTCGAAAAGTATGTACAAACATGCTTTAGTTAATGCAAAAATGAGTGAAAAGTCATACCCCAAAATGCATGAATTTTGGGGGGAAAATGCACAACACTCAAGAATATCTACCAGAAACTAAACAGGCATAGACCTTCACATTTATAGGGTTTAGACATGAACTTTTTTTCTTGGTTTCACATTTGCTAAGCTGTGATCAATTCCCATTTGCAAATGGGTTGGATTATGGCAAGCACGTCATTTTCCTGATTCAAATATTCATCATAGTATTAGAGATAAGATTTGGAATGCACACAGAGCAGTGGATGCTGTTATGGCCATCATTCACATGACCCACTCACATACTAACAGGAAAACAAAGGTGAATTGGATGTTAGACCACTGCTAAACTAGAGAGAAGGCTTTGGTGAGAACTCACGCCAAACAAGTCTTGAAGAGAAACGACAACGCAGAAAGAATCACAACCTGGAAACATCACCCAAGGAGACCTTCTGCTGTGCTTTCTGCAACCGGACTTGTTTATCTTGGATTGGCCTTTTTAGTCATCAGTGCGCTTACAGAAAGCGCGGGATGAGTCCTTCCTGAATTTTCCTTTGCGAAGAAAAGCCAGAGAGAGAGAAACTAGAGAGAAGTAGCATTTCCCCAGTCTTTCCACTGTCTGTTTTTTTGGCACATACCTGTTAGGATGGCATCCATTCAGATGCAAGCCTTGTTTCTGCATCCCATCACCCTGAATAATTATGCAATTTCCTCCTCCTTTAAACTCTGGGCTTGTACCATCTGTTTTACCGTCTTCTAAATGAAGGAAGCAAGCAAGCAGGAAAATTGATAATGACTCAGCAGTGATGACTGGTGCAAAGATTTTTCTCTACTTCTAACTGTCCTTAAACTCTTAGCTGCTTTTTCTGTGGGAGTAGCAAACTTAGGACTTTGTCACATCACTCCCAAAAGGCCCGTTCTTTTGCTGGCATAACTTTTCCATTTTTATGCTGGCAAAAGAACTCCCCATTCTTCACTTACATTGCCTCCTGTTCAATGGCTTCCTGGCAATGAAAGAGGAAGTGAATGGAGCTCTGTTCACTTCCTTATTCAAAATCCCATGTATTCTCACGAGAAAACATTTGTACGGGAAATTAAAACAACACAAACAACAAAAACTACACAAAAAGTTTTAAAAGCCATATACACACACTTAAAAACTTACAAGTAACTCAGGGAGGGTAAAAAAAAAGTGCATCACTTACCTGGATGTTGTAAACTCACCCAGAAGTGTTTGCACTGGACGAGCCATTCACTGTGCATTCATATGAGTACAATGGTGTGAGGTTCATACACTGGCAATGCTGGCACAAAAGCACCACAAGGGATCAATTGATGGCTTCAGCCATGAATAAAAAAGTATAGGTTTTGGCCAGTACATAAACACGAAAGGACAACATCATCTGATATGCGTGGCCTTTTACGTTTATGTGGCGTTGTTATGATGCCGTATTTAGTGCGTCTGATAAAGTCCTTAGTCCAAGCTTTTCAGCAATTTAGTCAGAAAGTGACATCTTTTAACCATTTCTGCCACCATAGGTACATCACGTTTTACTGGACATGTTCAACAGCTTCAAGGGAACAAATTCTAGTTTCCTCACATGGGATTCTTTATATAATCCTTTAGGAGTGCATATAACCAAACACTTTAGGCAGCATTTTGAGTAAAATGTGGGTGCAACTCTATATCCTAAAAAACTCACTGTTTATTAAATTGCAACATGCTATTACAGGCTGGAATCTAGCCTGTGCACTGTTAGTGGTTGCCGTGTTACCATGATCACAAACTGAGGACAGGGGAAAACAGTTATGGCAAGGGGAGACAAACAAAATCTACCAGTTCTGAGTGACCTTTTTCTCCAGTGCCTGACTTCCTTCACCGCCACTGTACCAATGGTCTTTTTCTTCAGCCTTCAATGGTAGAGTTACACTGACATAGTGCATCAACAGGATTCCAGGCTCAGAACACAATATTCAAATACAGGGAGAAAGGGGGCGAGGGGGTACGAGGAAAAAATAGAAAAATAGTTGATTTAGATCAAATGACCAAGCAGTCCTTTTAAAAATTAGCCTGGCATATTTTTCAGTATTTACAATATCATTAGCTGGACTTATGGGAGAGCCAGCATGGTGTAGTGTACTGAGCACTGGACTACTGCTCTGGAGACCAGAGTTTAAATCATCACTCAGCTATGGAAATCCACTAGGTTAGGGGCTCTTAAACTTTTCTTTATCAGGGACCCCCTATAAATATCTTTTGTTGCCACAGACCCCCAAGACTTAAGTCAAGATTTAAAACATCATCATCATCATCATCATCATCATATAATTATACCATCCATTAAACCTTCACTCAGAGGCACTGGAGGTGGAGTGAAGACTTTTCTCCTTCTTCCTTCAAGTTTGTGGCTGGAGCGGACTGATGAATGGCAACGTGAAGGCTAAGCCAGCCAGCCTTGGCTTCTGTCATATGGCTACTCCACTTCAGGGAGAAGGAGGGACAAGCAGCCTTCAATCCTTCGTGGACCCCTGTGAGGACATCATGGCCCCCTGGAGGTCCCTGGATCACAGGTTAAGAACCACTGCACTAGGTGATTCTCTCAGTCTCGGAGGAAGGCAAAGGCAAACCCACTCTGAACAAAGAAAACCACATGATGGGTTTGTCTTAGGGTTGCCTTAAACTGGAAACAACTTGAAGGCCTACAACAACAAAGACTTATGACCTTGTAAATTTTGCTATGCACATTTATGATAATGGCACCATTGACACAATCACAAATGCTCCCCCAACCCACCTTAAAAGCCAGGCAGCTCCACCAACTGACTGTTGTGCTGCCAAGTGAGACACTGAAGGATGATGTGTCCAGCCCCTTCCTGCCAACAAACTGCAGTGTAATGAGCAGTTGCAAGAGGAACCCCTAGGAGGCTCTGCTACTGCCTGTCACACTGAGGCTTGCTGGTGGGAGGGGGTTGGACACATCATCCATCAGCAGCCCAGTTTCAAGTGTTGCAAAACTCCTTTGGTTGGCATGACTGCCTGGCTTTTAAGGTGAATGTGGGGGGTCAGAGTAGGAGATGGATCATAGCTATGTCTCTCATGTTCTTTTATGTGTTTCAAACAGTGAATGGCACCAATCACATGGTCTCTAGAAGACCCTCTGTTTCCAACAGCAGGGTTAAATAGTGCATGAGTCAGCTATGTAGGCGTTAGGTGGAAATTAAAAGGAGAGTAAGTGAGAGCTTTTTCATCCACTCCTCTTTTTCTTCCATTGTTACTTCAGTATCTAGTAGGGATGGAAAGAATTGTGAAAAATATTAAAATGACAGAAAAAGTGGGTTTCCCAAGTCTCAGGAAACACTGAGGAGGAAAATACTGGGCATATAAGAAACTTTGCAGTTCAGGATTTAATCTGCATGAAAAAAACACTCAGGTACTTGTGTGTGTGAAGAAAACATGACTTTCTGTGCAAAGAGAACAATTCTGTATAGAAAAGAACGTTTCTCATAGAATCATAGAATTGTAGAGTTGGAAGAGACCACGGGAGCCATCTAGTTCAACCCCCTGCCATGCAGGAAAATGCTGGGTTTTTGCCCCCCAAAATGCTGGGGTTTTGTCCCCAAAGCACATTTTGGAGTTTTTGTTTGTTTGTTTTTTGTTTGTAAAGAATAAGTGCTGATTTGCAAATAGTACTCAAAAACTACACTTTCTTGCACTGGGGAGAATAATAGCAAAGCTATTAATTGTTGCCTGCAATAATGAAAGGTACAAAAATCTCTGGTATCTAGATCAACGCTCCCACCCCATTGTTCCAGAACTCTTGGGGAATTATAGCTGGGCAATTCAAGAAAGACATTATTTGCCTGAATTGAATATGGACATATCTGCCAGATATAAAGGCCCATTCATACTGGAATTGGGAATATTGGGGTGGGTAGGAATTCTGCCCCTACCACACCCTTGTACCAAAGTGTACCAAACTGTTACACTTTGGGAGGGACAACATAATTAATTCTCTGTCATTCTAGTTTTTCAGCTGCTTTTAAAATAACCCAGTTTCTCTCTCTTCCTCCCATTTTGTCCCTTGGCCCTCAGCTCGCTTCAGTTGCTGTAAACTGAATTCAAAGTGCAAAAATAATTTGCATTCAGGAGTTGTCTACACCTGGTGAAAAAATTCTGCTTCAAATTGCATTTTCCTGGTTTACCATGGCCCCATTAATGCCACACACATCCTTTTTAATGTGAAGTGAGAGCGGCATTACCAGCTATACCTCTTCCCCATGCAAACCCACTTTGGTGTAAAAGGACAGTCCTGCAATGGTCATGTGTCCTATAATTCACACTATTTCTGTCCACATTGCTGTGGCCACTCTGCTTTTCTCTCTCTCTTGGCATGCATGCAAAAAGGGCATCCACCATCCTATTACATGAAGAGGCACATCCAGTTTAAATGCTGATAGGGAGAGGTGCATTAATACTGATATGCAAGTATCCACACAAATGCACCTTAAAAAAATAACACACCAGAAGGATTCTAGCCTACATCTAGCAGAATCCTCCCACCCGCATGATCACCAGTCATGCAGGCTTGTGGATGAAGGGATTTGTAGTCCAAAACAGTGGCTCGAGTGGGTTGACCTTTTTTGTTATTCTGCTTGGACCAAATTTTATTGCCACTGGGTTACATGTTCTCTGAGTGTATTGGGAAGATAAAAAATTAGGTAAGCCATACTCTCCACCATTTCACAGATGAAAACCAGGATACATGTATCCAAGCAACATCAGAATGTAGTCAAGATGGCAAGTTATTAAAGAACACACAAGGTAGTAAAGGCTGTACTGAGAAGGGCAAAATTCTATGCCCTCCTCTCCTCTTCCTTCTTCTGTGTTAAGTGAGGGATTATCTACACTGATGAAAAAAAAAATCATACTCACATTGTACCCAGTGCTGGTAGATCACACAACATTTTTGAGGATTCAAATTTAACACAGTTTTTCTTCATGCCTGGGGGATTAAATCTAATTTTAAATCCTTTTACCCTGCAGTTTCATGGGGGGGGGGGGAGGAACTGGTTTATTGTGCACATGTCCTGCAGTTCAAGTCAGCTTTGGTGTCAAATGGAGGAGTGGAGTTTTTGGTGGGTGGTACAGGTTGGTGGGAGATTACCTGGGCCAGGTAGTCACCTGATCATTCCTGCCAGGAAAGGGTATTCCCCTGTTTGTTTTATGTTTTCCTAGTCTGCAGGTGTCATTCCAGTCATTACCATTGCACCTCTTTCAATTGATGGGAAAACGCCATCAATACTTGCCAATATCGCTATTGTTCCGCTGCTGCCCTTGATGTGATAGGTCCCTTTGCTTCAGTTCTGGGATGACTGCAGTCATGTGGCATGATGGGGCCTGATTCTCATTCTCCCCCCACCCCGCTCACCTTGCCCCTCTCCCTCACAGTTATCCCAGAACTGAAGCAAAAGGACCTATCACACCAGGGGTTGCCAAAGGAGCACAGATGCACAAATGAAGAGAGGTGTGATAATAAGTATTTTATAATCAGTATGTTCCTGTTTCCTTTAATAACATGATTGCCATGAGACACGAGGCTGGTGAGGTAATGTCCATAGATTTTTTGGGGAGGGGCACGTTGTCCTAAAGTGTAACATTTCCAACACTTGCATAAATATATAGATTCTGGGAGGTGTTACCCTAAAGTGTAACTTTTCAAAGTGCTGTTCTTGATTGCCAATTGCACCATGTGCACACCTCAGCCCTTTTTCTTCTTGTTATTGTTATGTGCTTATGTGACCCTAAGGTGAATCTATCATGGGGTATTCTCGGCCAGATTTATTCAGAGGGAGCTTGCCATTGCCCTCTTCTGAGGCTGAGAGAGTGTGACTTGCTCAAGGTCACCTCATGAGTTTCCATGGCCGAGCAGGGATTTGTAGTCTTATCTCATGGAGTTCTAGTCCAACATTCAAACCACTACACCACACTGGCTGTTACTTATCTGCCCTACAAATGACCCTACAAATGATTAAATAAATCCATTAACTTTGGCCAGTATCCTGACTTAAATAGCAGGGGTGTGCAGAAACTACTCAAATGTGCATAGATATTTTAAGCTTTTGCAAGTTTCATAGCTAACTGAGAAATAACAGCCATGCAAGATTCATGTTGGTAGTTCTCCGACAAAATCAGTGTGATGATAGCAGTGTTGCTTGTGTCTGCTATTTTCAGCTTAATTAGTACTTAGGACTTCATTTGTCACCTTAATCATTCCAGACAGACACCACAAAGATAAAAAGATTTTTAAAAAACTCACACACAAACCCTTGACATTGCTTTGGGCATGTTTTCATTGTTGTTTAGCTCTATTTATTTTAATGCTTCTTTTGAGGTGAAGTCTAGGGTTGATATATACGAGGATGGGAGATGATTTCATTTAGTTTGCAGTTTGATACGAGCTTACCAGATTCACTAATCCTGAATGAAGATAGGAATGGGAACACAGATATCCTTTGTTACTCACATCTTGCAGTGTAAGTCTTTGAACAAAGAAATGGAAACAACAACAACAAAATGAACATACATTAGGAGAAAATGCACACAAAAATGTCTACATTGTTGAAAAAATTGTCCAGGAAAATATTGCCCCCCCCCAAAAAGCCTGCTGTGAACATGAAGATGTTATGTAGAAATACACATAGAATATACAGTACATAGTTGAACAAATATTAATTACGCATATTAATATTCTGCAGCAGCTACTTAATTATGTATGTACAACCAAGTAATAGGTCCCACTCTAATAATAATAATAATAATAATAATAAATAAAATTTATTTATACCCCGCCCCTCTGCTAAAAACAATCGGGGCGGCTTCCAACAATTAAAACATTATAATGAAGACTAAAAACACCACCCACCCCCACCCTCCCCCATAAAAAGACATTAAACACTATAAAATTAAAACCTTCTAACTAAAAACACATTAAAAACAAATATATACATAATTTTAAAAAGCCAGGAGACTGAGCTCCTGAGGCTGGGATCTAATCAAGAAAGGCCTGGCGAAAGAGATCCGTCTTTAGTGCTTTTTTAAAGCTACTCAAGCTTGTCAACTGACAGATCTCATTTGGCAGGCCATTCCATAAATTGGGGGTGATTACTGAAAAGGCCCTCTGGGAGATTGCAAACAGCCTAGATTTTTGTGGCTGAAGCAGATTCCTCCCAGAGGACTGGAGTGCGCAGGGAGGATTGTATGGGAGGAGGCGGTTCCAGAGATAAGTTGGACCCAAGCCATTTAGGGCTTTAAAGGTAATAACCAACACCTTATACTGGGCCCGGAAACATAGGCAGCCAGTGAAGAGATTTTAATACTGGAGTTATATGATCTCTCCGAGATGTTCCTGAGACCACTCTGGCTGCCATATTTTGTACCAACTGAAGTTTCCGGACCAAGCACGAGGGTAGCCCCATGTAGAGTGCATTGCAGAAATCTAGACGAGAGGTTACCAGCACGTGCACCACAGTCTCGAGGTCCCTTACTTCCAGGAAAGGGCGCAGCTGGCGTATCAGCCGAAGCTGATAACAAGCGCTCCTGACCATTGCATTCACTTGACTCGTCATCTGAAGCGTTGAATCAAGGAGCACCCCCAGATTGCGAACACAGTCCTTAACAGAGAGCGTGACCCTGTCCAGGACTGGCGGTTGCAACCCAACTCCTGGTTTTGGGGCCGCTACCTTGAGCACCTCCGTTTTGTCCGGATTTAATCTCAATCTGTTTTTCCTCATCCAGCCCATTACTGCTTTAAGACAGTTATTAAGAGGAGAGATGCCATTGGAATTTGAGGCCGATGATTGGGACAAGAAGAAATAGATCTGGGTGGCATCAGCGTACTGATAACACCCAACCCCATAACTCCGAATAAACTCACCCAGCGGCTTCATATAGATGTTAAACAGCATCGGGGACAGGATGGCGCCCTGCGGAACACCACAAGTGAGCTCCTTTCTGCTGGAGCAGCTGTCCCCAAGCCGCACCCTCTGGGACCTGCCCGACAGGAAGGACCGGAACCACTGGAGCGCAGTGCCTCCAATTCCTAACCCACTCAGGCGATCCAGGAGAATGCCATGATCTATCGTATCGAAAGCTGCTGAGAGGTCCATAAGCACCAACAGGGACACATTACCCCTGTCGATGCTTAGATGCAGATCATCAGTCAAGGCAACCATGGCAGTCTCAACTCCAAATCCCGTCCTGAAGCCAGTTTGAAATGGGTCTAGATAATCAGTTTTATCCAAGACCACTTGGAGTTGAAGAGCAACTACCCTCTCGATCATTTTGCTCAAGAATGGTAACATAGAAACCGGCCTATAGTTGTTCATGTCCAGGGGTTCTAGGGAAGGTTTTTTTCAGGAGCGGCCTAACCACCGCTTCCTTTAAACAGGATGGAACACACCTTTCCCTGAGGGATGCATTGATGATGTCCTTAAGGAACACCATCAAGGTACCCCCCCCACCCCCGGATGGCCAGCCATGAAGGGCAAGGATCAAGAGGGCAGGTCATCTTCCTCACTCTACCCAGTAGCTTGTCCACGTCCTCGGTACTCACAGATTGAAATTGATTCAGTAAACTTACATCAACGGAGTTGCTGGACACCTCGTCAATTGTTTCTGTCAAAATGCTGGCATCTAAGTCGGCTCTTATCTGAGAGATTTTATCTGCAAAGTAGTTGTTAAACGCGTCACAGCAGGCCATTGTTGGGTTAAGCAATGGGTTCTGCGCAGGTATAACCTGCATCATCTCCCTTACCACCCTAAACAGCTCTGCTGGACGGGACTCTGCAGACGCAATACGTGCAGAGGAGAAGGATCTCTGCGCTGCACTTATTGCCTCTCAATAGGACCGAAGAAAATTCCTATGTCGAGTCCTGTCGGATAAGAGTCGAGTTTTCCGCCAGTTGCGCTCTAGTCGTTGTCCAACCCGCTTCATTTTCCTAAGCTCTGAAGTATACCATGGCTTACGGTTAGAAGTGGGTTGGAAAGGACGCTTGGGAGCGATCATGTCAATAGCCTTGGTAAGATCGGTGTTCCAAGTATTAACCAAAGCTCTGACAGGGTCACCGGTGTTACCAACCATTAAACCCTCCAAGGCTTTCTGGAATCCTATTGGTTCCATTAGCCTTCGGGGGCGGACCATTCTAATGGGTCCACCACCCCCGGTGGGGCGGGAAGAGACTCTTAGTTCAGTCTTGACCAGGAAATGATCCGTCCATGAAAATGCGGCGGTTTTAATAACCGCCGCCCACGGATATTCCTGTTCCGTACTAAAGACCGCATCGAGAGTATGACCCGCACAATGTGTGGGCCCAATGACCAATTGGGATAGGCCCATGTTTGTCATGCTTTCCATGAACTCCCGAGCTGCACCAGTCAGATTTGTCAAGTTGGTCTCGAGTGGAATGTTAAAGTCGCCCAGAACTAAAAGTCTGGGCGACTCCAACAGCAACTCTGAGACCAGCTGTGTCAGCTCAGTTAGGGAGTCTGCTAGACAACGGGGTGGTTGGTATACTAGCAGAATCCCCATACTATCCCTGGTCCTTAGGCTAAGGTACATACACTCAAAGTGGACTGTGTTTCGGACAGGTATCCTGGTCAAGGTCAGATTGTTCTTATAAACCAGAGCCACTCCGCCCCCCCCCCCGCCCACTTCCCCTCACCTGCTCACTGACAGAATACCCGGCTGGGAGGGCCTGTGCCCAGGTGACAGCGCTATCCTCTCCCAGCCAGGTTTCTGTGAAGCACGCCAGGTCGGCATCCTCATCCAGGAGAAGATCGTAAATAATATGAGTTTTATTCTTAACCAACCTGGCATTGCAGAGGAGCAAAGTAAGGTTCTGTGGAATGGTTAGTACACTCTCCAATCCATTCCAGGAAACAGAGTGAATTGAAGGTGGGATAGCTAACAGACAGCGATCCCACCTTCTTTTGTAACATCTGTTCACTCTGTTCTGACCATACCTCCTTTCCCCAGCACAACTCCAATTTTCGCCCCCACTCCATTCCCGGCCTCAGCTGACTCCAATTGCTGGCTTCGAGTCCTTCTGGCTGCTGGCTGGTGTTCCTGAGGGGGTGGGAGTGGCTTAAAACACCAGCCACTCCTGGCCATGCCCCCTCCCGCTGCTGCCTCGCTGCCAAGAAGTCCTCAGGGCCCCACTACAGCCTCCTGGCCCGGTGGAGTGGGGTAAAAGGCTGCTGCAGGCTGGAGAACCTTTGGCTTGCTGGCTGGTCTGGGAGAAAGGTAGCATATAAATTAAATTAAATAGCTAGTTAAGTTAAGTTAAATAGCTAGCTAGCTAGCTAGCTAGGTAGACAGATAGACATTAAAATGCATTAAAAAATAATGTCTCCTGGCTCAACCCCCACCCCCACCCCAGTCCACCTTAAGAACCAGAAGACAGATCCAGTGAAGGAGGTCTATTAAGCTTCTGACTAGAAGAGGACGTTTCTACCTCTCCTTCTGCCAGCAAGTAAGGCTGTGACAAGGACTTGTGACTTTAAAGGATAAAGCAAAACATGAACTATGTTCAAGGAAGGGGGCTTGCCGCTAGCCGGTGGGCCTGTTTGTGGCCTGGCCGGCGCCCCCCTGTATGAGCCTCCCCAAGTGCCCCCCCCATTTTCTGGCGACTGCGTGGCTGGTCGCCATGGGGGCCACCATCTTTGCCCCATCCCCTTCCCAGCATGCATTGCTGCCGGAAGGGGTGGGAGAAGCTGGAGCCAATAGGGGTAGGGTTTTCCTGGCCCCAATTGGCTCTCCTGGGGCAAAGGGCTGGTCATCCAGCTGCACATATGGTGCGGTTGGATGATGTGGAGGACCGGCGATGGAGTCAATATAGGCAGCTCCGTTGTAGCGCCCCCGGCATTTGGCTCCAAGTGAGCTGAAGACCCGCCCACCCTCCCTTGATTCTTTATCTCCTCATCACAGCTTGTGGAGGATGGCATGGGTCATGATCATGGTGTAGGGGAGGGGGTCTCCGTCAAGTTCAAGGTCATGTTCATGGAGATTCCCTCCCCATTTGTTAACTGTCACCTTGTTTGCAGGGGAGGAGAGAGTGTCAGGCGGGATGGCTTGGCCATCATCTCTCTCCTCCGTAAGCGTCAGAAGCATCCGGCAAGAGGCCATTGACCAACATGGTTTGGTTCAATGATGGGATCACGACTCATGCATAATTGCCAACCATAATTGCCAAGACTCGGCTGTCCTTCTGAGCTGCAATTAGATTTTTTAACTATTGTATGTTTTAATTTTTTTCTTTCTAATTTATATATTTTAATTACTGTATGTTTTTAATCTTTTATAATTTAATATTATTTTAAGGGGTGCGTGGGCTAGGGTACTGTGTCTATGGAGTTTTATATTGTAAGCCGCCCCGATTGCGTTGCAGAGGGTCGGGATAGAAATAAAAGTTTATTATTATTATATTATTATTTAGCATGGGATCATGGGGGTCATATGGTATTGGGTTCACAAGTGCTACATTTGCCAGTGGAGCAATAGCAACTGTTACTTGCTGCCACTGTCTCTCTGTCTCCATTTCTGTTTCATTCTCCTTCTTTGAATGCAGGAAATGCAAATTGCCTATCAGACTTCAGGCCTACACTCATTTACTTAAAGCAGTGGTTCTCAACCTGTGGGTCCCCAGATGTTGTTGGACTACAGTTCCCACGAGCCCTCTGAAGTCTCACCTTGACAGCCAGGTGAGGCTGTGAGTTCAATCCTACAGCCTCACTAATGACTGGGAGGACAACCTGGCTGTCAAGGTGAGACCTCAGAGGGCTCCTGGGAACTGTAGTCCAACAACATCTGGGGACCCACAGGTTGAGAACCACTGACTTAAAGGCAGTAGATCCCCTTTGAAGCTAAGCAGGATCAGCCCTGGTTAGTGCTTGGATGGTAGACTGCCAATGAATGCCAGGTGTAGGCTACATCTCAGAGGAAAGAAATTGCAAAAGCACCTCTGAGTAAGAAAAATCATAACAAATTTGCAGGAAGAGGCAGGAAAAAAGAGCCTTCCCTCCCCTCCAGTGCCTCTGAGGGAAGGATTAATTGATGGTGTAATTGTATTATTAGCAGGCATCATTATTTTTATTGTTAGGGTTTTAAATCTTAAGTCTTGGGGGTCTGGGGCAACAAACAATTTTTAAAGGGGGTCCCTACTAAAGAAAAGATTAAGAGCCACTAGTTTGGGGGTAACTGCTTCCTAAACTGTTTAGTTGACAGGAGCAATGAGTTCAATATCAAAACATTTAACATCGAGATCTTAAGGAATCTGTACAGAAGACTGGCTTCAGTTACCATGGAAGAGCTCTATGATCTGCTTGGGGGGGAAAGTGGATATGATTGGGTGAAAGGACCTGAGCACTGGTTCTGTCACATCCTACTATTAACTCATGTTCAGGTTGCAATCTACTAAGATCCCTAAATCTTTTTCACACATACTACTGCCAAACCAGTTCGCACCTATCCTGTATTTGTGTATCTGATTTTCCTAGATTAAATGTGGAACTTAATATTTATCCCTGTTGAAATGTTTGCTTTAGCCCAGTTCTCCAATCTGTTAAAGTCATCTTGAATCCTCCTTCTATCTAGGAAGATATTAGGTACCCCTCCCACAGTCTGGTGTCATTTGCAAATCTATCAGTTATTAATCACTCCAACACAACCCACTATTTGGAGCCCTGGTGGCGCAGTGGTTAAATGCCAGTACTGCAAGTCACCATGTTGCAAGTTCGATTCCAGCTGGCTCCAAGGTTCACTCAGCCTTCCGTCCTTTCGTAGGTCGGTAAAATGAGTACCCAGCTTGTGGGGGGCAATTAGCTAACACACATTGGAAACTGTTTAATGCAGTGTAGATGTGTAAATAGCTATTGCTTAAAACAATTTCTAAGCCACTCTGATAGCCTTGTGGCTGAAGAGTGGGGTATAAATAAATAAATAAATAAATAAAATATGATACTCTCTTACTGTCAATGATTCTTCCACTCATTCATCTGTTACAGGAAAGTAGTGCAGCTGAGTGTAGATTGGAGTGATGTGGTTCTGCTACTTAAGTTGCTTCAATATGGATTGGAAGGTACCAGGACAGGTGGGAGGTGTCCCAAACTCTGGGGATGTTTGCCAAGTTTATAGGAGTAGAGTCAGATCTTGATCCAGTTACTGTCTTTCAGCCTTTCTCATCCAAAAAATCCAAAAAGGACCATGCACTCCACTCTGTGCTTCTTGGACGATTCATGGAATAAAATGTAATGAAACAGTCTCTTTGGGGCCCATATAGGAGAAAAGTGGGGTATAAATCAAATAAATAAACATAATGCTCTAAATCCTATTGTGAGTTCTAATGAGAGCAGAACTATTGAATCAATGTGCTTACTCACTATTCAACTACTGATTCAGTAGGTCTACTCTATTTGGGACTAACCAATTGGATCCAGCCAATAAATAGAATTAGAATGGAAGGTCTTACTTGCTGGTTATCTTGGGGGCAGGTAGGGTGAAACCCCAAGAAAACAACTATGGTGTGCGAACCATGGGAGCCAAGAAGCATCAGAAAAAGATAGAATCAGTACCAATCAACCACACCCGTATCGGTAACTTAGCTTAGCTTCCATAGTAGCTTCATAGGAGGAAAATAAAGATGGATCTCTGAATTTCTCATGGGGTATTTTGTCATTGTTGATGTGTACACAGTAAAGGCATAATAACTGGTGTTTCAGCAGACATGGTTGAGCAAGTCAGGTACAGACCTTTTCATCTATGTTCAATAGTCATTTTAAAAAAACACCCACATCTGCACATACATGCATGAAAAATGGTTAACACAGTAACACAAATGACAGTGGTAATGGGCAGTTGGCTTTCAGTTTTGGATCCAAGACCCCAAGCAGCTCAATTTGGTCTGCATTCAGCTGCTCCCAAAGCATCACACGTGCTCCTAGACATCTCAGTGTTACATTTCTGCGGCAATACGACCATTGTATGTTGAAAATTTTCCATTCCAAACAGGGATGACGAGCATCCCCTGCCAGCCGCTGTTATAATCTGACTGATCCACAGGATGCCAACACTTGACAGAGAGAGCCTCTCCATTCTCCTGTTTCTTGCCAAAAACACTGAGAGTAGTGACAACCAAGCTCTCTCAACATGTGACATCTGTCAACTCCCTGGATGCCTTACATTTGGGCTTCAGACCAGAGCACAGCTTGGAGATAGACCTAGTAGCACTAAAAGATGACCTCCTCTTGGCAGTTTGAAAAAAAAAATAAGCGATATTGCAAGCGCCCATACAACTTGATTTCTTATCTCTGGGTTTTAATTAAAACTGATAAAAAAGCAGAGGTGGGGGGATGCAGAGAGAGAGAGACAAATGAATCTAGACCTGTCCAGATCCTGAGAGCAAATGTAAGCCAGCGTTTCCTGGTTTGGATATTCTATCCTGTAGGTATATGGAAGCCTGAGACTGGGAACTCCCTTGGGAATACCATTTTTGAGTGAATAAAGGCATACAGTTTTGAATTTTTCTTCCCATCCATGCTATAAATAGAACCTTTGTTCATACACCATAACTTGGGGGTCGTTTACACGGCAAAATAAATCCGCTAAAAATTTGCCAAGACTCCTAATAGTTCCCACATGTTTCGGTTCAAAGTCACCTTATTCAGAAGGAGGGGGGCCAAAAAACCCTAAAGTTGTGCGGTAAAAGCTTTTGGAGTTTTCCCTGACTTTAAAAAAAAAGTTTTGGAAGGTTGCACAGTATTGGCTGTGTGAATTACCAGCAACAGTTGTGAAGCAGGGGCTCAGAGCAGAGCTGAAATCCCATTGGTCATTGGTCAGAGGGGGTGGGCTTGAAAGGGATGGCTTGCAAAACTTTACCGCCATTTTTTCATCCCAGCGCTTTCCCTTTCCCTGTTCTGCTGCTGTTGCTGTCATTGGGTCTCAGCCTTGGTGTGGGAGGGGGTGGCTGGAGGCCCAAAAACAGCAATGGTGCCGTACCATTGCTGTCGTTGGGTCTCGGCCGGTGCAGCGGTTTAAACCGCAATGCTGCTCCCGAGGCCTCCCTAAGGCCAGTGCCTTCGACGTGGAGGGGACGGGTGACCGGAGGCCCAATGACAGCAACGGTGCCATGTCTTTGCTATCATTGGGTCTTGTCCAAGCCACCATCCCACGCCACCCCAGAGGCCTCCAAGGCTAGCGCCTTCAATGGGGGGGGGGCAGCCGGAGGCCCAATGACAGCAACATCGCTGTGCTGTTGCTGTCATTGGTGCTCAGCCATGCCCCCACCCCACGCCCCAGAGGCCCCGGGACAATGCTGAAGGAGGACAGGCAGGCAGTGGGATTGTCAGTCCCATCATCACCCTCCCTTCACCCACAGGTGCCCCTCCCTCCTTACTTGCCCTTCTCTTCCATTCACATACAGTGAACAGGGAAGAGAATGGGGGCAGGGAAATGGAGGAAGAGACTGCAGTGGAGGACAGGCAGTCGATGGGACTCAGAGTCCCATCACCCACCTTTCTCCCGCTGCTGCCTCTCCCTCCTGCCTTGCCCTTTTCTTCCCGGTTTGCAAGCAGTGAGCAGAGAAGAGGGGAGGGGATGGAGGAAGAGGCTGCAGCAGAGGAGAGTTGGTCGATGGGACTCAGCGTCCCATCAACGGCCTTTCTCCAACTGCTGCCTCTCCCTCCTACCTCTCCCTTCTATTCCCAATTTGCAAGCAGCGAACGGGGAAGAGAGAGGGGGGAAATGGAGGAAGAGGCAGCAGCTGGGGAAAGGCGGGCAGTGGGACTCTGAGTCCCATCAACCACCTCTCCTCCTCTGCAGCCTCTTCCTCTCCTTCCCTCCCCCTCCCTCTTCCCTGTTTGCTGCTTGTGAACGAGGAAGAGAAGGGAGAGGCAGCCGCTGAAGAAAGGCGGGCAGTGGGACTCTGAGTCCCATTGACTGCCTGTCCTCCACTGCAGCTTCTTCCTCCATTCCCCCCCCCCATTTTCTTCCCTGTTCGCTGTTTGCGAATGGGAAGAGAAGGAAAAGTAAGGAGGGGGGGCAGCAGTGGGGGAAAGGGTGGGTGATGATGGGACTGAGAGTCCCAGTCCTGCAGCCTCTTCCTGGGGCCTCTGGGGTGCGGGGTGGGGGTGTGGCCGAGAGCCAACAATAGCAACAGCACAGCACCATTGCTGTCGTTGTGCCTCTGGACACCCCCCCCCAACAGAAGGCGATGGCCTTGGAGGCCTCTGGGGCGGTGTGGGTTGGGGCTTGGACAAGACCCAACGATAGCAATGGCATGGCACTGTTGCTGTCATTGGGCCTCTGGTGCCTCCCCACCTAAGATGCTGGCCTTGGAGGCTTCGGAGCTTCATGGCGGTTTAAACTGCTGCACCGTTTCCTGAGGCCTCTGGGGTGGTGTAGGTTGGGGGCGCGGCTGAGACCCAACCACAGCAACGGAGCAGTGCCATTGCTGCTGCTGGGCCTCCGTTCACCCCCCCCCACACACACCGAAGGCGCTGGCCTTGGAGGACTCTGTAGCAACGTGACTGAACCAGGGCCTCTGGTCGATATCAGCTGCGGGGGTGGGGAAGTGCGGCCAAGACCTAATGACAGCAATGTCGCTGCACCATGCCCAGGGCTATCGTTGGGCCTTCGGCCACTCCCCCAACACCGCAGTCGTCCTTTCCGCCCTGGCAAGTGATAGGCCTCCATGACTGTCAGTCACAGAGACCACGCCTCCCTATGTGAACTGCAAATTTGGAAAGCTTTCGGATGTTATCAGAGAAATGACTTTCTGGAGAAAATCATCTAAACTAGTAGGCACTGGTTTGAAAGAGGAGTAAGCTGGCATTTTTTGAATTAAAAACTGTTGTGTAACTGACTTCTTGGTCTCTCTGTTTTTGGCTTTTATTTTTGTGGGGGGAGGATGGCTATGCTATGAAAATAATGGCTTTCATTTCACTTATTTTTAATTATAATTTTCTTGTGGGAGATACAAGAATAAACAAAGAAATAACATATTGCAAAGAAAATGTGTGTAGAATGCGAAAAGAGGTAAGCAAAATTTCATCTAGGTTCCTTCATTACACACGGTGATAAAGTTTCAAGTATCTTTAGCAGTACCCAAATTTCTTGCTTGGTGTAAGATCCACTCTCCAACCAACTAGGTGACAAAATTCACTAGTGCTGGTTTGCCATTTAGCAGTGCATTCTCCTTAAAGCTGTGCCTTTTAAGGTGTTATGGATTACAAACTCCATCACTGCTGACCATTGGCCTTAGTGGCTAGAACTGATATTAATTATAGGTCAAAACTTTACCAAGTACAGTTGTCCCTTCATATTCACTGGGGTTTGGTTCCAGAACCTCCCATGGATACCAAAATCTGTGAATACTCAAGTCCCATTATATGAAATGGCGTAGCAAAATGGTGTCTTTTGGATTATTATTTTTTAAATAATATTTTCAAGCCGTGAATACTCAAATCCATGGATACGGAGGGACAACTGTAGTCTCCTATTCAAGCCTGATCCTGCTTAGCTTCTAAAATCAAATGAGGTTGGTGAGACCTGTCCCAGGGGAACAGTCTCATCCTATATATTTAAAATAGCTCAGGACAGGGTGGGAATCATGCAACCCTCCAGATGTTGTTGAACTGTAAGTCCTGGCATGTCAGGGTGCTGGGATATACCATCACTGGAAATTTATACTATAAAGAGCTAGTATGGCATGCTACAGCCTGCAGGGGCCAACAGTGAGAAGGCTAAATGCAGCTGGCCAGCATATCTAGATTATGCCTGAGAGACTAGCGTGGGAAGGAAAGAAGGCCAGAGCCTTATCTTTGTAAGAAAATGTGTGTGAGAACCACTGTCTCTGTGCTCTTGACTTGGTTTTTTCTCTCAGACTGTGTGCATTCAGTCTGGGCTGCACAGTGACAGGACTGCACTGTATATTGTTCTGTGATGTGTGGTCTGTATGATAGGAGTCTCAGACTCATTGTAAATATTACTATAATATGCTTTAGTAAAGAGAAATAGTTTAGACATACATCTGTGTCTGTGTGCTCATTTCTTCACCTGATGATTGCAACTCTGCTACAACAACTTTTGCTGGCTGGTCCTCTTGATATGTTCAGAGGTACCAGTGCACTCCTGTGACATGGCAACCATAGCCAGCATAGTCAATATTGGGGAACACTGGGAGAGCAGTCCATATGATTTGACCCTTTCTCTGCTTCTGAGTAAGAAAAGAAAGGGTTCCAAACCAGGACAATATGTTAACTGTGTATTGTTATACCATCCCAAATACATCTGATCTTGGAGATTATCACACCAGTTTCATGTCTTGCTTTAAACATTAGTAAAGGAAATAGGAACATACCAGTCTTATAACGTTCTCTTCATGGAACTGTGTCCATTTGGCAACCCCTGCTGCTGCCCCTGGTGCGATAGTCTTTGGTTCAGTCCTGGAATGAGTGAGTGCAGTCACGTGGCATGAGGGATCCTTATTCTCCTCTTCTCCCTCCCCCCTAATTGCTTTTCCAAAGCAGCATGGAATCAGCTTGGAGGGGGATAAGAGGAACACTGACCCCCTCATGCCATGGGACTGCACTCATCCCAGAACTGAACTGGAAGAGACCTGTCACACTGGAGCAGCAGTGGATCAAGAGTGAAATTCCCAGTCATTGACAGGATTTCCCCATCAATGAAAACCTGTACTCTAATGACACGTTGAATACAAGCTGGCAAGAGGACGGAGATGATGTCATGCAATTAGGTATAGGCATAGATGTTGTTATACAGCTGCAATCATGCTGCATATTCCTCATGTGATAATGTCCCTCATCTGACGTCTGATTTTAGAAGCAGGATTGGGCCTGGTTACTGCTTTGATGGGAGAATTCATAGGGACCCCAGGGGTTTCTGGCTAGGGATAGAAAAGAATCCTGCATGAAACCCTGGAAAGATACAGCTGCCAATCTGAGTTGACAATATGGAGCTAGATGGATCAAGTAGCTGACTCAGTTCTGCTATTCCTGTCTTTGTGTGTGTGTGTGCCTTCAAGTCGCCTGTCGACTTATGGCAACTTCATTTCACAGGGTTTTCTTCGGCAAGGAATGCTCAGAGGGTTTTTTTCTTGGCAGTTTCTTGTTCTGAAATATATCCTACAGCACCTGTTATTCCTTGGCAGTCTCCCATCTAAGTACTAACTGGGGCTGAGCCTGCTTAGCTTCCAAGATCAGACTTTACATAGCTTAAATCAGGTGTGTAAACTTCTGCATGGTCACAGTGTGATGTTATGAAGTTGTTCCTGTTCGAGCCTGCATATTTAAATCCTGAGGCAAGATAGAATTTGGGAACCAATGCACATATTTGAACATATTTTAACTTCATATTGCATCTTTCTGAGTGCATCTACACTGTAGAAATAATGCCATTTGACACCACTTTAACTGCCATGGCTCCATCCTACAGAATCCTGAGTTTTGTAGTTTTGCGAGGAACCAATACTCTTTGGTAAAGAAGGCTAAAGACCTTGTAAAACTATAAATCCCAGGATTCCATAGGATGGAGCTACAGCACTTAAAGTAATGTCAAAATGCATTACAGTTGTCCCTCCATATCCATGGATTTAGTATCCACAGATTTAAGTATTCACTTAAATATTATTAAAATATATTCTTAAAAAAATAATAATCCAAAAAGCAAACCTTGATTTTGCCATCTTATATAAGGGACACCATTTTGCTATGCCATTGCATACTATTCTATGGTGAACTCACCACGGGTCAGCGTAAGAGGGGCATTCCAAAAAAGCGATACAAGGACTCCCTGAAACAACATCTCAGGCTCGGCCAAATTGATCACCAACAATGGTCTGCCCTAGCCTCACATCGGGAGGCACAGAGACGCACTATCCACAATGCTGCAGCCTTATTTGAGAGCTCACGACGAACAAGTCTTGAAGAGAAACAACAACGCAGAAAGAATCACAACCCAGAAACATCACCCAAGGAGACCTTCTGCTGTGCTTTCTGCACCTAGACTTGTTTATCTCGGATTGGCCTTTTTAGTCATCAGCGCACTTGTAGAAAGCGTGGGACGAGTCCTTCCTGAATCTTCGTTTGCAAAGAAAAGCCAGAGATAGACAGCATATAATGGGACTTGAGTATTTATGGATTTTGGTATCCACGGGGGGTCCTGGAACCAAACCTCAACAAATATGAAGGGGCAACTGTATTTCTACAGTGTAGATGCGTCCTCTTGTGTGGGATCAGCTAGTCCGGCTTCAGCTGCTTCCTCCAAAACCACCACTGAGCTGGAAATATATATAGGCATGTGTGTCCCTGTATCTCTGTATATACATGGCCGATACCTACTAAGTCCCCTTTACAAAAGAATTTCAGTCAGTGGATTAACACAGAAAAGAAACAGAAATGCTATTACAGGCTTCTTCCAGACACATAACATTTCCAGGGAGGTTTTATTTTACAGTTCTTTCAGATAGGTTTGTATCACACCATAACCTTTCTCTGAACTTTCTCAGCTCACTGTGCTATCAACCTCCTCCCAGCTGGCCCCAAAATCCCATCTAAACTGTTTCTATTTAAACAGATCATGCCTCCCTTTCTAACCCTTATTTCTAGCCCACCTTCTCAACATTCAATTGGCCTTGATTGGTTGAACCTAGAAGAATGTTTTGTCTGTCACATCCAAAGTATATTTACTCTGAAGTTAAATCACAGTGAGTTTGATGGGATTTAATCCTTTCTAAGTAGACTTAAAATTTCTGTCTTAGCACCAGGGACCCTCTCACACTACACAATTATAGCCCTATGATTCCACTTTAACTCCCATCGCTGCATCCAGTGGAATCCCAGCATTTGTAGATGGGTGAGGCACTAGAACTCTCTGTCTAAGAAGTCTAAATACTGCTCCTTACACTCCAAATCTCTGGATTTCATAGGATGTTGCCATGGCAGTTTAAAGTGAAATCATAGTGCTATAATTTTGTAGTGTGAAAGGGCCCCTAGGCTATGTAAGAGTATAATGATGGGTGGAAAATGCAGTCCCCCAGGGCATTAGTCTTGACTTTAAACCTCCTTTATGCTATTCCCCCCCCCTCCAAAGTAGGGTGGCTGCTTATAAATCACCCTCACACCCACCCCAAAGGAAAAGAAGAAAGAAAAGAAAGAGACATGGGAGATTATCAGATGCAGGAGAAGATTGCTAAAAGAACAGAAAGGGAGACCTTACCAGATGCCACGTCTTTCTGCTGTTCCAGGGGTTTAGTGCTGCCCCCGAAATGCTGGAGGATGTCATTGTCTGGTAAGGTTGCCCCTTCCTGTTCCCTTCCTGTTCTTCTAGCAATCTTCTGATGTGATTTTTGCCGTGTCCGATAATCTCCATTGGCCAAATCCACACTACACAAATAATCCAGTTTGAAACTGGATTATTTTCCATAGCTTATATGACATGCTCCTTCCTATGGAATCCTGGGATTTGTAGTTTTACAAGGTCTTTAGCTTTCTCTGCCAAAGTGCTGGTGCCTCACAAAATTACACATCCCAGGATTCCATAGGAAGGAGCCATGACAAATAATCCAGTTTTAAACGGGATTATTTGGGTAGTATGGATTTGGCCATAGACATTCATCACAAAAAGATGCCACTTTGCATTAAATTGCATATTGTAATTTATAGGTAGAGTTGCAATATTGGAAACAATTTTCAATACAATTGCCATACATTTCACCAGTATGGGTAAGTCAGTGTCCAGGTGATCTGTGTACCTGCTGAGCCTTTAATTGTACTTGGGCAACTTTTTCTCCCTGATCTCTCCTGTTATTGGTTCTTTATCCTGAAACCAACCTTGGACATGACAGTCCTTTATATAGAGGACAATGTCAAAAAGAGTGCTGTCCTCTGAGAACCATTCAAGTTAGAGGCCCGTCTTTCGGAAAGAGGCCATGGGACCACCCTAATGCCAAGGCTGCTTTAAGTCTCTACTTGGCAAACCAACAGGCACTATGCAAGCACAATCCAGAAAGGCTCACATCAACTTTGGTTACGGGGTGGGACAATTTAGATTCAGAAAATGGTTTGTGTGGATGTGTGGAGCAGAAGAAGAAAATATTCTGCAGCAGAGCTGCTGTTCTAATGCAAGGAGCAGGGATGTAAAAATCTCCCACTTTCAAATTTGTTCTGTTTCATCTTACCCTACCTATATTCTTGTCCCACTGTTGGTTCATACAGTGTTGTGACACTTTGGCTGGAAGACTGTTAGTGAGTTATGATGGTGTAGATTGGACTTAAGACCATTGTAGCACACTTTTTTGGTCATTGTGGAGGTCAGAATTCTCTACTGACCATTAAAGTCTCCTCTGTTACAACTGGTATACATAGCTCAAAAGATCCTGCCATTAACCAGCCTCTCACTACCATTTTGAGCTAATTAAATATTTCCCATATTAATATTCAGACATTAGTGGGATCCTTGTGGACCCCCATGCAATTTGGGTAACATATGAGAACCAGGCTATGTGAGTAATCTACAGCAGACAGCATCCACATGTGTTCTACCATCCAGATTTGAACCCAGCCTGATCCAGCTGAGCGAACATGACTTGCTTGTGACAGCCAAGCAACATCAAAGTGTGGTCAAGACAGCAAAAATTCTGCTCACCCCTCTCTTCTCCCCCTGTGGACTTAATTGAGTGCAAACTGCTTTTGTGCTTTGAACTCAGTTTGCAGCAATGGAAGTAAGCTGAGAACAAAAGGGGAAAGTAAGAGGAAGAGAATGAAACTGGAACACATTAAAAGTACAGTAGTTGAAAACAGGATTAGTCACGACTGTCCTTGCCAAATTTGTATACTTGGAGGGAATACTGGAGCCAAGAAAAGTGGGTGGGAGGGTTGGGGTTGGCTGGGAGACATATCATAGCTATGTATTGTAGCTACATCTCCTGATCCAGGATATCAGTCTTTGTTTTTAATTCTTACAAGGCAACACATGAGTTCTCATCCCTCTACATTTTTTAAAATATATATGTATGTACCTTTGTATGCATTTTAATTAATTTTTCACACAATTTTCCCCAAGCATGCCCATGCATATTTTTCAATTGTTTACATTTTGGGCTGTGAACATTTTAAAAATATATGCATGGTTTTATGTATTCCTTACAAAGTGAAAGTTCTGGAGGCTAGGTGTGCTTTGTCTGGCAATGAGTCATGGGAAGTGTGAAATGATTATTTCTGCTGAATTTGGTTGGGTTTGAAGTGAAAATTTTCCCCATCCCAGCCTGGGAGTTCCAGTTGCATATCTCACATATCCTGTATGGGGTGTTCCTTTATCGAACTAGAGAAGAGTCCATTCCTGCTTGCCCCGAGAGGTGGGGGTGTTGAGAACGAATGCTGCTTTCTTTCAGGTAGCAACTTCTTGACCTTATGGAAATGGAACTTGGATGTATGGAAAGTTGACAACCGCCAACTTCACAGCCAAACCTAGCCTACGACATGCAGGCGGCAGATTGATAAAATATGGTTGCTGTGGGAACAATAGCTCTTGAATTTCTTGACATGTATCCAATGAAAAGTCTTAACATTAATGTTGCATTAGCATAATAGTTGGTGCGGAGGCTTTGAGCTTTTTTTTTCTTTTACATTTAATTAAAAAGGATGATAGAGTGGAATCTGTTAAGGAATTTTAAGCCAATATTTCAACTATTTTTGCCAGCAGTAAAGATGTGTGTGAGAGATTCTTGCTCTTGCAGCTCTCAGAAGAACGAACCTTTCAACATGCAAGGTTAAAGAAGTATTATAGATATAGATGGGGAAAACTGTCAGTTTCACTACCTTTTCATGTGCATTTAATTCTTTGCTAAACGTTCAAAGGTTGGAGTGATTTTTTTGTCCCTCTCTCAAATATAAACTTTGTGAATTTGGATCTAGTCTTCAAAAATCAACTAAAATGATATTTTCCTCAATTTCCACCAGCCAAATTCAGTAAACAGCCACTTCTGAGAACCACTACTGTGTAGTAGTTTGGGTGTTGGGCTAGGATCCCAGGAGACCAAGATTTATTCTGCAGAGGTTTGAAATTGCTTTCCTCTAACGGTGAGAGAGTGTGACTTGCCCAAGGACACCCATGGTTGAGTTGGGATTTGAGCCCTGGTATTTCAGAGTCCTAGCCCAATACTCAAAGTACCACACCACACTGGCTCCCAGTGTTGTACCTGCTTGCTGTATAAGTGTTAAAGATGTGAAACCTCCCAAGAAAAAGAAATGACAACCTTAATTTAGTGCAATCACTGTTGAATGCACAAAGATTCAAACGCAAACTTGTAAGGGATAATCACTAAGAGCCCTGGATCTGGACAGACAAATCCATCAGTTTTAATCTCTCCCACATTCATTGTTTAACAAAATTCTCACTCATCTCTAGTTATAGATCTCTTTCACAATACACAGTTTCAGTACTTTGATTGTCACGGAACCCTGGGACTTTTGGTTGGTGAGGCACTAGAACTCTAGGCAGAGAATTCTAAATTCCTCACAAAACTATAAATCTCAGGATTTTGTATGAGAATGGCATGATAGTGGCATCAAAGTGCTAAAATTGTTTAAGTGTGAAAGAAACCATAGACACATTTGTCATATTGGATTCTAAACAACCTTTTCCTATCCTGGTCTAAAAATAACACCTCTGGACACCATACAGATAACAGTTTAGCTATTGATAAAAAGGAACTTATTAGCTATATATTTGCTGCCAAGTCTCCATCAATCCACCTTGATTTCTGCTTTGTTTTTGTACATTTTTTAAGGAGCTTACTACCCACAACCTATGCCATCATCCTTCATGGCTGGATTCGGTTCTTTCATGTGTGTGTATGTTAGTGTGCATATTGGAAGGGTGGATGGACTTCTCACATTTCAAAAATGTACATGTCGGAGAATGATTATCATTTTAAAGAGAATTGAAAGTGGTATAAGAAAGAGGTAACACACATGCAAACACAGATACAGATAGAGAAAGGTTTAAAGCTGATTAAATGACTCTGTAATGCAAAGCTGAGAAACATCTCCAAGGTTGGGAGCAGTGGAAGCTGCTTGTTCCAGTTTGGTGGGGTGATAAATCCATTCCAGGGTTAAGTCTGAACTTTTAAAAATATATATCCAATTTGTTGTCTCTTCTGCAAAGTAAATTCAACATCTTGGATAGCTCCTTTAAAGCCTAAATTAAGGGTGCATCTCCTCCTCTGGCTTTTCTTCGCAAACGAAGATTCAGGAAGGACTCATCCCGCGCTTTCTGCAAGCGCACTGATGACTAAAAAGGCCAATCCGAGATAAACATGTCCGGTTGCAGAAAGCACAGCAGAAGGCCTCCTTGGGTGATGTTTTTGGGTTGTGATTCTTTCTGCGTTGTCGTTTCTCTTCAAGACTTGTTCACCATGAGTTCTCAAATAAGGCTGCAGCATTGTGGATAGTGCGTCTCCATGCCTCCCGATGTGAGGCCAGGGCGGACCACTGTTGGTGATCAATTTGGCCGAGCCTGAGATGTTGTTTCAGGGAGTCTTTGTATCGCTTTTTTGGAGCGCCCCTCTTACGCTGACCCGTGGCGAGTTCACCGTAGAGTAGTATTTTTGGGAGGCGATGGTCCTCCATCCTAGAAACGTGCCCTGCCCAGCGCAGCTGTGTTCTCAATGTCATGGCCTCAATGCTGGTGATCCCTGCTTGTTCAAGGACAGCAACATTCGTCACATAGTCACTCCAGTGTATATTTAGGATTGTGCGTAGACAGCGCTGATGAAAGCGCTCGAGGAGTCGTAGGTGGTGGCGATAGGTGACCCATGTTTCAGATCCATAAAGTAGGATAGACAGTACGATGGCTCTATACACACTGATTTTTGTGCTTTGCCTCAGGTGTTTATTGCTCCAGGCTCTTTTATAAAGTCTTCCAAATGCGCTATATGCCTTTGCTAATCTGTGATCGATCTCTTTGTCAATCTTGGCATCTGAGGAGATGATGCTTCCCAGGTAGGTGAACTGCTGAACGGACTTGAGCACAGATTTGCCGACGGCCATGTGGGGATGGTGGTGTTCGTCCTGTGGTGCAGGCTGGTAAAGAACTTCTGTTTTCTTCAGGTTGACTTCTAGCCCAAACAGCTCTGCAGCTCTACACAGTAGAAATAATGCAGTTTGACACCATTGTAAGTGCCATAGCTCCAGACTATGGAATCCTGTGATTTCTAGTTTTACATGGTCTTAAGCCTTCTCTGCCCAAGACTGCTGGTGCCTCACAAAACTACAAATCCCAGCATTCTGTAGAATGGAACCATGGCAGTTAAAGTGGTGTCTAACTGCATTGTTTTGACAGTGTAGATGCACCCTAAAACTCAGAGTAGATACATTGCCCTGCTGGCATCAAAGACATCAGCTACTGTTTAGTACAGGGGCATAACCTGGAGCCAGCAGAGTTATACCTTCTCCACGTATCCTCCAAGTATCATAGATTTGCCATGATGGCCAAGCTTAACCCTTTGAATTCCCAGTTTCTAAGTGGGTGTTAAAATGAAAAAAAGTTTTCCCATGGCAAGCACTCTGTTGCATGCTTTTATTTTATTATTTGCCAGCAATCACTGCAAACAGCCACAAAGGATTGCAGCATCCTGCCTTCTCTTCCTCAGTGTTAGCAATGGCTCCACACCCTCCTGATCAGAAAAGGAGGGAAGGATGAGAAACTTGGCAGTGGCAGCTCTTAGTGTCAATTCCTGGCATCGCTGCTGCTTCATTTTCCCATCCTTATTTTCCCGCACCTTCACCTTTCCTGCAGATGC
The DNA here is from genome assembly GCA_030847615.1 of Gambelia wislizenii. NCBI lineage: Eukaryota > Metazoa > Chordata > Lepidosauria > Squamata > Crotaphytidae > Gambelia > Gambelia wislizenii. The sequence continues at coordinate 467,538,318 of JAUMIR010000001.1, forward strand.
TGTGGAACAGCTGATGCCACAATGTCCAGCAAAAGCAAGAAAAAGAAGGTCCAGGGGGGTGAGGGTTGAAAAGCAAAGAAGCAACAACAGTGAGGAGGAAGGATGGCCATCCCCTGAAGCAGCAGCATGGAGGAGTAAGCACTCACTGTCTTGCTCCTTGCTCACTCCTTCCTTCCACCCCACACCAGCTTCTGTTGCCACCAAACCATATGAAGAAACAAGGCTGCTTGCTTCTCAAATGCCTGGCTCTTTATCAACCAGGGTGTTTGGAAGAGAAATTGTGGAAACAGAGAAATTGCCTGTGCCACAACACAGAGACTGGGAAACGTATGGCCAAGTCACATCAGAATAGGGTCAAGATAGCAAAAGTTATTAATGAGGAAGAAGACACAAGTAAGCAAATGCTGCAGCAATTTGCTTTTGCCTGAGACTATAAGAAAGGGTAAAATTCCACTCCCTCTTCTCTCCTCCCAGCTCAGTTAATTGAGTGAATGCTACCCACTCAGTTGGACATAAGCTGAGGACAAAGGGGAAAGTTTTAAAAGCAGCAGAAAAAATGAGATAATAGAGGATTACTCAGGACTGTCTCTGCCAAATGGCGACAGTTGGAGGGTAGGTCCTATGACTACCCATTCAGGAAGCTACTGATAAGATTGCTGGTTGATGCAACAGTGACTCTTTCTTTGGTGTGTGTGGGAGTGAGTGAGAGCAAATACTCATTCTGTCTCAGTTGTCATCTGTGAAATGTTGGAGTGTATTCCCCTAGTGTCCCTCCGTTTTAACAAGCCCTTCCCCGTGCCTTTTAGGGGCGACAGAGAGTAATTTCACCAGGATTTGGCCTCTTTTAGGTTTGGGGCAGCACTTTTTCAAAACTGGAAGCGACCACCTGTTTTGAAAAATAGGACCCTGGTGGGCTTAAAACAACATGAAGTCTGCGGGCTCAATTTTGTCCACGTCTGCTATAATGAAATGTATGGGGTAGGGAAGTGGTGATATTCAGATGGATCTTCCCTCCATATGAGACCCTGGAAACAGGAAGCAGGAGGGCTATTGCTAGCAGGAACATATGTATCTTAGTGGTAGCACATACTTTGCATGCATCATCAATGTCTGGCATCTCCAAGGCAGGGAAAGGCTGCTGCCTACAACTTTGCTGTGGAAGTAAGCTGAGGACAAAGTAAGTGGGAAGGAAAGACAGAAACTGGCCTCACACAGGGAGAGGGCCTTCTCTGTGGTGGCACACAAGTTGTGGAATGCCCCCCCCCCGAAGGCCTAACTAGTGCCAACTTTGGTATCATTTCAGTGCCAAAGCAAAACTTGGGTTTTTCATAGAATCATAGAATCATAGAGTTAGAAGAGACCTCAAGGGCCATACAGTCCAACCCCCTGCCATGCAGGAATATACAGTATAATATACAGTATAATCAAATCATTCCCGACAGATGGCCATCCAGCCTCTGTTTAAAAACCTCCAAAGAAGGAGACTCCACCATACTACAAGGCAGTGTATTCCACTTCTGAACAGCTCTTTACTGTTAGAAAGTTATTCCTAATGTTTAGGTGGAATCTCTTTTCCTGTAGTTTGAGCCCATTGCTCCATGTCCTAGTCTCTGGAGCAGCAGAAAACAAACTTGCTCCATCCTCAGTATGACATCCCTTCAAATGGTATTTAAACATGGCTATCATGTCCACTCTCAACCTTCTCTTCTCCAAACTAAACATGCCCAGTTCCCTAAGCTGCTCCTCATAGGGCATGGCTTCCAGACCTCCCACCATCCTGGTCGCCCTCCTCTGGACACGTTCCAGCTTCTCAATATCCTTCCTGAATTGTGGTGCCCAGAACTGGACACAGTATTCCAGGTGAGGTTTGCGTTTTTATTAAAGCCTTGTTGATTTTACCCAGGCTGTGCATGTGCTATGGTGGCACTATTTTAAACTGTTTTAACTGGTTTTATATTGTCCATTGTTTAATTAACAAACTAATCCATTTTTAAACTTTAAAAAACTATTATTATTTATTATTTTAAATTGATTTTATTGCAAACCACCCTGAAGTCTTCAGATATAGGGTGGGCTATAAAGGCCCACCCTTTGTGATATCACCAGTGGCCATCCCTAAGTCTCAGGTTTTAGCCTTGCAGTCTCAGAGTCAGGGATGCTTTTGACCTGGCAGCCCTGTTTCTACCCTGGTGCTGACAAAAAAGGAGGGGGAACCCTCAGTGGCACCCATGGGAGTGTTTTTAGTTTTTTAGTCCTGTGGGGATAGGGTGACTTTAAAAAAATCCTGTGGTATGTGTGTGGGGTTTAAGCATCCTCTCACCAGTGTCCTTGATCCAGATCAGGCCCCTTTGTGCTTGTTTAGAACTAAAAAAAAGTGGGACTTAACTGCAGACTTATTTAATATAGTCCTGAGTAACCCCATCCCTGAAGGCAAAATGAATTTTCCCTAGCCACACAGATATCCCCATTTTTTCCCTTCATGTTAGATGGAAATAGAGGTCTGATGAAGGGGTTAGGGGTGTGGAGTAGTTCTGCCCCCCCCGCCACCAAAAATGCCATACCCCGACCATCAACAGGTTTTAAGGACAGTTTACAAAAAGTTATAATGACAATAGAACATCTCTGGATATCTTGTCTTACAACAAAAACACTGAAACATCACATGTGCATGAGTAGTATGTACAGAGGGTGGATTTCAAGACATGTAGGAGATTTTCAGACCGCGTTTCAGCGTGCCTAGCACGGGAGGAACTTTCGGGAGAGGGACGGCGGTCTTGCGCGGCAGGGGGGCGTTTTCAGACACCGTTGTCCCTCTCCTGAAACCATCCGTGTCACTTCTGTGAAGCTTCGGAAGCCACAGAGCCATATTTTAATCACGGAGGTTGCCCGTGAATAAAATATGGCTCTGCGGCTTCCGAAGCTTCACGGAAGTGACACGGATGGTTTCGGGAGAGGGACAACGGTGTCCGAAAACGCCCCCCTGCCGCGCAAGATTGCTGTCTCTCTCCCGAAAGCTCCTCCTGCGCTAGACACGCTGAAACGCGGTCTGAAAATCTCCAGCAAGCAGTATAAAAGGGATATCCAGAGAATTCAAAAGTCTGGGAATCTTCCTGGCTCCGAAAAGACATCAGGGTAGGTTTCAGGTGAGCTGTTGGACTCTTCCCTATTCATGAGCTCTTTTCTGGTTCATACTTCAGATGTGAAGGCCATGAGAAACAAGAACTTGCTTTCCTTTAGTTCTCAGCCTCAGCCTGGCTTCTCACTTGGAAATCAGCTTGAACTTGTTGAAACAGCTTCAGTGGCTACCAGTTTGTTTCCAGGCACAATTTAAAATGCAGGTTGTGACTTATAAAGTCCTATCTATATGGCTTAGGTCCAGAGTCTCAGAAAGACCATGTCTCCCTAAATGAACCTGCCTGAATTTTAAGATCCTCAGGGGAAAGGCTTTCTCACAGTCTCACCATCCTCACAGGCTCATCTGGTGAGGACACCTGAGAGGGCCTTCTTGGTGGCTGGTCCCAGGATGTGAAATTCCCTCTCACAAGAGGCTAGGCTGGACCCCTCTGTTTTCACTGGCAGGTAAAGATCTTTTATTTAACCAGGCATTTGATGATTAATGGATTGTGCAAAAGATTTTTAATGGTGTGTGTGTGTGTACTGCGTTTTTATCTTTAACATTATTTGTTTTTTTTGAAAAATTGCATGATAGTTAATTTAAGTCTTTTAAAATTAATTCTATTATATGATAGCTAACTTAATTGTTTTATACTATCAAATGTTTAGTTGTATCTTATTTTAACCTTGTTTGGAAGATATACATTAAACTGACTTTTTAAAAAAAGTAAACTCTGCTGATCCCCCCCCCCAACTAAGTAAAATAACTTGCAGAGCTTGGGGAAGTTACAGTAGGACCCCCAAATCCACTGGGAATTGGTTCTCTCCCCCCCCCATGGATACCGAAAACCATAGATAGCTAACACCATTTAAAATAATGGGACTTCTGGTTTAAAATACTATAGGGTTGCCTTGGAGGACCTAGAAAATGGCTAGAGAAGACACATTTTCTAGGAAGACTCTATGGTAGCTGTGCTGTTTGTGTCCTGTGGATAATTGAATCAGTGGATAATGAATAAGTGGATATGGGGGTCCTACTGTACTTACTTGCTTACCTCCTCCTCCTCCTCCTTTGGATGGCTGGGAGTTTCTGGAAATTGTAGTTTGATAATGAACTTTCCAGACACTGAAAGTTTGGCTTTTGGCCTCTAGTTGGTAACACCATGACCATATTTTTTTATGTGACAGTTTGTTTCAGATGGCACACACACATACCATTTCTTTTCTCGAACTATCTCCTCTGGTCAAACAGGCTGTGCAGGTTTTCAAAGCAATCCCCAAACCTGCTAAAGCTGGTCTCCCAGTTTTTCCAGGGTTGAGAGTGGAGCAGATGTTGACTCCTGTGCAGTGATTCCTCTTTAAGACATTTTGTGCTTTCTGAAAGAACTGAGGCTTATCTCTCCAGCCAGAGTTGATTGCAAATGGCTTGGTGGGTATTGTATGTGTTTATTCCTTGCTTGGGCATCACAGTTTGTCGGGGGCACCGTTCCAATGCAAGTGCTAATTTGATTCTCTCTCTCTCTCATTTTAGAGAAAGGTTGCAGCAAAAGGTGTACACAACTGATAGGTGTTTCACCTCAAAGTGTTTTTTCCTTCCCCCTCTACTCTCCGGCACTAAGTGTTAAGAGTTCCCTCTCCATTTAATGTTCTCTCTGTTAAGTTCAGCTCTCAGACAAACAGACATATGGACTGTGCTAAAGTTAGGTGCTGTAGATAGGAGAAAGATGTTCATATGGCAACCGTGTTATTTAGCCTTCTCTCATAACAGAATACCATACTGTTAAAATTGTCTATTTTTATGTAATTTCTTCCACTTTATATTGAGATATAAAATTATTAGTCTAGGGTTGGCTCGCATCATCAGAGCTTTTGAATGTTGGCAGCATCCCTACAGTCTGTTGCAGGCACTATCTGCCAGGGAAGTCGCCTCATCACGAGCAAAAAATAGGCCTTCCTGATGAACCCTGCTGTGCACCAACACAGCATTGTGAGGCCAGATTTAATCTTTAGCCTCACGAAAGTTTGCAAGCTCTCCTCAGGCAGTTGTTGTGCCCTTGGTAAGCCAGTCACTAGTAATATGAAATTCAACAGTCTGCCAGTATCCAAAAGTTGCAGAAGGGTACTTGTAAGGTTTGCGTATTAATAATTCTCCCCCTTTTCTCAATCTCTCTCTCTAGTGTGTGCGATACTCGTATCCATATATCATTTTAGTTTATATTCATACAGCATTTTAGTTTAGAATTTACATAGGTTTAGAGATGAAACATTCCCCACCCCATCTCTTTACACTGAGGAATTCAGGGTCCTTGACATTTGTCAGCTAATCTGGATTCTGTCTGGGGTCTCATTAACACTTTCTGGCCACTTAGGCATCCAACTTGTGATGGTGGTGAAAACCAGACAGAAAGAGTCCACTTAAGGTCTCGTCTATACAGGGGGGAGATCCATAAAGGGGGTGAAAAATCCGAAAAGGCAGCCGTTTGCAAAATTACGAAATGCCTAGATGGTTTTTTATTCACCTCTTGACTCTGCACGACCCCCTAGCCCAGCTGGCCACAGGCAGCGATCTAACCGGCAGTTTTAAATCTCCTTCTGCCTTTTTTGTTTGTTTGCTAAAAAGGTGCCATGATTATGGACAGCTGTAATCATGTAGTTACACTAAAAATAGTAAAAATGAACAAAAAAGTTAAAATTAACCATTTCATGGACTTACCTTGCCCTCGCATAGCCAGGAATCCAACATGGTGGCTGCTGTTGATTCTCCTCCTTTCTAGTCCCACCCCCTCTGCTTGGCTGGCCAATAAAATTGCACTTCCCATTCGTATCTGTACGAACGGAAGTGTACAAATGAACGAGTGTTCAGAAGCTATATGGATTTATCCAGCCAATCTGGAGGAAGCCCTGGATCTGCCACTCCCAGACTTTGAGGTGAGTTTTGCCACTGCCCCCCATGACAAGTATTTATTTGAACGGTGGGCTGTACAGACCACCAATCTTTCAAATAATACATGTCATTTTTCATCATGTAGACAAGACCTAAGAATTTTTAAGTCTTAAGAAAATGAGCAGGCTCTTTGGTAATCTTTTAGAGTATTTATTATATGCAATCATCGCTATACAAACATATACAATCCCCTCAGGGAAAAACAGATGTGTCAATGTCATTGTTGCATTGCATTGCATGTAAGGCATCATATATTCATTACCTTACAGAATATGGCAAATAACATGTTACACCTTCATAGGGACTGAACTCTATGGGCTTGTCTACACAAAGGGGAAAAAACTGTACACGCTGCCCCCCCCCCGAATCTGGTGCGATAAGGCCACATGACATACGGCCCTATCTGAACCAAACTTGGGTTATATCACTTTAACCCAGGTTTTAAAACTCACAGTTTGTTCTGGAGTTTGCTGGAATGCCTGGTGTTTCCTATAGTCTGAACAATGGATTTGCTCTGTATTTGGGGTGGGGGGAGGATGGAGGCAGGAGGGTGGCCTTGCAGAGACCACCATTTCCCTAGATGTCTGAACCAGTTCCCACTCCGGGACAGTGAAGAAAGGTTTTTCTCTCCTTGGTACTGCTGCTGCTGCTGGCACACTGTTGCTTATTCTGAGACCAACAAAGTGCCCACCCATGTGACCCGAGCAACATGCAAATTTGAGGAGAGGTGTAGACAATCTACCCAATGACCCTGTGGAGTGACAGGTAGCTGAGCAGCTCTGGGGCAAAGCATTTAGGGAGTCAATTCAGAGTTTTTCCCCTGGTGTAGACAAGTCCTCTGTCTCTGCATCTCTTTAACAGGTTTTTCTACAGAGAAAGAGAAATATTTTCTCATATATGTATTTGATAGAGAAACATTGCCATCTTAAATGATATAGCTTAGCCATTTATTCATTAAGAATACCATCTCATCAGTTGAAGAACTATATATTTCTAACCAGGCATCTGTGAACACAGAGGCATCCAAGAGTTAATCTTGAGCATTAAGACTGGATGTAATCTTATCTCTACCTGTCCATTCACTAATGATACATTGATATTTATTTACTTATTTATTTTATAGCTCTCTTTTTCCTGGCATGGGATGCAAGGGAGCTCGCATCAATTCAAAACAAAGTACCATAAAACCTATTTGATAAAAAAAAAAAGTTTTAAAAAGCTATTAAATAACCAGTTCTATTAAAATGCTAAATTGTAGTGGTTTAAAACTAATGAAAACATAGTAAAAAATATAAAAGGATAACACAGCCCATTAAAAAATCCTTCTGTTACAGTAACTTAATGGCTAAAGGCCTGCCTAATTTTTTTTTAAAGTATTTGTCTATTGGTGGGAAGAAAATAGGCAGGGTACCCACTGAGCCTCCTGTGAGAAGGAATTCCATAACTTGGGAGCAGCCACTGAGAAGGTTTTCTCTTGTCCTCATCAAATGTACTTGTAATGGTGGTGAGACAGAAAGAAAGTCTTCCTCCAAAGAGTTGGGCAAGCTTCCATGACAAAGCAGAGATTAAGCTATTTCCCTGCCCTTTGTATGCTCAGTCCTCATCAGGCAGTTTTAGCAGTGGTGGCAACTAGTAGTGGGGGTGCAGAGAGGCCGGACTGTATCAGGTGACACCCTTGTGGGGAGGGATGACACCAGCCTTAGTGACACCACAGTGTTTTGGTTCTACATTGCATTAGTATTTCCTGTCCCTAAATATTATTTGCACTTTTTAAAATATTGGGATCAACCCAGACCTGTTGGTTCTTGATCTCGTGTATGTGTGTACATGCAAATTGCCTGTCAGCTTATGGCAATCTCATGAATTTCATAGTGTTTTTTTTTTTTTTTAAGGAAAGGCAAACTCAGAGGAGGTTTGTCATTGCCTTCCTCTGAAATTAAGCTTACAGCACCTGGTGTCCTTGGTGGGCTCCCATCCAAATAGTAATCAGGCCTGATCCTGCTTAGCTTCCAAGATCAGATGAGACCTGGTGCCTTTAAGGCATTTACGCTCCTCTTGGGCATAGAGGGTATCATTTGGGGTATGTAATGACTAACAGTTGAAGAAGTGAGATCACTATTAGGATATATGTATGAGGAAAAATAACATATGTACACATACATATACACATAAACACATATCTTGTGTTAGTCCTTTGAATACAAACGCGCAGACACGGACACACATAGTCATTTGACCATCTTACAAAGTCATTCACATTATTTTGCTGATGTTCCTCTTAGTACTATTATCCCTCCTGCACTTCACCTGAATATTTGTCAATTTCACTTGCGCATGCTACTGTTCCAGCATAACAGTATTTATGATGCCAGTCAACATAATTTTTATCAGTGATATTACAATACAATATGACCAAGATCTTAAACTTGAGGTTGTGTACCCTAAATCTTTATGGTGTTACACATTGATTATGCTACATGAACCTTGTTTTGCACAACTGAATGCACAACCAAATATCACTGAAATCTTACATCGAAGTTGCATACCTTAAATCTTTACTGCGTTATACACTGATCATGGCTTACACTGAACAAATTAAGCGTCTATTGCTCTGAAGCACTTGCCTCCAATTTACTGTTTTTGCCACCACCACTCAGTCCATCCTAGAGCTTAGGTTACAGGAATTCCGGATGTGCTTGGGTGGGTGGCAATGGCCAGCTAAAATCCCTCAGCAAATTAGCCAATTAGCTTCTTATCTCCCCACGAATAAGTATGCGGCATGAATGAATAAATGAACAATCTGGTGCATGGAGAGCAGATTCTTGGGCTATCAAAGTATTCAGATGACACTATATTCCAATGGAATATTTATTGTTTTATTAAGGTTAAGGATAAGCAGTGCAACAGAAACTGGATAACATAAAAATTAGGTTGCAGAAAAGAAAATATTTTACTCTCTAAAAACAAGAAGAGCCATGGGTTTCAGCATGGGAATCTCCAAAGGAGTAACAGAAACTTAAAGAGAAGCCCCAAATTTTATCTATGGAGTAGCAAAAAGGTGGTTTTGGATTGCAGCTCCCCCAGTCCCTTACCATGGGCAATGTTGGGTCAGGTTGATGGTACTTCTAGGCTAAAACATCTGGAGAGCTAAAAGTTGTCCACCACTGCTACTAAACTATAGGGACAAGGATTGACATGAAGAAGAGGATCCTCTAAAGAGGTGCTGCTGTGTCAGACTAGCATGGGAAGAGTTTCTCAGCCATTCTGAAGCATGGCCTGTCAGCACTTTGGAGACAGACAAGTAATAGCTTTCCAGCGTAGAAAGGATGTGAATAAATGAACTGGGAGAGATTTCCTATGCTAGAAATGTCTTCTTCTCAGTTAGTCTCAGAGGTGCTGCAGGATTCCTTAATAATAATAATAATAATAATAATAATAATAATTTATATCCCGCCCCTCTACAGAACGCAATCGGGGTGGCTTACATTTAAAATATACATCCAAAACCCTCCCCTCCCCCCTTTAAAATACAATTAAATAATTCAAATTTAAAGCATACCATATTTAAAACAAATCCCTTCCCTCCCCCTTAAAATACCTTTTTAAGGTATTTATCTTTTTATGCTGGAACAGATTAACATTGTCGCTGAGTATAAATATTATTTGGATGTCGGTGTTTAATATAGTGCATCACTGATCAATATTAATTTTGTATTTTTCTTCAGTTTTGTGAAAAATAGGATTTTAAAACACACAGAAGTAAATTTGGATGGCAACAAGGAGACGTCTACATTGTTCAAGTGTTAGGAACAAAAAATATTTCTCTGTACATCATTTGTTCACTTCATATGTTCTTCCTGAACCAAATAAGCAATAACACAGTGGCTGGAATCCTATTGGTTTATTATGCATGGATAAATTCCTGTACAGAGGCAGTTGGATATTTTTGTCATACAATCATAGAATCTTAAGAGTTGAAAGGGACTGCAAGGGCTATCTAGTCCAACCCCCCTGCCATGCAGGAATACACAGCTAAAGAACTACTGAAAGTTGCCCATCCAACCTCTGTTTAAAGACCTCCAAAGTTGAGGATTCCACCACCCCACCACCCACATTCCACTGTCAAAGAGTTCTTACAGTAAAGATTTCTTCCTAATGTGTAGGTGGAATCTCTTTTCTTGCATTTTGAATCTGGTGGTTCATGTTCTAGTCTTTGGAACAGCAAAAAACAAGCTTACTCCATCCTCTACATGATATCCCTTCAGATATTTAAAGATGGCTATATCATGCCACCTCTTCTCCAAGCTAAACATACCCAGCTCCCTAAGTCATTCCTCATAAGACTTGGGACTTTTTCACACAAGGCTGATAAAGCACTATTTCCATGGGATAATGACATCTTTGGCTGTTACATACCACATGGTGCCATGCCTGTCCTTTAGTGCTTTGCTTGTCATCCATTTGTGGAGCACTCCTTTTCATTGATGGGTAAAACCTGTCAATGCCTCCCAATTGTGCTGCTTTTCCACTATGGATTTCGGTGCAATAAGTGCCTCCCACTGCAGTTCTGCTTCTCAGGCAGTCACTTGGTATAAGTGGGTGTGATTCTATTTCTCTCCCTCTCCCTCTCCCCCCTTGCTATTCCCAAGGCTGTTTTCCTTTTATTTTCTATTTCTTTTATTTTTTTAATTTTAGTACAGTATTGCCATAATTTTGTAATTGTGGTAAAAAAACCCCCAAAAAACAACCAAACCAAACAAAATAAAATAATGCAAAGGGCATGCATGTGCAGGGTTGGACACACAGGGGTCAGAAGTCGGTGTTATGACGTTGGTGCAGAAAACAGTTCATGTGACCATGGATCCCCAATGCAGCGGGAAAGCAGAGGAAGTGGGATAACAAGTGATGCCGAACTAGCATGCTTCCATTCTTGAACTAGCATGATTGTGGTGGGACCGCATGCTGGTGTAATAAAATCCTTACTTTCCAGACCCTGTCCAGTGGAAAAGAGTCACCTTCAGTTCAAGATTGCAGAAGTGAAGTAGTGCATGTCCTACCATTGTAAATGGGTGTGCACTACAAATGGCTATACTGTACATTGTGTATGGGTGCATGTGTACATTTGGTTGTGCATTCAGTTGCCCATTTGATCACTTGTTTTAACTGGGCAATGTTGCCATTCAATATAAGGACTGCATAGGACATTTAATATGTTAATTCCATGTGCAGAGAGTTATGCTATGGAACCTTGATGTATGATTTCAGCTACAGTGTTCATAGTCCAGTTGCCTTATCTCACTTTCAGTGGTAGATAATATTTGTGTCCATTTTTTCTGTGGAAGATTGGTGTAATTTTTTCCAAAATGTTTGCCTGCTTCATTGAAGACATTTATTTCTAATGAGCTGGTTGTCTAAGTTCCCTTTCCCCTCTCTGCTCTTTGCACAAATGTCTGTAAAGCAACCAAACATTTTCAGTTGTTTGTTATTCAAATGGTTTATGTGAGCATATTGCAGCCTTTGGACTCCTTGCAAATGATTTTCACAGTGAGAAAATACAGCTTTTATGAAGGTCAGCTAAGCCTGGAATTACACGTTGCAAAGAACATAGAGAAATGCAAAGCTGCCATTGAAAATGGCAGCCGCATTAGACGTTCCCCCCTCCCCTTGTGTAATGTCAAGTATAACTTAGTATGTATTGTGACTCTGTGCATTTCTTCACCACATCTGTGGCAGGAAATGAAGTAAACACAACACATCAGTGATGAGGTGTGAGGCCAGTTGTTGAAGAGGGGAAAGGAATGCAACACAGATTTGGTTTTTGCTTACCAGAGGCCTTCTTTGCTGTGGCACCCCAGTTGTGAAATACCCTCCTTCAGAGGTGTGATTGGCATCAACACTGACGTTATTCCAGTGCCAAGAAAAATGTGGCTTTTTACTAAATCCTTGGGAACCTAATTGATTCCATCCAAATCTGAACATATGCCTGGTTTTAAATTGTCTTAGGGCTTGTCTATACGAGGGGAAAAGAAGCAGATTGCTCAGCAGTAATGGCAGTTCACAGCTGCTGTGATATGTCTAAATGTTTGGGGTTTTTTTTTTGGTTTTTTTTTGCAGGCATAAGCTTCGCATGCCTGTAGATTCATATGGCGGCCTCAAGCGGATTACTCATGGTTTTACTTACTATAATTTCCAAAGTGCGATAGAGTGATATTTTGCCTTTACAAAAAAGGAAAAAACAACAACATCCCATTTTATCACTTTTGTGCTTGCTTGCTAAGACAAAAATCCAACATGGTGGCTCCAGGCACTTACCAAGTTAGCAAGCTCCACCCCTGCACTCATCGGGCCAATCAGCTTTGTGCTGCCACTCATATGGGAAAGTGAATCCATTTGCGTCACTTGTCCCAATGAGCAGGGATGTGCATTCCTTCCCACTGTGTTTTTAAACTCAGGAAAAGCTGTGAAGTGTTTTTTGCCCCCCTTCTTCCGAATACGGCAAAATGATGTGGGATGCCATTAAGACAGCTTGTATTCTCCTTGCATTCCATGAGGAGTATTTTCACTGTTTAGACAACCCCCTAAACTCTTTTAACTGGTTTATCAAAATGTTTAATATGCCTTTATTCATATTGATTCCCAGATATTTAATTCAAAAAAACCATCAAGCCTATGTAGATTTTTGAATGGATGCATGATTTAAAAGTATCTTTCTCTCCTCCCTTCAGCTTTCTGTGCTGTGTGAACAACACTGAAGCATTCCAGATTAAAAGGAAATTTTAGAATAGTTTGTGAAAGAGGTTGAAATTAGATATTGAGAAAAAAATAAGAAGAAAAATAGTTAGAAAAGTTTTGTGGAAGACCCAGTGTGTTGTAGTGGTCTGAGTGCTTGACTAGGATTCTGGGAGACCAGGTTCAAATCTCCAGTCAACAATGGAAATGCCTAGGGTGACTTTGGGGAAGTCACTCTCTCTTGGCCTCAGAGGAAGGCAATGGCAAACTCCTCTGAGCAAATGTTGCCAATAAAACTTTGTGATAGCTTCACCTTAGGGTTGTTTTAAATCAGAAACTACTGGAAGGCACACAACAACAACAACAACAAAATTTTGTAGCAATGAGAGACAACAAGGAAGTACTGTATATAGTATTTGGAATGTTAGACTGAACTATTTTATTGTTCATGTTTGATCACTCATTACTCATCAAGTTTGAAGCTGATTATATTATACAAGTTGTAAATGCAAGTGTCAGTTCAAGTACTAACTGCATGGTAGAAAAAAAAAAGCAGGCTATTTCCTGGTTTTTTGTTTGTTTGTTTTCAAAGTTATTAAATTTTGCAAAACAGAATTGGAAGAATTTTTTAAAACAGACATGGATAATGAAGGATTGGAGAGGATAGTATGGGATACATCAAAGGCAGTTTTAAGAGGCATTTTAATACAGAAAAATACAGAAATGTGAAAGAAACATCAATCAAAGATCAATGAGTTAATGAAACAAATTAAATAAATACTGTATATGAGAGATATTATCATGCATCTGTCCTAGAAAAGTTGATTTTATCTGACAAGAGCTAGCAGTCTTGACTTCCTTGACACTCGGTTTTGGAAGAAATTAGCTGCTATTAGACCCAACCAATTTACAAAGCTGTTGGATCCTATCTATTTACAACCTGTCAGTGCTTGTTGAAGTTCATTGGAAAGGAGGCTTCCATTGGCAAGGAGTTCCTCATGGTGAGAGTACAGTAGGACCCCTGTATCCATGGGGGATTGCTTCTGCCCCCCCTGTGGATACTGAAATCCGTGGATAACAGTGAACACCATTGAAAATAATGGGACTTCTGGTTTAAAATCCATAGAGTTGCCGTGGAGGACATAGACAATGTCTAGAGAGGACACCTCTCTTGGCATTTGCTAGGAAGATTATGGTATGTGTTCTGTTTTGTTTCCCATGGATAACTGAAACCGTGGATATTGGTTCTGCAGATACAGGGGACCTACTGTAGTCACTGGTAAGGCCCTCCTTTACCTGCCTTTCACAAAGATCTGAAATGCAGTCAGGCTTAGATAGATGATCATGATCTTTCAGATAATCTGAACCTGGATCTTGTTGTTCTATAATATGGGGAACAGGTTTTACACCCAGGGCGGGCAACTGTAATGGGGCAATTTTTGTCTATGCAGACCTTTAGACTTAGCTGAAAATACAACCTGGAAGTGACAGGAAGACTACTCCTAGTTTTGATTTCTAGGAAATTTAGCTTTTTTTTTTTTTTTTTTTTGCCATGTGGGGATTTTGAAGGGAAAGAGTATACTACTGCTTTGAGAGTGATGATTTACTGTTTAGCAGGATTGGTTTAAGGAATTTTGGGGGCCACTGCAATGCTTTTTTTTGGGGGGGCATATGTTTATCTCAGGTCAATGTAACCCAGCTCAACCTGAGCTATTCACAGTACAGGATATTCAGATTATAATTACTAATAATGTTTTTGCAGGAGGAGGGTTACTATGGGGGGGCACAATGATGGGGCCCCCTGCGGATGCTGATGCCGCCGATGCCTTAAACCGGCCCTGCTGTTTAGTTTAATGAAGGTGGGGAGTCCAGGGGTTTGGGGAGTCTGGAAGGCACTTGGGAGCTCAACAATACATAGGGGCACATGGGGCTCATGGGCTGTACTCTCCTCACCCCTTCTATATACCGCAACATGTCATGACTCAATGTAGCGTAAGGAACTATGCTTTGCTGAAACATTCACCACCTTCTGGACCACAGAGCTCCTGAAGCAACTCTCCACATCCTTTCTGTGACTGGTGGGGAGGATTGGGGAGGATTGCAGAAGCATCTAGCTGTGTTCCTACAGCTCAAGAGTAGGCAACTGTGCAGAGAATTAGGGCCATTCTCCTCCATGCCTGCCTGGTGAGCCACACCAACATGCTTTAGTATGCCCAAAGTGATGCAGTGTCACTTCCAGCTGCCATTTTAGCCATTTTCAGTCATGTTTTTCTTCTTTCTTTCCTTTTCTTTTCTTCTTTTTCTTTCTTTCTTTTTGTGGCTATCTAGGAGTCTCTGGAATTTTAGGGGAAGCGAAACACTGTATTTTCTGGTGATTTTGGTGCTTTTAGGTGGTTTTCAGTTGGAAAAAAAATCACCTGAAAATTGACTTGAAAAAATTATATAGCAATTTTGGGGGGATCTGAAGGCTTTGGGGGGCTTATGGTGGGGCTTCAGTGGCCACATAGGAGTTCCAAGGGCTGCATGTGGCCCATGGGCTGCACTTTGCCACCCCTGTCATAGTCGGACACAAAGTGATTTAACATCATCTGTTAAGGTCTGCTGGGGATTCTGGAGGCCTCAGTGGTTGAAGTAATCATTTTGCATATGGGTATGGAGACATAGCCAGACACTTTTGTGATTCCCTCCTATTTTCCAACAGGCATGGAATGGCTGAGGGGGAACGTCATTGACTCTACAGCTTAGGGTGGCTTAGGTCACTATGGAGGTAGGAAGGGAATACCAACCTCCACAGCAACCAAAAATAGACATAAGCAGGTGTAAAGTTAACTTACGCTTGCATATTCCACTAACAGAATGGTGCCAGTATATGGAAAAATGTTGCTTCCTGGCTTACTTTATATGAATAATGCTTCTTTAACTTTACATGAATGAAATCCTCCCTTCTTTCCTTCATTTTCAGTAACTATAGTACAGTGAATACAAAGCCTGCTTTGTTTAGGCTGTGCATTTTCTTTTAAAAATTATTTTCTGCTTTCAATTTTACCTCAGGAGCAATGTTCACAAGTGGACTGTTGTAGACTGAAAGGTTTTCTTAATGTTGCTTGTGAAAACACTCATTCTCTCTGCAAATTCTATTCCCCCACCACTTCTAGAGCACAAGGTTACTTGGGATTATGGCTTTCTTCACTGTAATATCCATGAAGGATTTAGGACACCTGGGCAAGGTATAAGGGGGGGAGGTAAGGCAAAAGTGAAAAGGTACTCAAATAAATGGCTAGATTCATAGGAGCTGTGGAAAACAACAAGCCCAAATCTGCTTTTGTTTGTTTCTTTTAAAAAAAATGCTATAGATTGGCAGGTTTAGGTTTGGGTGGGGTGAGTAACTTTGTGTCATGAAATTAGAGTCACTGGAGTGTGTAGAGGAAAGCATCAAAATTTATTTCATGTCTTGACACTTGAACAAGAAACTGGCAGAAATATTTTATTTTACTAAGCTAAATCTCCTACTTGCAAATCAAGGGAGAAATGTAGAAAGGAGGGAGGGATGGGGAAGGAAGGAAGGAAGGGGAAAAAAAGAAAGAAGGAAGGAAGGAAGGAAAGAAGGAAGTAGGAACGGAGGCAGGAGCAGCAGAGACTTCTACTAAAACTGCAGTCTTAGCCTTCTAAACCCTCTTGCTTCTCTGATTGATACTTTTCAATTATACCTTCCTATTTCACTGACATTTGAAATGCTATTTTTTCTCTCTCTCCTAGCGATAACTTCAAATGCTTAAGTTCCAACAGCACTGGTAACCCTGTTTAGCTGTAGTAGTAAATTGGTTCCTTGTACAACATAATGGCGGTGACAGGCTTTTGCTAGGGAAATGAGTTCTCCAATGGGACATGCCTATGATAAGACGTCCAGTTTTGAAATTGTATTTCTCTGTATCAGAATTAAATCTGGACTTTATATTTCATTGCTGCCACTGCTCTCTAGCTGGTCCCTATACAGTACGACCAAAGACTGACAAGTAATGCTTACATAGGAACCCTTTCACTTAAATTGGATTTGTGCTTTTATGTTGCCTCCTATTATTAGCTATTAAAATCTCGCCACTTCTTCTTCTTCTTCTATTTTTTTAAGGGGGGGAAACTCACACACAGTGACAGGGTTTGCCAAAACATGTGGGAGCTAGAGGGAGTGGGGAGAGAGAGTGAGAAGGGAGGGAAATGGTGGTGGAAGAATTTCATTTTAACCAAAGGGAATTTTCTCCCTTAAAATCACAAAGTGTAAAATTAACTTAAATTTGGTAATGGTGCCATGTAACCTGCTACTTCAGATTTTCCTTTCAAAGGCACCAGTATTGAAATGCACTCTGTGGATGTTGTGTTAAAGAAATGGCCTTAGGGAGGTTCCACCAAACAACACTTATCAGCACTGCTTTGCATACCTTTACAAAACTTCTCTCTTTTCTTTCTTTCTCCCTCCTCACTTTCCCTCCCCCCCCCTCTGGCTGTCATATTGTGTTTCTTAAGAGCCTTTAATGGTTAAAACAATTGTAAGTCACCTCCTGTGTTTTTTGATTTCCATTGGTATTTGACAGTACCACAAATGCATACATTTTGCTTAATGCTATGATTAACATACACTATAATGGAATATTACAATGGAGGCCACTAGGAGATTATCAGCACATGTAATTTCTCTTTAACCTTAGGTTCATATTATCACTTAAATAACAAAATAATAATCGGGCTAGGGTGAGGGGAGAGGAAGGGAGGTTTTCTCTGTTATCCTTTTGTGTTAAAACTTAACTCAATGTAATCCCTTTGTTGCTTTTTTCCTTCCTTTTTGTTCTCCTTTCTTCCTACCTAGAGGAAATGCCTGTATTTTTTTCACCTTTCCTTTCCCTCCCTCTTTCTTTCTTTCCCTCAGAAAGATCCTGTTTTTTCCCACACCTCAAGCTCAATGAAATCCGGGGCAGTGATAAGATATTTTGGGCAGATATTCCAAATGACAACACAAACATTCTAGTTCACATGAGGCACAATATATGGAGATTTCTTGCACTAGTCTCATTGAAAGGAACATTAGATCCTGATTAGGTTGTGCTCCATGGGCCATCTCTTGCTTTGTCATCCCAAGCTCATGTCCCAAACCTGCAAACTTGGTGTCTTAATGCTGGCATATCTGAGGGTTACGCTAGTCCAACTGCTTTTTCAGTCATTGTGCAAGAAGGTATGCAGTATCTCCTTGCACAACACTTTCCATCAGATTGTCTGATGATAGTAGGATTATGCTGCACACATCTCCTCCCTTGAACAAAACAGTCACTGATTGGCATCACATAATTTCCTGTTGCCATTTTGAGAGGGAATGAAGAAGAAGGTGGAGGTACTTAGGGATATTACAGGGTTCTGTGGTGCTTGAGGGGATGGAATGGAGGCATTTTCCTGTGCATTCACATGTTTTGCATGGGTTTTTCTGCATGGTTTTTTTGGGGGGAATAGCCCCCAAATTTCAATTTTAAAAATCACTTTAAAACAGTATAGAATCATAGAATTGCAGAGTTGGAAGAGACCACGAGGGCCATCCAGTCCAACTCCCTGCCACGCAGGAAATCTTGATCAAAGCATCCCAGACAGATGGCAATCCAGCCTCTGTTTAAAGACCTCCAAGGAAGGAGACCCCACATGTTTCTTTTAAACTTGCCTTGGACATAAATACTTGGAGCACATTTATACAGTTGTGAAAATAAAGGATTTGGTTTTGAAATCTTCAAAAAAACATTGGAGTTGATGCAGTTGGGGGACAGGTGGGGAGAGTCAGGGGTCAAAAAATTGGGTCTAAGGCTGCAGGTGGCTGAACAGTAACATTATGCCCATCCCTGGTGTAGACTGTTATTCATTCTGTCACCTTATCTCCATACCATTTTATTTTATGTGCACAGTATAGTTTGAATTGTAACAAAATATTAACAGCAAAGCATTCTGAATCTAAAGAACATGCTTTTTATATGTGGATGTTGAAGACAGTGAAGTTTATCCGCACAGACATTTTACCTCCTTCCCACTACCCATCCACCCACCCCTCCTTGATGCTGGACTTACTGTTGGATGGGATGGTCATGCTAGAAAGCTGGAACTTCATCAAGAAGGATGGATGAACTTGCCTCAAAAGCCACTGCTGAAATAACCTGACATAAATGGATTAATTAAATGACAGCTGCTGTACTTTGGCCTGAGTCCCAATCAGTCCCCTACGTCCTTGAACAAGGCATGACTCATTTCCCATGCTTCTTAGAGCACTGTATTATCGTCCAGCCAGAGCTTTTTTTGGACTCATTTCCCAGAATCCTCCAGACATCATGGGCAGTGGGATTTTGGGAACTATAGTAGAAAAAAGTACATTTTTCGAGCACTGTAACCAGCAGCTTTTGCTACACATCCAAGGGTATAGACAGTGATTGAAGGTCTATGAGGGCTGCTACTCTCTCTAAAGGTGCACTGGTTAGTTGGGTGTCTGGAAGGTGTTGCTTAAATTTTCCTGAAATTCCCCAGAGCAATCTAAGAGAGGCTGCAGCAGTTTTCTTTTGCCTGCATCTACAGGGACAGGTAAAATTCAACCCCTCTTCTCCCCTCCCCTTTGCTGAGTTAATTGCAGACAAACAACTTTTCCAATTTGAACTTGTTTTGCAGCAGTGGAAATGAGTTGGGGACCAAGGGGAAACGTGGGTGGAGGACAGAGAAATGGGAACATATTCAAAGCAGCTGAGAAAAATAGGACAACAGAAGATCAGTCAGGACTGTCTTTGCCAGATTGGGACAGTTGCTTCTTTTATGAGTATTCTTGGAATCTGTTGTATTCTATCGGTGACTCTTGGGACTATTTTGGAAAACTTTATTTTTAGCAAATCACTAATAAAGGGTTCATCTACATGGGCCAGAATACACCAACTCCCTGCTGGCATATTCTGGCTGCGGATCTGGTCCATCTCTCCCCCGTTACCTGACTGAAATGGGATGGAGTCTAGACTGCCATGTCGGCAGGTCTCTGCAGCTACAGCTACTGCTGTTTGCGTCACTCTCTCTGAAGCCAGGAAGCTGGCCTGCAGCAAGTGATCAGGGTCCCCTGCATGTGATCAGCCTTGGTCACATGCTGTGGGACTCCTTCCTTGCTTTGAAGAGAGCCTTAATTAAAATGAACTATCTGGAAACAATTCCAGGAAATTTTTAAAATTATGCATTATAAATCAGCTGCCATAATGAAAGAAGGAATCATGTCACATCCAAGGACTTTATCACACTACACTGTTATAGTGCTATTATTCCACTTTAACTGCTATGGCTGCCTCCTGTGGAATCCTGGGATTTGCAGTTTAGCAAGGCCTAAGAGCTCTCTAGCTTAGAGTTGTAAATTATGGAACTTCATATCTGGTTTTGGACTATTTATCTATCAATAGTGAATCTGCCTTTGCCTTATATATACATTATTTTAAATGTTACACATTATTTATATCATTGCCATTTGTTTGTGTATCACCTTATACGTTATGGTTTTCAGCTATATTTGATTGTCTATGCTTCTATTGTTCAGTTTCCTTTAAGTAACATTGTCAGGTGTGCAATGGGGCCTAATTCAAAATGGCAGCTGATTTATAATGAATAATTTTAAAAATTTCCTGGAATTGTTTCCAGATAGTTCATTTTAATTAAAGCCATTCTGAATACGAGTAGGTAGAGTTCCCCATCATCAGTGCTGATAACCGCTTCAGTGGTTGATAGGGTTTGTTTGTATTTAAGTCTTAGTTGTTATTTGCTGTCTTCCCTCTTTGCTACCATTTAATTTATTTTTTTTAAAAAAGCAGGTCTGAAAGCAGGTCTGCATTTAAGATCAACCTTTCTAATAAAGTGAGCTCAGCTGTCATTCTTAAGAGCTGAATGTGAAGTGGGGGATGGAGGAAATGACCAGTGTACCATTTGATGGTCCCTGTCAGTGTTTTCAAAATGCCATTAATAATCAGAAACATTGAATACAGAAGGGTAAGTTAAATCCTGTCATTGAAACAGCAAACAGCTTTAGTCAAATGTATTGGCACAGGATTAAAAATGCATCAAGCATGTATTTGTCTTCTCAATGGGAAGCCCTTATTAATAGTTTGAAGAGTGGAAAGCTTAGCCTTATACAATAAGCACTGTAGTGGCTTTTTTAAAAAAAATGTTTTAATGTGCAAAATTGCAGGATACAAAAGGTTGCGTTTAAAGCTTCTCACCAGCTCCAGTAATTTCCCCACTTAGAATCCTTTCTTTCCCGTTTACAAAAGAGGGTCTCGTAGTGGTCACAGCAGAAATGTGGTGATACCAGGATGAGCCTGGTGCTCTACCAAGTTTAATGACTTTGGTGCTGTCAAAATATTGGGTGTAGCAATGAAGGAACATGACAGAGTAGTGTTCCTGGGGTCTGGTCTCTCTCTTTTCTCTTCTCACTTGGCTTCACCCTGGATTTACTGGCTTGTGTGGTAAATTTCATGGGGAGAACAGAATGAAAATGAACGTTCTCTTTGTGACAACTCTACACAGAGTAGGAAGAATGAAATGATATATAAATACAAGCATATCTCTGCTCAGCCTTGAAGAGCAGCATTGAGCAAATCACTTACTGTGAGAATATTTGGTGTTTATTCTAGTGATGGGCAATAAATAGACCAGTGCAATGTGTGCTTGTGGTAAAATAGGAGTAATTGTTCTGGATACTTGTAGATGTGGTTAAAAAGTGGGGGGAAACGTATGTTGATTGTTTCAGGAAATTTTTCTAAGGATCAGAAAGGAGATGCAGGGCTCATTTACACAAGCCAGGATATTCCAGCTTCCCGCCCGCATATCCTGGCTGTGGATCAAGCCTGTTCTTCCCCTTTTACTGCCTCTTGGGCCATCATTTTTCCTTCAACAAATGATTTATATCCTATGGACCATCTCTCATACTGCTATGTATAGTGTGGACTGTGTTGTGTTAATTGGAATAATTGATTATTTTAACAATTTATTATATTTGTTATATACTTTTATATGTGCACATAAGTGTGCACACATACACATTTTATATTCGCATCCTAAATCTTTCTGTTTATCTTTTGTTATTTCAGTGAATGAGGTCTTATCCTTTCATTTTGTTCTGTGTCAGTTGTGTCCTGTAGACCATATGTGGCTCCAAACCACTATTTTGTTCTTCAAAGCCCTCCTACTGTTACCTACCCTGACAGCCCCATCTTGGAACATCACACAGTTGGCTTGATGTGGCCTTCCATGTAGTTAGCAGGTAAACCAGAGACCCCAGATACCAAGGTGGAGTCACATTTAACCTGGGGAGGGGTCTTTGGAAATTTGCCATACCAGGTCATAGCCAGGTCAGAGTTAACACCTGGAGATGAGTCATTCACTAATCTACTCAAAGATAGCAGAGTCCTTGATGGTTGCAAAACAGGTTTTTCCTCTTCCCTTCCTCCCCAACAATAAACATGGTCTGCCCCTATTCAATTCCAAATATATCACCCATTAACAATCATTAACTCTTCCGGAGAACCCTTTGTTTAGTCCTGGGAAACTCTGAGAGACATTGTATTCCACTCTAAATCCCATCCCTTCAGGAGTATTATCAAATATAAATATCACCCTAAAACACCACCAAAATGTCCACAGTCCACAGCCCTTTTTCCTACATGCATGCTGCTGGTTTGCTGTAAGACCCTCAGAACGCATCTCTGAGAATCTTCTGCTGCACAATTCTCTGCTCCTCTGATAGATATTGTATCACCTGAGAACCCCCTACTCTGTTTTTCTATTCAAATACTTCCTACTATCTTTGATAGCCTTGTGTGATTGTTTGAAGCCTGAATCTTTGTGTGAATGCTGTTAAGATTAATTTCCAATAAAGATAATTTAATTCTACATTTCAGCTTAGAGTCTCCTCAGACGTTACTGGTATACATAACTCAAAAGATCCTGCCATTACCTGGCCTGTTGCTGCCATATTTGAGCTAAGTATATTTTCCCTATTAAGATTCAGATACTAGTGGGATCCTTGTGGATCCCATGCAATTCGAGGAACACTACCACCTTTTTTTTTTGGTGAGAAAACCCTTCTATTCCAAAAAGGTCAATCACCTGGACAACCTTTAGGAATGATCAATTTACTAACCTCCCATCCCTCAAAACCCATTCAAATGGAAATCCCAATCAGAAGTCACTTCCAGTTCTGTTTCTTTATCCCAAATGGAGTGTTGTGGCCCACTGTGGGCTTATGGGCCTGGAAATTTACCCCTTCCACTGCTGCAGTCATTCTGATGCCCTCTGCTTTATCATGACAGCAGACAGCTCTGTATGTAAACTGATCTGAGTTCAAACTGATCTGCCAGCATTTCAAGTATTACTACAGTTCCTCAGGATATAGTTTTTCCACCCACAACTTCGCTATTCTCTCAGTTGCTGTACTATCTTGGAGTTACAATTTACTCTTTGAGCCACAAGCTGATTGCCATTGTGACCCACTGTGATATTAGATAATGATGTTTTCAAAATATATTCATGCTTATAGTCTAAGCCATTTTAGGCCATCTTGCACACCATCCTCTGCCCTTTGGAATTCTAGGACCCTAGCTCTTTTTTTTTTGTGGCGCAAACTTAAAGGAATCAAAACTCTAGTTGACCATACAATCTAATACTATGGGAAAGTGTGGGCCATAAAGTAGAATTCTCCCCTACACCTTGATAAACCATTTTGGAAGATCCTTTGACCTTAGCCTCAAATCTGATGCTATACTTTCACAGCAAAATACAAGCAACCTCAACTTGAGAGCTATATCCCATTGTGACCTTTTCTGTTAATCTTCTCCTCACAGCTGCCAGCTTTGGTCTCATCACTTATATCGCTTGGCCAAATCGGTTCCAATCTGTCACCGTCAACTCCACTCCAGACCCTTATCTGTGCTTGACCTAGCTGACTAGGTTCTTATCTTACTCTGAATTCTGAGTCCCAGAGACAGGTTTCATCCATACACTCCATTTCTAACAGGGCTGTATTACAGGCTCCTGTCATGGGTGACATAGGATGAAGCAGGCCTCTCTGGTTAGCTGCACAGAGCTGAACAGGAGCTATCAGGTTCTCAAACCCCTTCTCAAACTCTTGTTATATAAAGCACAATAGAGATGGGCAAAATAAATAAATAAATAAAAATAAAGGAATGATGTCCTACAGTCCAGTTGAGTTAATAGCAAACTTTCCATTGATTGTAATAGATGTGGATTGCTCCTAGAGCCAGAAAACTATATACATGTGGTGACAGACATCCTTTAAACTCCCCCACCCCAGGAATATATTTTGGGAGAGGCTGGGTCTATAGTTGTCCCTCAGATGAAATCCAGTATGTATTTAATCATGTACTAGGAATAATGTGGGAGAGCAATAAATATAACTGTGTTAAATTGCTTATTTATATCAAAATTTGTTCCAGTTTGTTCATTTATTTATTTATGAATGCAACGTGTTTCTAGATTGCATTTCTGTGTGACAGGGCCTTTTTGCTGATACACTGTTTCAAACAGTACCTATCCAGTACCATTTGGGAACACAAGAAAGGCATCTTAAAACAAACTATAGTGCAGTGTTAAAATATATTAAAAGCAAGGTCTTTTAAGATGGAACCTTTTTAACCTCCCTGAGAAGAGAATGGCACAGTCAGGGTGCTGCTACTGAAAAGGTCCTGTGACATGTCCCAGTGATTGTCTGTCTTGGGCTGGGACATATAGTGGGGTGTAAATTTTTGACAAGTTGAAAAGGAAGGAAGTGGTCTTCAAATATCCTAACCCCAGGCCATTTAGGGCATAGGTAAGGACCATCTTAGGCTCAGAAATGAAATGGAAGCCAACGTGATTAGTACAAGGGCAGTTGTCTATAAAACACTCCCCAGGCAGCACTCCGTCTGCTGCATTTTGTGCTAGCTATAATTTTTAAGGGCAGCTCTTTGTAGAGCATGTTGCAATAATCTAAGTGATACAAGAGGCACAGATCACTGTCACCCAACACTTGTTTCTTGGACTGTTCAGTTATATAGTACTGGAACCATTACAAAGTAGTACTCCCAAGTCCTGTATTAGCTAAGCATCCCAGGAGGATGTCTTGGTTGATGGTCATGAGTGCTGCTGAAAGGTCCAGTAGAATGAACATGGACATGTACACCCCCTTTCTAGTTTTCAGTTTAGGTCATCAGCAAGGCCTCTCCATTGACGCCCCCTTGTCGTGGGAGAGAGGCTTGCGTACCCTAATGATGTTTTGAGCTATGCTGGCGGTGGCATAATAGCCACTGGTAGGGTCTCCCATGCCAGACAGGTCAAAACCGAAGGGTCTGACAAAGAGCGTCAAAGGGCAGGATGGGCTCTCCAGCCTTGTGGCAACCGTCCTAGGAGAAGGAAAACTCCAATCCCAAACCCGGGCAGATGGTGCTCGTCCAACCCTGTAAGGTCAACCATCTAAGAGAAGGAAACTCTAATCAAACCTACGGCCCGAGGACCTCACTGCCACGTCCATGCTTGCAAGGCCACGGCAGATGAATCTCTGGTTTAAAGGGTGAGGCCAGTTCTGTGCACGCTGCGCTCCACCAGAAAAATCCATTGCACAGGCTCGAAGGACAAATCCATTTCCAAAAAAGCCCTGTAGCGACTGGCGAGGGACGAAACCGGCAGGTGTAAAGATGCACTGGAAGCTGCAGCCCCAACCCTGCATGCAGGCGGTTCAGGACATTGGTCGCTCAAGCCTGACCCGGGAGATGACAGTCTTGTTCGGCAGCATTCTGAACGACCAAGCAGCCTTTTTTAAGGAGAGCACTGCTTGCTCCACATGGAGAGGGGCCTAGAAAAGGTGGCCTAAAGAAAGCTCATCCCCAACTACCTGGTTGGCTAGCCGCGGCCAACGGGAATCTTCTGATGCGGTCAAACCAAGGCAAAGAAACAAAGGCACACACCGGCCTCCAAAGGTGTAAATAAACTGACACTTGCATGCTGGAACATCAGAACCATGCAAGACTCTGAAGATAGTGGACGGCCTGAGCGTCGTTCTGCCCTAATAGCCCTTGAACTATCACGGCTTAATATTGACATCGCTGCTCTTAGTGAAGTTCGCTTCCATGAGGAAGGCAGCCTTAAAGAACATGGCGCCGGCTACACACTTTACTGGTCTGGCAAACCCAAAACCAAAAAACATCTGTCAGGAGTAGGCTTTATGATTAAAAACTCCATTGCCTCCAAACTCGAAACCTTGCCAACAGGACACTCTGATCGCTTATTTCCTTACGCCTCCCACATGTTGTTCTCTTTAGTATATATGCCCCAACTATGCAAGCTGACCCTGTAGAGAAAGACAAATTCTACACAGACCTACGCCAACTCATACAAAAAGTCCCTGTAGAAGATAAAATTATTATCCTTGGTGACTTCAACGCCAGAGTAGGAAAGAACTCCGAAGCCTGGAAAGGTGTCTTAGGCAAGCATGGTGTTGGAAATTGCAATGATAACGGACGCCTCCTGCTAGAGTTCTGTGCAGAACAACAGCTGACTATTACAAACACAATCTTTCAGCAGAAAGATAGCTTGAAGACAACCTGGATGCATCCCCGATCCAAACATTGGCACCTCATTGACTACGTTCTAGTCCGTCAGAGAGACATTCGTGATGTCCGTCATACCCGAGTGATGCCCAGTGCAGAATGCCAAACAGATCATCGCCTTGTCAGATGTAAACTAAATCTTCATCTTAAGTTCAAACCTAAGAGGGGTGGCATCTTAAAGAAGAGACTCCAAGTCAACAATCTTCAACAAGCTACCATGAGAGACAACTTCCAGGCAAATCTACAAACGAAACTTGAAGACCACCCTACAGATCCTTCTCCTACAGTGCTTTGGCAACATATCAAAAACAGTATCCTCCAGTCTGCAGAAGAATCCCTTGGCTTCTCCCACAAGAAAAATCAAGACTGGTTTGATGAAAACAACCAAGAAATCCAGGAACTGTTGGCAAGGAAGAGAGCTGCTCACCAGGCATACCTCGCCCAGCCAACCTGTCATGTAAGAAAAGCAGCTTTCCGCCTCACATGTAGCAAACTACAACAAAAACTCCGAGACATGCAGAACAAGTGGTGGATCAGTATAGCAGAAAAGACACAACGCTGTGCAGATCTGGGTGATCATAGAGGATTTTATGAAGCTCTTAAAGCAGTGTTTGGACCTACTTATCAGGTCCAAAGCTCCTTATACAGTACAGATGGTCAAACATTAATTACTGATAAAGCCTCCATCCTAAATCGTTGGGCTGAACATTTTCAAAGTCTCTTTAGCGCCAACCGAGTAGTCCAAGCCTCAGCTATCCAAGATATGATACAAAAACCAATGAAAAATGAATTGGACATAGCTCCCACTTTGGAAGAGACCTTTAAGGCCATACAGCAGATGAAAAACGGCAAGGCAGCTGGGATTGATGGAATCCCACCTGAAGTTTGGAAACACGGAGGTCATGCACTCCACGAAAAATTCCACGAATTCCTTGTGAATTGCTGGGAAAAAGGGGAACTGCCATCAGACCTCCGAGATGCAGTCATCATCACCCTGTACAAGAAAAAAGGAGCAAAATCCGACTGCTCAAACTATCGAGGCATAACACTGCTCTCTATTGCTGGAAAAATCCTTGCAAGGATACTCCTGAACAGGTTAGTTCCTGCTATTGCAGAAGAACTTCTCCCTGAAAGCCAATGTGGCTTCAGAGCCAATAGGAGTACTACAGACATGGTATTTGCCCTTAGGCAACTGCAAGAAAAATGTAGGGAGCAGAACAAGGGTCTCTATGTAACATTTGTCGACCTCACCAAAGCCTTTGACACTGTAAGTAGAAAAGGTCTGTGGCAGATCCTGGAAAGACTAGGATGCCCCCCCAAATTCCTTAAAATGATTATCTTGCTACACGAGGGACAGCGTGGTCAAGTCAGATATGGCGATGCTCTTTCAGAGCCCTTTCTAATAACTAATGGAGTGAAGCAAGGTTGTGTTCTTGCACCAACTTTATTTACAATCTTCTTTAGCATGATGCTCCAAAGGGCTATGGCAGAGCTTGAAGAAGACGACGGCATCTATATACGCTACCGTACTGATGGTAGCTTGTTTAACTTAAGCCGTCTGAGGGCTCACACTAAGACTCTAAACTATCTAGTCCGTGAGCTGCTCTTCGCCGATGATGCTGCCCTTGTTGCCCACACAGAAGGAGCTCTGCAGTGCCTAACATCCTGCTTTGCAACAGCTGCAGAGCTGTTTGGGCTAGAAGTCAACCTGAAGAAAACAGAAGTTCTTTACCAGCCTGCACCACAGGACGAACACCACCATCCCCACATTGCCGTCGGCAAATCAGTGCTCAAGTCCGTTCAGCAGTTCACCTACCTGGGAAGCATCATCTCCTCAGATGCCAAGATTGACAAAGAGATCGATCACAGATTAGCAAAGGCATATAGTGCATTTGGAAGACTTCACAAAAGAGTCTGGAGCAATAAACACCTGAGGCAAAGCACAAAAATCAGTGTGTATAGAGCCATCATACTGTCTATCCTCCTTTATGGATCTGAAACATGGGTCACCTATTGCCACCACCTACGACTCCTTGAGCGCTTTCATCAGCGCTGTCTACGCACAATCCTAAACATACACTGGACTGACTATGTGACGAATGTTGCTGTCCTTGAGCAAGCAGGGATCACCAGCATTGAGGCCATGATATTGAGAACACAGCTGCGCTGGGCAGGGCACGTTTCTAGGATGGAGGACCATCGCCTCCCAAAAATACTACTCTACGGTGAACTCGCCACGGGTCAGCGTAAGAGGGGCGCTCCAAAAAAGCGATACAAAGACTCCCTGAAACAACATCTCAGGCTTGGCCAAATTGATCACCAACAGTGGTCCGCCCTGGCCTCACATCGGGAGGCATGGAGACGCACTATCCACAATGCTGCAGCCTTATTTGAGAACTCACGACGAACAAGTCTTGAAGAGAAACGACAACGCAGAAAGAATCACAACCCAAAAACATCACCCAAGGAGACCTTCTGCTGTGCTTTTTGCAACCGGACTTGTTTATCTCGGATTGGCCTTTTCAGTCATCAGCGCGCTTGCAGAAAGCGCGGGATGAGTCCTTCCTGAATCTTCGTTTGCGAAGAAAAGCCAGAGAGAGAGATATCAAAATGAATGCTACATTCTCATGATGTTTATTTCTTTTGAAGAGGTTGATGTTTGTTTGCATTTAGTGGAACCTAGAATTCCTTCTTCAGGATTCTCTTCTGATGATGTGGAAAAATGGGAACTGCGTGTGTGTGCGTTATGTGAATTGTGTGTGTGTTATGTATATACAACAGTATGAGTGTGTGAGTGAGTGCATTTATGACTATATAAGATTAGTATGAGAGAGTGAGAGTCAGTCAGACAGACAGACATAGCAAGACATGTGGTACTACCTACTTGGCCTACCTTTCACACTTCACAGTTATAGCACTATGATTCCACACTAACTGTTGTGCCTGTACTCTGTGGAATCTTGGGATTTGCAGTTTAGGAAGAAGTATTCAGATTTCTCAGGTAGAGAACTTCTCTAGTGCCTCACCAGACACCAAACTCCAGGATTCCACATGATGTAGCCATGCCAGTTGAAGTGGCATCATAGTGCTGTAACTGTGTAGCATGAATAGGCCCTGGATCTTAGTCATTCCAATGTGGAAAGCTGACTACTTGGAAGTGTGGCACCTGAGCTGAAAACATTTCTTCTAACTGGTACTAGTAGGCCAATAGAGCAAATAGTCCTACCTATTCCTATGTGTTCATTTCTTGGTTAGTAAAATGGTACTGATGTGGTTTTTCATAGAATCATAGAATTGTAGAGTTGAAAGAGACCACAAGGGCCATCCAGTCCAACCCCCTGCCACACAGGAAATCACGATCAAAGCATCCCTGACAGATTACCATCCAGCCTCTATTTTAAAGAACTCCAAGGAAGGAGACCCTACCACGCTCTGAGGGAGTGTGTTCCACTGCCAAACAGCTCTTACTGCCATAAAGTTCCTCCTAATATTGAGATGGAATCTCTGTTCCTGGAGCTGGCATCCATTGTTCTGTGTTCTAGTCTCTGGAGCAGCAGAAAACAAGCTTGCTCCATCCTTAATGTGACACCCCTTCAAATACTTAAACAGGGCTATCATATTGTCCCTTAACCATCTTTTTTCCAGGCTAAACATACCCAGCTCCTAAGTCTTTCCTCATAAGACATGGTTTCTAGACTTCTCACCATTTTAGTCGCCCTCCTTTGGACACACTCCAATTAGTCAATATCCTTTTTGAATTGTGGTGCCCAGAACTGGACACAGTATTCTGGGTGAGGCCTGACCAAGGCAGAATAGAGTGGCACTATTACTTCCCTTGATCTAGACACTATACTTTAATTGATACAACCCAAAATCACATTGACCTTTTTTTTTAAAAAAAAAAATATATTTTTTATTGGTTACAGCCGGTATATTCTCATACATATATTGCAAAGTATCATCACACTTTTACCTCTTTACATTACCGCTTATTACAAAACACATTGTATAATTGCCCTTTTTATAACATACTGTAACTCTATTTCGTTATCTAAAATAAGTTAACACAAAGTATATTCATGTCATATTTCTATACATTCGTATCCTATTTCTATATATATCTCCTGTCTTCCTTCCTGTTCACCTCTGCAGAGATTCATTTTCTCTTCCTCATTTTCTGTTTTCTGTTTCTTTCTTTCCTTAAGTGTTCCTTCTATGCTTATCCAGCCATGCATCTTTTTTATTTTACCCGTACATGTCTAACTGTTCTTGTATATCTTTAAATTTATATTCCTATTTTAAATTTATTCTCCTTCTTTATATGGCCCTTCTTCTCTTATAAAGGTCAATAATTCTTTACGGTCTTGTATTTTGCCCAAAATTTCTCCATCGGCTCCCATTCTTTTGCAATTTTGCTTATTGATCTGGCCCTTCTTAGTGTTGTTAATCTGTCAGCTTCCCACATATCATACATTTTTACAATCCATTCTTCCTCGGTTGGAGTTTCTTTCTTTTTCCATTTTTGAGCATATAAAATCCTTGCTGTGGTAACCATATATAATAACATTCTCCATCTATTTTTAATCTCTGACTTCTTTACATCATCTACTATGTTTAGTAGATATAGCTCCGGGGTAAAGGGATAATCTATCTTAAGGATCTCTTTAATTATACCATGAATTTTTCTCCAGAATCTTTTAGCTATGTGGCAATTCCACCACATATGTATTAGTGTTCCTACCGCCTCCCCGCACTTCCAGCATTTTATTGACCCTGTATTATACATTTTGTTTAGTTTAACTGGGGTTAAATACCATCTATAGAATATTTTGATGAAATTCTCCTTCAAATTTTGTGACAGAGTGAATCTTTGAGTATTTATCCAGGCCTTTTCCCACTTTTCTATTTCAATGATTTTGCCTATGTCTTGAGCCCATTTTATCATATTCTCTTTCACCAACTCTGTTTCTAAATCCCTCTCCGTTAAGATTTTGTAATATTTTGCTATATGACTCTTGGAATTGCCATATATAACTTTATCAATATCATTTTTTTCCATTTGAAACCCTTCCAGTTTTAGATCCATTTTGTATCTCTCATAAATTTGATGGTATGCAAACCAGTTGAGTTCGATTCCTTCTTTCTCTAATTGCTCTCTAGATTTTATTTTTATTAAATTCTGGGTTTCTTCCAGTAAATCTTGATATTTTGGCCACCCCTGTTCTTCTCTTTTAGATCTTTTAAAGAATGCCTCTTGGGTTGAAATCCATTGTGGTATCTTTCTGTAAAAAAGCTTTTTGATTGTTAACCAAGTTTTTAGTAGTACTTTTCTAATGAAATGGTGGTCAAATTCTTTGTTATCTTTTTTCTTGCCGTACCATATATAGGCGTGCCAGCCGTAAATTAAATTGTGGCCTTCTAGCATTAAGATTTTATCATTTTCCAATTTTATCCACTCTTCCAGCCACGTTAATGAACATGCGTTGTAATATCTCATTAAATCCGGCATCGCACATCCTCCTCTGTTCTTGTCATCTGTTAATAGTTTCAATTTGATTCTAGATCTTTTCCCTTCCCATATGTATTTTATCAGTTCTGTATTCCATTTTTTGAAGCATTTCATATTTGTTATTATTGGTAGATTTTGAAACAGGTACATAAATTTTGGTAATGCTACCATTTTTATTGATGATAACCTTCCTAGGAATGATAGTTGTAATTTTGACCATCTCTGAAGATCTTTCAATATTTCTTTCCATATCCTATTATAATTATTCTCAAATAAATCTGTGTTTCTTTTGGAGATCCATATACCTAGATACTTAATTTTATTTGTTATTTTGTATCCAGTACTATCTAGTACTGGACACATTGACCTTTTTAGCTGCCGCATCACATTGTTGACTCATGTTCAGCTTGTGGTCTACTAGGACTCCTAGATCCTTTTGCACATAGTCTTGTTCAGCCAGGTCTCCCCCATTCACACATAATTCTATTCCCCCTCCTTTCCTGTTTGGCCTGTTTCTCCTATAAAGGTTATACCCCTCTATTCCTACATTCCAATCATGTGACTCATCCCACCAGGTTTCAGTAATGCCTATTATATCATATTTGCTTTGTTGTGCTAGGAGTTCAAGTTCATCTTGCTTATTTCCCATGCTCTGTGCATTAGTGTAGAAACATCTAAGACCATGTGTTCCCTTTACTTGCTGCCTATGCAAGGTTTTTTTGCCTCCCACTATTGGGTGCTTGCACTGTTTGCCTTGTTCCCTCTATGAGCCCATTGCACTAGCATAATAGTATAGCTGGAGATCTGGTAGCTCCAACCCCCCCCCCCCTTTCTCTTATATCTGTTAGTATATTCCATTTTAACCTAGGTTTTTTCCCTCTCCAGATAAACCTAGTTAGATCTTTTTTCCATATCTCCATTACTTTATTGTTTATGATGATTGGTATATTTTGGAATAACTACAACATCTTTGGTAATATATTCATTTTAATAGTTGATATTCTTCCTAGTAATGATATATCTAATTTATTCCATCTCTTTAATTCTTCCTGTATTTTGTTCCAGACTTTCACATAGTTGTTTTCAAATAAATCTGTATTTTTATTCGTTATTATTATACCTAGTTATTTAGTTTTTTTCTACTTTATATCCTGTTATTTTTTCCAGTTTGTTTTCTTCTTGTTTCTTTAAATTCTTGGTTATCATCACAGTTTGTTCTTTATTTATCTTTAAACCTGCCCATTTTCCAAATTCTTCAGTCGCTTCTTTTAATTTTCTGATACTTTCCAATGGATTATCTAAAATATACACTAGGTCATCGGCAAAGGCCTTATATTTATATTCTTGGCCTTGCCACCTCCAACCTTTTATTTGATGATCTAATCTTATTTTCCTATTCAGAATCTCAATTACTGTGATAAATACTAGTGGGGAAAGAGGGCACCCCTGACGGGTCCCTTTTTCAATTTTAAATAGGCTTGTTTTCTCCCCATTAACAACAACTTGGGCTTCTTGATTACTATAAATTTTGCATATCCAGTCAAGATATCTCTCTCCTATATCCATTCTTTCTAACTCTTCCAACATGAAATCCCACCTCAAGTTGTTGAATGCCTTTTCTGCATCTTCAAAAATCAACAGTAGCTTCCTCTCATTATGCTTTTCATAAAAATCAAATTTATCAATATTCTCACATTGTCCTTTGTTTGTCTTCCTGGGAGGAAGCCACTTTGAGCCTCATAAATCCAGTTCTTTAAAAAAAATTTTATTCTTTCCGCCAATATATTTGAAAATATTTTATAATCAATATTTAGAATTGATACTGGTCTATACTTGGATGGTGACGTTAGATCTTTTCCTTCTTTGGCTATTAGCATTATATTTGCCTTACTCCAAGAGTCTGGACATTTTCCTCCACATATTCCATTTAACAACCTAAATAATGGTTCTATTAATTCTTCTTCAAAAATGTTATAGTATAACACCGAGAATCTGTCTGGGCCAGGGGCTTTCCTGATCTTCATCTTATTTATTGCCTCTCTTATTTCTAGCTTTGATATTTTCTTATTCAAATCGTCTTTTTGCTCTTTTGAAATCTTAGGTATTTTTTCTCTATCCAAGTATACAGTCGTCCCTTCACATTCGTGGCGGTTCCGTTCCGCGGACCCCCGCGAATGTGAAAAAACCGCGAATAGCGACACCCCTCCCCCCTCCCTCCCCAGGCCTTCGCGGGGCCTTCCTAGGCCCCTGAAGGTCTCCCCGGCCCTCCCTCCCTCCCACCCCAGGCCTTCGTGGGGCCTTGCTAGGCCCCGCGGAGGTCTCCAAGGCCCTCCCTCCCTCCCTCCCCAGGCCTTCGCGGGGCCTTCCGAGGCCCCGCAGAGGCCTCCCCGGCCCTTCCTCCCTCCCTCCCCAGGCCTTCGCGGGGCCTTCCTAGGCCCCGCGGAGGCCTCCCCGGCCCTCCCTCCCGCCCTCCCCAGGCCTTCGCGGGGCCTTGCTAGGCCCCGCGGAGGTCTCCCCGGCCCTTCCTCCCGCCCTCCCCAGGCCTTCGCGGGGCCTTCCTAGGCCCCGCGGAGGTCTCCAATGCCCTCCCGCCCTCCCTCCCTCCCCAGGCCTTCGCGGGGCCTTCCTAGGCCCCGCGGAGGTCTCCCCGGCCCTTCCTCCCGCCCTCCCCAGGCCTTCCTGGGGCCTCCGGAGCGTCTCCGGAGGCCCCAGGATCGCCTCCCCAGCCCTCCCCACCCCGTCCCCAGGCCTTCCTGGGGCCTCCGGAGCGTCTCCGGAGGCCCCAGGATCGCCTCCCCAGCCCTCCCCACCGCGTCCCCAAGCCTTCCTGGGGCCTCCGGAGACGCTCCGGAGGCCCCAGGATCGCCTCCCCAGCCCTCCCCAGCCCGTCCCCAGGCCTTCCTGGGGCCTCCGGAGCGTCTCCGGAGGCCCCAGGATCACCTCCCCAGCCCTCCCCACCCCGTCCCCAGGCCTTTCTGGGGCCTCTGGAGATGCTCCGGAGGCCCCAGGATCGCCTCCCCAGCCCTCCCCACCCCGTCCCCAAGCCTTCCTGGGGCCTCCGGAGCGTCTGCAGAGGCCCCAGGATAGCTTCCCCAGCCCTCCCCAGGCCTTCCTGGGGCCTCCGGAGCATCTCCGGAGGCCCCAGGATCGCCTCCCCAGCCCTCCCCACCCCGTCCCCAAGCCTTCCTGGGGCCTCCGGAGTGTCTCCGGAGGCTCCAGGATCGCCTCCCCAGCCCTCCCCACCGCGTCCCCAGGCCTTCCTGGGGCCTCCGGAGCATCTCCGGAGACCCAGGATCGCCTCCCCAGCCCTCCCCACCCCGTCCCCAAGCCTTCCTGGGGCCTCCGGAGACGCTCCGGAGGCCCCAGGATCGCCTCCCCAGCCCTCCCCACCGCGTCCCCAGGCCTTCCTGGGGCCTCCGGAGCGTCTCCGGAGGCTCCAGGATCGCCTCCCCAGCCCTCCCCACCGCGTCCCTAGGCCTTCCTGGGGCCTCCGGAGCGTCTCCGGAGGCCCCAGGATCGCCTCCCCAGCCCTCCCCACCCCGTCCCCAAGCCTTCCTGGGGCCTCCGGAGACGCTCCGGAGGCCCCAGGATCGCCTCCCCAGCCCTCCCCACCCCGTCCCCAAGCCTTCCTGGGGCCTCCGGAGATGCTCCGGAGGCCCCAGGATCGCCTCCCCAGCCCTCCCCACCGCGTCCCCAGGCCTTCCTGGGGCCTCCGGAGCGTCTCCGGAGGCCCCAGGATCGCCTCCCCAGCCCTCCCCACCCCGTCCCCAGGCCTTCCTGGGGCCTCCGGAGCGTCTCCGGAGGCTCCAGGATCGCCTCCCCAGCCCTCCCCACCGCGTCCCCAGGCCTTCCTGGGGCCTCCGGAGCGTCTCCGGAGGCCCCAGGATCGCCTCCCCAGCCCTCCCCACCCCGTCCCCAGGCCTTTCTGGGGCCTCCGGAGATGCTCCGGAGGCCCCAGGATCGCCTCCCCAGCCCTCCCCACCCCGTCCCCAAGCCTTCCTGGGGCCTCCGGAGACGCTCCGGAGGCCCCAGGATCGCCTCCCCAGCCCTCCCCAGGCCTTCCTGGGGCCTCCGGAGCGTCTCCGGAGGCTCCAGGATCGCCTCCCCAGCCCTCCCCACCGCGTCCCCAGGCCTTCCTGGGGCCTCCAGAGGCGCTCCGGAGGCCCCAGGATCGCCTCCGCAGCCCTCCCCACCCCGTCCCCAAGCCTTCCTGGGGCCTCCGGAGCATCTCCGGAGGCCCCAGGATCGCCTCCGCAGCCCTCCCCACCCCGTCCCCAGGCCTTCATGGGGCCTCCGGAGCGCCTCCGGGGGCCCCGTGGACGCCTCCCTGGGCCTCCCCGCTCCCTCTATGTATTTCACGGGGCCTCTGGAGGCCCCGTTTCGCGGTTTTGGGGGGGCCCGGGGGGGCCCTTCCAAAACCGCGAATAACCGAAACCGCGAATGTCAAGTTCGCGAATGTGGAGGGACAACTGTACTTTCATTTTGATCTTTATTCTGTCTGGGCTTTCCTGTTGTATGTATAATTTTGAATAGTATTCTTTAAATATTCTAAGTATATCTCCTTGCTCCATATATCTCGCTTGGTTGGTCCTTATCTCTGTTATTATTTTTTTCTCTTTTTCCTTCCTTAGTTTATATGCTAGCCACTTTCCAGGTTTATTAGCCTGTTCGAAATATTTTTGGTGTGTAAATTTCATTTTATTTGCAATTTCCAATGTCATATCTGCTTCTAATTGTTTCTTCAATCCCAACAGTTTTTTTCTTGTTTTCTCATCTGTGGGTTTTTCCTTTAATACTTTCTCTTTTTCACTATTTTTTTCCTTAAGCTCTTTCTCTTTCTTTTGTCTATTCTTCTTCATTTTGTACTCTTGCTTTATAAAATGTCCTCTTAGTACTGCCTTTCCTGCATCCCAGACCACTTCAGTCACAGTTCCCTTATCTAAATTTTCCTCAATTTTTTTAATCACTTTCTTTGTTTTTTCTGCTACTATATCATTCTTTAGTATTATATCATGTAATTTCCAACTATATTGATTCCTTCTCACCCCCAGTTCCAAAACCACTGGGCTATGGTCTGATATCACTTTTTGTAAGATTTCTATTTCCTTACATCTTTTAGTAATATTTTAGATATCATGAGCATATCTAGCCTTGACCTTGTTTTAAAGCAATCTGAAAAATAGGTGAAATCTCTTTCTTGGCCATGTTTAAGTCTCCAGCAATCTTCTAGGGTAAATTGCTTCCTTAATTTCTTTTACCTTTTTCGGTAATTTCCCCTTTGTCTTCTTTTTTCTTAATGTTGTTTTAGTTGATCCATCTAAATCCAAATCTAGGACTCCATTCCAGTCTCCTGCTAAAATCAGGTTGTCATAATCATATTTCAAAATCTCTTTTGTAAGTTCCTTATAAAATTTACTTTTATTTTCTTGGGGTCCATATATTCCTATCAGGCATGGTTTCTAGACTTCTCACCATTTTAGTCGCCCTCCTCTGGACACGCTCCAATTTGTCAATATCCTTTTTGAATTGTGGTGCCCAGAACTGGACACAGTATTCTGGGTGAGGCCTGACCAAGGCAGAATAGAGTGGCACTATTACTTCCCTTGATCTAGACACTATACTTCAATTGATACAACCCAAAATCGCATTGGCCTTTTTAGCTGCTGCATCACACTGTTGACTCATGTTCAACTTGTGGTCTGCTAGACTAATGATTCCTTTTGCACATAGTCTTGTTCAGCCAGGTCTCCCCCATTCACATATAATGCTATTCCTCTTCCTTTCTTGTTTGGCCTATTTTCTCTTACCAAGGTTATACCCCTCTATTCCTACATTCCAATCATGAGACTCATCCCACCAGGTTTCAGTAATGCCTATTAATGCTTATTATGTCATATTGCTTTGTTGTGCTAGGAGTTCAAGTTCATCTTGCTTATTTCCCATGCTCTGTGCATTAGTGTTTCTCTCTCTCTCTGGCTTTTCTTCGCAAACGAAGATTCAGGAAGGACTCATCCCGCGCCTTCTGCAAGCGCGCTGATGACTAAAAAGGCCAATCCGAGATAAACAAGTCCGGTTGCAAAAAGTGCAGCAGAAGGTCTCCTTGGGTGATGTTTTTGGGTTGTGATTCTTTCTGCATTGTCGTTTCTCTTCAAGACTTGTTCGTCGTGAGTTCTCAAATAAGGCTGCAGCATTGTGGATAGTGCGTCTCCATGCCTCCCGATGTGAGGCCAGGGCGGACCACATCTAAGACCATATGTTCCCTTTACTTGCTGCCTGTGCAAGTTTTTTTTTTGCCTCCCACTGTTGGGTCCTTGCACTGTTTGCCTTGTTCCCTCTATGACAGTTGGACTATTTTCTCCAGCCCTTTTGGCTTCCAGAATACTGTCTCCCTCCCCCATATAGCTCAGTTTAAAGCCCTCCTGATCAAATTCTTGAGATTGTTGGCAAAAACGTTTCTGCCAACTGTCGTGAGATGCACCCCATCCCTTGCCAGAAGTCCCCCCTCATGGAACTGCAGTCCATGATCCAAGAATCTAAATCATTCTTGGTGACACCATCTACGGAGCCAGTTGTTTACATTGGCTATTTTTCTCTCCCTTCCTGGACCATGCCCTTGTGCATCCATATCTTTCAGCTTCCTCTCCAGAGCCTCATAATCTCTTCTGATCTTCAGAAAGCTGTGCCTTGCAGTATCATTGGTTCCCATATGGACCAAAAGGAAGGGGTAATGATCAGTAGGCTTGACCAGTCTTGTCAGCCTGGTAACTAAAGCAGATAATTGCAGTAAATCTTAGTCAGTTCATTATTCAAAATGGAGTCTCTTCTTACTACAACTCTTTTTTACATCAGTATCTTTCCATCCAATTCAGTTTCTGAGACATGGTATCTTGCTCATCTGAAAATTAAGCTGAAGTCAAATAATACTTACCTTGTAGTAAGTTACATTGAACTCAGTGGAGTTCAATTCTGAAAATAATTCTGAAAAGAATTTGTAAATAACTAGTTACTTGTAGTTACTATAAATTAATTTTCCAACAACAAATACATAACTAAGTTGCATTACAATTGAACCTTAATAAGGAATAACTCCATTCCATTTGCAGCATACAGACTCATAATTTGTGGTACTTAATGATGCTCCTTGATGCCTCTTTTTGCATATCCATCCATACACTAGCATTAAAGGAAAAAAGAACACCTCCGATGGAAATGTTTCTGTTCCTTTGTGAGTATCTTTCATGTGATTTGAGTTATGATGTTAGAAGAGAGTTTGTCCAACCACCTGAAATCCCCCAGATGTATTTCCAGTATATTTCTGAATATTTTTTCCTCAGTGCCCGAATTTTATTCTTATATTTAAAAATATTTCTCTTGAGGTATACTGCTAAAGTGGTAAACTATAATGGTGTTATTGCTGTGCTTATCTTCTTACAACAAGATCATCCCTCCTCATCCCATAGGCATTCTCTCCATTGCCAGTCTCCTTCAGTACTTCAATTCACACAGACTGCAGAATACTGTTAGTGGCTCACACATGCATAACTATGGCTTGCATGCATGGACGTCTCTTTTGGATGGGGCACATGGGGACATTCTCTTTGTGCCCTGCCCATAATCTCCCCCTCCACACCTGTCAGACCCCAGAAGTTTGCTGCTGCCATTTTTTACTGATGGGGAGAGAATAGCAAAGGAAACATATAACTGGCACTTTACTGGTTTTGATCTGTCTATCTATCTATCTATCTGACTAATCTTTTAAAAATAAAACTTCTATCACCATAGTACAAAAGTAATAGGTTCCAGTACTCAGAAAATTCATGCACAACACACACACTGGTCAATCTGGGGAAAGCTTCTATTGACACCCCTCTTTTCTCAGCCTTTGCAGCTTCAGCCCAAGTTAGAATCATAGAATAGAATCATAGAGTTGGAAGAGACACAAGGGCCATCTAGTCTCAGCCCCCCCCCTTGCAGGAACATACGATCAAAGCACTCCAAACAGATGGCTATCCAACCTCTGTTTAAAAACTTCCAAGGAAGAAGACTCTACCACACTCCAAGGTGTTGACTAGTGTGTGGATAGCTTGATCTTTCCAAGCATGGAAATCTACTTCTTTATTGATAAGACTAGAGTGATTAAAAATATTTAAGGGAGGCATGAGTATGTATGTGTGAG
Source organism: Gambelia wislizenii (assembly GCA_030847615.1). Lineage (NCBI taxonomy): Eukaryota > Metazoa > Chordata > Lepidosauria > Squamata > Crotaphytidae > Gambelia > Gambelia wislizenii. The sequence continues at coordinate 467,578,427 of JAUMIR010000001.1, forward strand.
AAGGGAAATAGGGAAGAGTGTGGAAATAACTTGAAAATAGGGAGAGATAAGAACTGGACGTATCTTCTTCAATTGTCAGAATTCTTGTGGTGATCAAATGTGTCTTTTTTAAAGGTTAGAACAAAATGCTTCCAGAATACTATGGAGAAAGAAGAGAAATAGCCTGAAACATTGCATGATTGGCAAACCACTGGGTATATCCAGACTGATTAAAAGGACCACAAAGCCCCAGATTTTGTTCCTGTTCTTTCTGATTTTATTTTGGAGATCTATACACACTTTGTTTATCCCATAATATTTTCTGTCAGCTCCCAGTATGATCAGATACCTTTTATATCAGCTCCACAGGTTAGTTTATTTTAACCCAATATAAAATTTGAAAGAACAGAAACAAAATCTGAGACTTTTCAATCAGCCTGGATACACCCAAACACAGAATACCTGTGTGATGCTAACTCTTTCTTTCAGGAAAGAAGGAGCCCTATTGGCGCAGTTGTTAAAGGCTGGTACTGCAGCCACAACATTGTAACTTCTGTCATTCAGGGCTCCAAGGTTGGCTCAGCCTTCCATCCTTCTGTAGGTTGATAAAATGAGTACCCAGCTGGAACACACAATCAACCCACACATGACAGATGGCCATCCAGCATCTGTTTAACAGAGTCCATTGCCCTATGTCTTTGGAGCAGCAGAGAACAAGTTTGCTCCATCCTCAATATGACATCCCTTCAAATATTTAAACATGGCTATCATGCCACCTCTTAACCTTCTCTTTTCCAGGCTAAACATACCCAGCAACCTAAGCTGCTCCTCATAGGATATGGCTTTCAGACCATTTACCATTCTGGCCACCTTCCTCTGGACACATTTCAGCTTGTCAATGTCTTTCCTGAATTGTGGGGCCCAGAACTGGACACAGTATTCCAGGAGAGCTCTGACCAAAGCAGAATAGAGTGGCACTATTACTTCCCTCAATCTAGACACTATACTCTCCTATTGGTACAGTCAAGAATTGCACTTTTTTTTTTAGCTGCCGCATCATACTGCTGACTCATGTTCAGCTTGTGGTTTGTTAAGACTCCTAGATCCCTTTCTCATCCACTGCTATCAAGCCAGGCATCACCCATCCAGTATCTGTGCATTTCATTATTAATGCCTAAATGTAGTATTCTACATTTCTCTTTGTTAAAATTCATTTTCTTAGTTTTGGCCCAGCTTTCTAATCTGTTAAGATCATTTTGAATTCTGATCTTGTCCTCTGGGGTATTAGCTACCCCTCCTAATTTGGTGTCATCATTGCTGTATATTTCATGTATATACTTGCCTTGTATAAAGATGGTTAGTATAGGGTGGCATTATGAAAGGGAAATTTAAGATGATAGTAGTTTGGGAACCACTTTGGCATGACTAGATCTCACATTACTTTTGAGGAAGCAATGCAATATTGCTCCAGAGTTTTAAGCTTCCTCACTGGTCCCTGACCCTCCTTTCTCCAAAGCTTAGCCAAAGTCCATCTCCTATTCCACCCCAACAAAATGAAATACAATAGCTGTCTATAGATGAGCACACCAAGATTTCTCAATCATAGAGAGCAAAATCATCCCTCTAAAATTTGAATGGTGTAATGCTGCTTTCCCTCTGAGGAGAAATTGGAGTTAATTATTGCTGGTACAAAACACTAAAGGGGGTGGGGGGATAGAAGAAAAAGAGAAAGGGAGATGGAGAGCAGGGATTTAAAAATGTATCTATTTATTTAAAAATAAAATAATAATGGAAGAGTGGGGAGACTTTCATTCTTCTCTGATTCCCTGTGGAGCCTTCAGTTTCTCGGGTGGCCTGAGGAGAGATCAGTGAAGCTGTGCTTTGTAGTCTATTACTGCACAGCTGTTCATCAATTAGAATGGGGAAAATAACCCTGCTGCTTTCAAATAGTGCAGTGGCCATGGTATATTATCCGGTAGAATGCAAAGATACATGAAAACCCACACAGTATGGTTTGGTTTTTTTGTATTTTTTTTTGAGGGGGAGTTATTAGTTGTTTGGCTTTCTGCAAGGGCACCTCTTACTTTAACATTTCTCTCTGCTCATCCCCCCTCCCTTTCCTATGTGTGCCTGTGTGTTGTTTGACTTCAATAATAATAATAATAATAATAATAATATTTATTTGTATCCTGCCCCTCTACAAAATGCAATTGGGGCAGCTTACAACATTAAAATCTACATACAAACCCCTCCATCCCACCCACCCCTTAAAATACAATTAAATAATTAAACTTTTAAAACATACTTAATAAATACTAAAAATACTAAAAACAACACAATAAAAAGCTGGATGGGATTGGACTAATAAGATTTTTTTCTCTCTGATGGCCGGGTATCTATTCAGGAAAGGCCTGCTGGATGAGATCCTCTTAAGAGCTTTTAAAAAGCTATTTAAGGTGGTAATGTGACGGATCTCATCTGGCAGGCCATTCCATAATCTGGGAGCAATAGCTGAAAAGGTCCTCTGGGAGATCGATGAGAGCCTAGTTTTTCAAGGTTGCAGCAGATTCCTCCCAGAGGACCCGAGTGCACGGGGAGGATTATATGGAAGGAGGAGGTCCTGAAGATAGGTTGGACCCAACCCATTTAGGGCTTTAAAGGTGATAACCAATATCTTGTACTAGACCTGGAAACTAATGGGCAGCCAGTGAAGTGATCTTAAGATCGCTGTTATATGGTCTCTTCTAGATGTATTCAAGACCAGTCTGGCTGCCATATTCTGTACTAGTTGAAGTTTCCAGACCAAGCACGAGGGTAGCCCCATGTAGAGTGCATTACAGAAATCAAGACAGGAGGTTACCAGAGCATGTACCACAGTCTCAAGATCCCCGACTTCCAGGAAAGGGCGCAGTTGGCAGATCAGCTGAAGCTGATAACAGGTGCTCCTGGCTGTCACATTTACCTGATTTGTCATCCGGAGCGACGAGTCCAGGAGTACCCCCAAACTGCGAATGCAGTCCCTGGAGGGGAGTGTGACTCCATCCAGAACTGGAGGTTTTATCCTAGTACCTGGGTTTGGGGCTGCTACCATGAGAACCCCCATTTTGTCTGGATTCAGCTTCCATTTGTTTTTCCTAATCCAGTCCATTGCTACCCTAAGACAATCACTGAGAGAAGAGACACCATTTGAAGTCAGAGCCGAAGACTGAGTCATGGAGAAATATATATGGGTGTCATCAGCATACTGATAACACCCTGCTCCATGCCTCTGGATGATCTCTCCCAGCGGCCTCATATACATGTTGAATAGCATCAGGGACAGGATGGCACCTTGTGGGACACCACAATTAAGTTCTTTCCTTGCAGAGCAACTGTCCACAAGCATCACCCTCTGGAATCTACCCAAGAGGAAGGAGCAGAACCACTGCAATGCAACACCTCAAATTCCTAACCTTCTCAGGCAATCCAAGAGGATGTCATGATCTATTGTATCAAAAGCCACTGAGAGACCCAGTAACACCAACAGGGTCACATTACCTCTGTCGATATTCAGGCGGAGGGCGTCAGCTAAGGCAGCCATGGCTGTCTCAACTCCAAATCCCATCCTAAAGCCAGTTTGAAATGGATCTAGATAATTGGTTTCTTCCAAGACAGCTTGGAGTTGAAAAGCAACTGCCCTCTCGATCACCTTGCTCAAAAAAGGTAATAAGGAGACTGGCCTGTTGTTCTTCATATCCAGAGGGTCAAGGGAAGGTCTTTTTAGGAGCGGTCTAACTTCAAGCCATATCCGAATTATGGGCGACCCTAAGGCAAACCTATCATGGGCTTTTCTCAGCAAGATTTTTTCAGCGGGGGTTTGCCATTGCCTTCCTCTGAGGCTGGAAGTGTGTGATTTGCCTGAGATCACCCAGTGGGTTTCTATGACTGAGGAGATTATTAAACATGGCAAAAACCACATTAGAAGATTGTGATGATAACAGGAACAGGGGATATTATAAGCCGACATCATCTCTCAGTGTCCTGTGGGTGTAGCACAGGCATGAGTAAGGCATCCATTTTTATTGGTGGCTTGTCCCCATCGATACAAAAGTGAAGCCTTGTCCGCAGCAGCGCTATGCCCCAGGAATGGCAGAAGACGTGGGCATCTGATAATGTCTCCCTTTCTGTTCTTGTAGTGTTCTTCCAACGCAGTGGGGGATGTGGTTTTTTGCCACATTTCCCCGCATCTGATAATCTCCTGAGTGGGGATTTGCACCCTGGTCTTCAGAGTCCTAGAGCCTTACTGCAGTACAAGGAAAAGCGGCAAAGTAGTAGGAATGTTCCATATTTCCTGCTGCCTTCCCACATGGCATCGTTTTTTCATTCTGATCCCATAAGGGACTGAGGTAAAACCATGCTGTTTTACTTACCAGAAAAGCCCGTTTGTGAAAAGGTGTGGTTTTAGCTTGGTCCCCCATGGGACAAGAACAAAAGGATGCCAGAAGGATGCCAACGTCATGTGGGAAGGCAGCAGGAGTGATGGAACATTCTGCTGCTTTGCCGCTTTCCCTCAGAGTATGGTAAGGTTCATAGTCCGACATCCAAATCACTACACAATGCTCACTCTCCCCATCCGGACTTCACATAATTTTTTGTTGTATACCTCTCTAATATTTCACTCTGCAAACCTTGCTTGCAAAAATTTCCCTTGGCATGCTGAGGGTGTGGTTATAATGGGAAAACTGAGGTTTGTTTGTTTGTTTGGTTTTTTTTAAACAACCACAACAAGGAAACTTTCTCAGGAGCATGTTAATGAAAAGACGATGAGGAAAATGAATATCTCATTGCTCCAGAAAACAAAAACAAATAATTGGATTGTTGTTCCAGTTTTACATATAGGTTGAGTCTCCCTTATCCGGAATTCTGAAATATTCCAAAATCTGTAACTTTTTTGAGTGCCGACATGACAGGGTATTTTATGTTTTATGTGTTTTCTGATGGTTCAGTGTACATAAAGTTTGTTTCATGCTCAAAATTATTAAAAATATTGTGTATAAAATTACCTCCAGGCTATGTCTCTAAGTATATATGAAACATGAATGAAGTTTGTGTTTAGATTTGGGTCTGATTTCCAAGATATCTCATTATGTACTGTATATGCATGTATCCCAAAATCTGAAATATTTCAAAATCCAAAATACTTCTGGTCTCAAGCATTTCAGGTAAGGAAGTGGCTTTCAATTGCATTTGGAAGGATGGCTTCTTCCCAGTCCCAAAACCTTAGGCTTCCTCTGTCTTTTGCACAGCAATGCATGCCATGTCTTGGTGCTGTAGATCACAGAGAGACATGCACAAAGATGGGTGAGCAGGTATACTTGGTGGCTGAACTGTGGTGAGGTGGTGCAAGTGAGTTGTTTTCCATGCACAGTTTGCATATCTGGTATCTGCTCCAGTAACTTTAGCAAAGGCTCAGATTAAACAGTTTGTTCTAGCTAGAGAGATTTGCCGAAAGGCAGAGGGAAATGTGATGAAGAAAATCAAGAAACTCTGCACACAAGAGAAACTTAACAGGAGCCAAGCAGAAGCTAGGGTAGGGGCTGGAAAAAACTAACAAGCAGGGGAACATAAGAGAGAAAATCCAATTCTTTGACACTACATTTAGATATTCAAGACGCCTCCCCCTAGTCATTTTCCTTGTAATGCGGCAGTGAGAGATCTGGTGAAAAGCAGATAGTTAGTGCTACTTTGCCACCATATGCCTTTCTATTTGGAAATTTGCATAAATAGCAAAACAGTAAAACAGGATTTATAACCTAGCTTCACTCCTTCTCCATCAACCCTCTGCGGAAAATCAGCTAGAAATGGGAAAGAAAGCCTTATACTACTATTTGAAGTGGCATTTACTTTAAAGGAAGCCATATTGAATGTGAGAGAACATACCTCCAATTGATCATTTAGAATTATGGCCTTGGGTTAAGCAATTACCTCATTCCTGAGGAGCAGACGAAGGAAATTCAAAGACTATGGAGAGAGATGTCCGAGGTGCGAGCCTCCTTGCTTTCCTTGTTGTCGGAGAAAGAAAGTAGAGGCTTGATGGAAAACATGACAATTATTGCCTTTTTCAGAACTGCATGAGTAGGACATGGAACATTAGCCAATGCACATTGGAAACCACTTAGAGAGTGCTTAGCATGCTATGAAAGTGGTATAGATGTGAAAGTGCTATTGCTTAACAATTTGTAAGCTGCTTTGAGAGCCCATGGTGGCTGAAGAGGGGGGGTATAAATACTTAAATAAACAAATAGTCACAAAATAGTTACATAAAACCTCACCCTTCAGGCTGTGTTTTTGACTTCCAGAATGATGCATATCTTCAACTCACAAAAGCCCCAAACCACATCGTCAAGTTTCTAGAAGTTGATGTCCAAAACATTTGGAGGGTCAGAAGGTGAGAACCACCAACATAAAAAACAAAAAACAAAAACAAAACCACCTCATAATTGCTGCAGTTTTGTATCATTGTATCAGCCATGGAAATGAGCCCACGTTTCTTCCCTTGTGCTGGGAGGCCACATGAGTCCTAAGGCTACCTCTTGTTACCTTTAGAGATGGGAGTGCTTTGAGACCCACACATGATATCAAAATCTAGTTGGGGAATTATTAGTTCAAACAGTATTCCTGTGAGAGGAGGGTAACTGTGGGGACCTTTTCACCTATGACTACCAGTACTAACTGCAGAGAACTCCAGGTTAAATAAAATGTTTTTATTAGAAATAGAAAAAAAATCATTCACACATGGAACACATGCTCACAAAAACCACACAAGGCTATTGAAGAATAAGGCAGAAAGGTTGGATAGAGGGATAGATTCGGGAAATAGGGCGATAGTTACCAGTCTTGAAGAACGGAGTTTCGAAGTAATCAGACAGAAGTCTGGAAGTTCTTATCCGAGGGAAGTTCTGATCCGAGAAAGAGAGTAGCTTTTCTCATTCATAGCGGCACACCTTTCTATAGTTGGGGGACTAATGTTTATACCCTGATCCATATCCTGAAGGGATATTTTGGCTAGGACGTAACCTAGATGGGTTTCCCACCGAGTAAACAAAGGAAACTGAAATTTAGCTGATTGCTGTTAATGGCTGGGAGACTGGAATTGATTGGTTTACAACAACCTCACAATGCAGGACAGGAGGGGGTTTTGAGGTGAGATTTCTTTGGGATTGGGGTTGGAAAAGTCACTTGATGGTTTAGGGAGGATGACTCATTGCTGAGGTGCCCAAGAAGGAATTAGCACATACCTCCTTAGTGGCTTTGTTTATGGGGGGCTTCCACACAATCCTAATTTGGGTTGGCTTGCTAAAATATTTTTAAGGGCCAGTCAAGACGAGGGAATAAAATGTGAAATCGTGCGCAGAAATGCCAGTTCATAGCAGCTGTCATCTGTCTCAACAACTTTTCGGCAAGATCGCTTGTGTGCGAAGCTCTCCATGTTTCCTGTTCACATGGAGGCATGCCAGCGAATCAAGATGGCAGCTGCGAGTGAATTCACAGTTTTGTACTCCCCAATTTGCTCCTGCCAAACAATTAAAAAAAAACACTAAATCCAAGGTGTGGAAGAGTGATCTTCTGCTCAAATAATAATAATAATAATAATAATAATAATAATAAAAAGGAAATAAAGCCTGTTTCATTGCCTCAGCGCACAATCACTATGGTGACAATCCAACATGGTGGTTCTGTGATCTGCCATCTTACCAAGCTCCTCCCCCTGCGTACATCTGACCAATCAGTTGTCCTCTTCAGTAATGCAATGTAATGCAATTTATTTGTCCTAACAGGCAAGGGTGTGCGTTTCTGTCAAGGTTTTTAAAAAAGACTCAGGAAAAGTCCTGGAGGCTTCTGCCACAGACTTTCCTCAACTTTTGCTCCCTCTTCCTCTGAAAAGGACAAAACACTGCAGGATCCCATTGGGACACATGGGATTCCCCATGGATTCTTAGAGGGGTTTTTTTTTCCACCATCTAGACTACACCTAAGACACCTTCCCAGGTCCTTGTGACACCTGACCTCTTTTTGGTTCATCCTGGTCAACTTGACCCCCTAGCAGTGTCCAGTATTTCCAATTATGATATATTATAGGGAGGGGGTAGTAGGGCATGCTAACACTCTCTCAACATCCCAGGAAAGTTGGTAACTCTGGAGCCATGTCTGTGAGGAAAAGGCCTCTTTTGAGATGTTCACACCAACATAGGTTGTTTAGGTTCCAGAAAATATAAACATTTTAAAAGGAGCTGTCTATTGTATGGGGTTAAAAATCACAACAATGTTGTTTTAATATTTATTTTAAACCACTAAGAGAATGTTCTCCTACGAGATAGAATAAAATGTCATAAATAAATCATGTACTTGGAGGTGTATGAGGTGACCATCTGATCACAGGTGTCTTTAGTTTTCTTACAGTAATGAATGATCTCAGGAATAATGAATAAATTGAGGTTTGCATTTATGGTCTAAGTTTGCTGCATCTTTATGCTCCGACAAAAAGGGAATTGCTGTCATTTCTCTGGTACATAACAAACAAGTGCCACATCTTTTTGAAAACCAAATATGCGGCTGTTCACACAACTGGAATTGTAGGCAAGCAATGTGGTGGTGGGGATGTCTAGCCTTTTTCAGAATCAGGTTTTTCATAGCAAATTTCCTGGTTAGGGTGCATTGGTAAAAACATTATTTGTCATCATTCATTTTGAATGCTGTAAATGTGGCAATGGGGTTTATTAATCAGTGTATGGCCTAGGTTTCAAGCTGTTTTGGAACTGCAGCATTTTGGAGACTTTTTTTTTCCAAAAAAGTGACGTGAACAGGAACTTCATGTTGCTAAAATTACCTCTCCTGGGCCTAAAATGGCTCAGGGTACCCCAAAGCATGGCAACCCCCCCTCACTTCTAGAGCCCATGGGGGGGGGAGTTAGGCAAAAAAAAAAAAAAAGCTCAGTGTGTGTGTGTGTGTGTGTGTTGCAGGGGGGCAGGGGGGAAGGCAGCCCTCCATGGTCTTGGTAAGGGTTGATTTGCCCTTAGCCTCCCATATTGGCCTAACCTTGCTTTAATGTATTCTAGATATGAATGATGACCAATAATGTTCAAGACCCCATCACACACGGCTTGTCTATACGAAGGGGAAAAAAGGCCGGATTGTTCCACAGTAATAGCAAGTTGCAGCTGCTGCACCCTGTCTTAATGGTTTTACAGCACCCATAAACTTTGCATGCCTGTTGCTGGGATGGCATCTGTGAGTAAACTACTTGCATTTTTAAATCTGCCTCCATCAAACTTTTTTTTTACCACCGCCCCCATTTCTATGGTGCTCACAAAGCAATATTTCATCTTTCTGAAAAAAGAGAGAAAAAAAAGATGACATAAATCCCCATTTTATCCCTTAGCAATCATTCGTCAAGGTGAAAATCCAACATGGCGGCAGCAGGCACTTGCCTTATAATCCAGCCCCACCCCCTGCACTCATCCAGCCATTCAGGTTTGTGTTTTCTCCTGTATGAAGAAACAAATCATGTCGAATCACTTGTCTTAATGAGTGAGAATATGCATGCCACAGAGCTTTTTAAAAAGTTGGAAAAAGCTGCGAATGCTTTTCTCACGTAGTTTTTGCTCTTTTTGGCCCCCCTCCTTCACAACACAGCGAGACAATGTGGGATCCCATTAAGACAGCTTGTATTCCCAGTGAATTCTGTGAGGAGTTTTTTACTGTATAGACAACCTCACAATGTTATTATTTCAATACCAATAAGACAGCATTATTCTAAATGACGAACAGCACCACAAACTATAACAACAGAAATCCCCTCCTTCCATGCATTTGACAATCTCAAAGAAGCACTGAACAAGTTGGAAAACAAAGTATACTCAGTTCCACAATACTAAGATAATTGTGTCTGTCAAGAGGGAGGAAAATATTCCTAGTCTTGCTAACAAATAACAATAAAACATGCCTCTACAGCGTACAATTACATCAGTGTGTTACTTTATGAGGCACTTAGAAGTCTCTGCCAGACAGTATCAATGCTGTAATTAATAATAATAATAATAATAATAATAATAATAAATTTATTTGTATCCCGCCCCGCTACAAAATGCAATCGGGGCAGCTTACAGGATTTAAAATATACATACAAAAACCTCTACCCCACCCTTAAAATACAATTAAATAATTAATCATTTAAAAAATACTTAATAAATACTAAAAAATACTAGTTCAGAGGAATACTAGTACTAATACTTAATAAATACTAAACACTAGTTCAGAGGAATACACTGGAGCATTCTAAGTACTTTAACAAACTACAGGTCCCAGGATTCCATAGTATGGAGCCATGGCAGTTGAAGTGGTATAAAACTAGTATATTTGTGCAGTGTGGATGTATTCCAGGTATATAAAGGAGCCCTGGTGGCGCAGTGGTTAAATGCCAGTACTGCAAGTCACCACATTGCAAGTTTGATTCCAGAGGGCTCCAAGGTTCACTCAGCCTTCCATCCTTTCGTAAGTTGGTAAAATGAGTACCCGGCTTGGGGGGTCAATTAGCTAACACACATTGGAAACTGCTTAATGCAGTGTAGATGTGTAAATTGCTATTGCTTAAAACAATTTGTAAGCCGCTCTGATAGCCTTGTGGCTGAAGAGCGGGGTATAATAAATAAATAAATAAATAAATAAATAAAATATTTAAGAGTGCAAAATGATGTCCAACAAGGTACTTCTCTATATATATGCTTGTGTCATGATGGAGTTCCATTCTCCTGCCTGCAGGGTGGTGCAACTCCCATCATGTGCAAGAATTACTTTGTTCGCAGAGGGGCGGGATATAAATAAATTTTATTATTTTATTTATTATTATTATTATTATTATTATTATCTGCAATCAGCAATTCTCTGATCATCATGAATGGGTAAACAAGGGGTTAAGAGAAGTAGGAGGTAGAGCTCATCTCCTGGGATAATATCATCATGACATCACACCACCAGACTAGACTGGCTAATCAGATTTTGGCAATGGTGATTTGAACATGTTTTTATGCTTTTTTTCTGAGCACATGTTAGCAGAAGAGACAATCTCTCTGAGAGGGTATGGATCTCAGAGAGCCCTGCTTGAGCCTGGCTTATAATGAGCATGTGGCCTAGCAACTCTTGGACACCAAATCTACTCCATAATGTATAGATTTCCATAATGTAAGTAGTCTTTCTTTTGTGTAGGGACAGTTTCGCTAGATCACGTCAGGGATTTTCATTTGTTTTTCTCCTTGACTGGATGTAATTCTATATTTTTACCGTATCTCTGTAACTTTAAGCTGAACCTGGAGAAAAGGGTGTTTTCTTCATGAAATGATTACCTTTTAAACATGATTTACTTGGTTGAATAAATAAGCCTTTACTTTTCATATCTATGCCAAGTTACCATATATTGGGGATATGAGAACATTCAGCAAATCATAGAATCATAGAATTGCAGAGTTGGAAGAGACCACGAGGGCCATCCAGTCCAACCCCCCTGCCACGCAGGAAATCACAATCAAAGCATCCCCGACAGATGGCCATCCAGCCTCTGTTTAAAGACCTCCAAGGAAGGAGACCCCACCACGCTCCGAGGGAGTGTGTTCCACTGCCGAACAGCTCTTACTGTCAAAAAGTTCCTCCTCATGTTGAGGTGGAATCTCTGTTCCTGGAGCTTGCACCCATTGCTCCGTGTTCCAGTCTCTGGAGCAGCAGAAAACAAGCCTGCTCCATCCTCAGCGTGACATCCCTTCAAATACTTAAACAAGGCTATCATATCGCCTCTAAACCGTCTTTTTTCCAGGCTAAACATACCCAGCTCCCTAAGTCTCTCCTCATAAGGCATTGTTTCCAGACCTTTCACCATTTTAGTTGCCCTTCTCTGGACACGCTCCAATTTGTCAATATCCTTTCTGAATTGTGGTGCCCAGAACTGGACACAGTATTCTAAGTGAGGTCTGACCAAGGCAGAATAGAGTGGCACTATTACTTCCCTTGATCTAGACACTATACTTCTATTGATACAGCCCAAAATTGCATTGGCCTTTTTAGCTGCCGCATCACACTGTTGGCTCATGTTCAACTTGTGGTCTACTAGGACTCCTAGATCCCTTTCGCACGTAGTCTCATTCAGCCAGGTCTCTCCCATCCTATATTTATGCATTTCATTTTTCCGCCCTAAATGCAGTACTTTACATTTCTCCGTATTGAATTTCATTTTGTTAACTTTGGCCCAGCTCTCCAGTCTATCCAGGTCATTCTGAATTTTGATCCTGTCCTCTAGGGTATTAGCTACTCCTCCCAATTTGGTGTCATCTGCAAATTTGATAAGTATGCCTCTAATTCCCTCATCTAAGTCATTGATAAAGATGTTGAATAGCACTGGGTCCAGGACAGAACCCTGTGGCACCCCACTGGTCACATCTTTCCAAGACGAAGAGGAGCCACTGCTGAGCACCCTTTGGGTTCGGCCGGTCAACCAATTACAAATCCATTGAACAGTTAACTTGTCTAGCCCACATTCTACAAGCTTGTTTGCAGGAATGTCATGGGGAACCTTGTCAAAGGCCTTACTGAAATCAAGGTATGCAATGTCCACAGCATTCCCTTCATCTACCAAGCTGGTAACTTTATCAAAAAAAGAGATCAGATTAGTCTGGCATGACTTGTTTCTCTGAAACCCATGCTGACTTTTTGTGATTATGGCATTGCCTTCTAAATGTTCACAGACTCTCTGTTTAATGATCTGTTCTAGAATCTTCCCTGGTATTGATGTCAGACTAACTGGACGATAGTTGTTGGGATCCTCTTTTTTCCCCTTTTTGAAGATGGGAACAATGTTTGCCCTCCTCCAGTCTGCTGGGACTTCTCCTGTTCTCCAGGAGTTCTCAAATATTATTGCCAATGGCTCTGAGATTATATTTGCCAGCTCTTTTAATACTCTTGGATGTAGTTCATCTGGTCCTGGAGATTTAAATTCATTTAGATTAAGAAGGTATTCCTGTACTACCTCTTTACTTATTTTGATCTGGATTTCCCCTATTGTGTCCTCTGTTCCATTCTCCTCAGGTTGGTCCTCCTTTTCCTTTTCTGAAAACACTGAGGCAAAGAAGGTGTTGAGTAATTCTGCCTTTTCTCTGTCCCCTGTTAGCATTTTGCCATCTTCTCCACGTAGCGGCCCTATCATTTCCTTCTTCCTCCTTTTGCTGCGGACATACCCCCAAAAAACCTTTTTATTGTTCTTAACCTCCCTAGCAAGCCTGAGCTCATTCTGCACTTTAGCTTTTCTGACTTTACTCCTACACGTGTTCTCTATCTGTTTGAATTCTTCTTTGGTGATTTCCCCCCTTTTCCATTTCCTATACATGTTCCGTTTAAAACTTAGCTCCATTGAAAGTTCTTTAGTCATCCATCCTGGTTTCTTGAGACACCTCCCATTTTTCTTCCTCAATGGTACTGTTTGAAATTGTGCCTTCAGTATCTCCCTTTTGAGAAAGTCCCATCCGTCTTGAGGTCCCTTCTCTTTTAGTATTCTTGACCATGGGATCATCCCCAGTATTTCCCTGAGTTTATTGAAATCAGCTCTCCTAAAGTCAAGAATGCGTGTCTGACTATGCCTGGCTTCTCCTTTCCATTGTATAACAAACTCCAGGAGAACATGATCACTCTCACCTAAGGATCCCACCACTTGCACCCCATTAACCAGGTCGTCTCTGTTGGTTAGGATCAGATCTAAAATAGCTGACCCCCTTGTTGCCTCTTCCACCTTTTGGACCATGAAATTGTCTTCCAGGCATATAAGGAATTTGCTAGACCTTGTAGTTTTGGCTGAGTTAGATTGCCAGCAAATATCAGGATAGTTGAAGTCACCCATCACTACTACATCTCTCCTTTCTGCATGTATGTTCATCTGTTCTAGAAAGGCAACATCCAATTCCTCCGTCTGATTTGGGGGTCTGTAGTAGAGTCCCACAATAACATCCCTTTTGTTTCCCTCCCCTTTAATTTTTATCCAGATGCTCTCCACCTGGCTTCCAGTATTGATGTCATGGATCACTTCACTGGTGTAAATATCCCTGACATATAATGCTATTCCTCCTCCTTTCCTGTTTGGCCTGTTTCTCCTATAAAGGTTATACCCCTCTATTCCTACATTCCAATCATGAGACTCGTCCCACCAGGTTTCAGTAACGCCTATTATATCATATTTGTTTTGTAGTGCAAGGAGTTCAAGTTCATCTTGCTTATTTCCCATGCTCTGTGCATTAGTGTAGAGACATCTGAGACCATGTGTTCCCTTTACTTGCTCCCTGTGCAAGTTTTTTTGCCTCCCACTGTTGGGTCCTTGCGCTGTTTGCCTTGTTCCCTCTATGACAGTTTGACTATTTTCTCCAGCCCTTTTGCCTTCCAGAATACTGTCTCCCTCCCCCATTTGACTCAGTTTAAAGCCCTCCTGATCAAATTCTTGAGACTGTTGGCAAAAATGTTTCTTCCAACTGTTGTAAGATGCACCCTATCTCTTGCCAGAAGTCCCCCCGCATGGAAGCGCAGTCCATGATCCAAGAATCCAATTTGTTCTCGGCGACACCATCTACGGAGCCAGTTGTTTACGTCGGCTATTTTCCTCTCCCTTCTTGGACCATGCCCTTCAACTGGCAGAAGAGACGAGATGACCACCTGTGCGTTCATTTCTTTCAGCTTCCTCCCCAGGGCCTCATAATCTCTTCTGATCTTGGGAAAGCTGTGCCTTGCAGTATCATTGGTTCCCACATGGACCAAAAGGAAGGGGTAATGATCTGTAGGCTTGACGAGTCTTGTCAGCCTCTCGGTCACATCACAGATCTTTGCCCCAGGGAGACAACACACCTCCCGAGTCATCTTGTCAGGCCCACATACCACTGCTTCTGTACCCCGCAGCAAGGAGTCCCCCACCACCACCACATGCCTCCGCTGAGGCTTCGCAGCTGCTGTTCCTTGCGGTGGTCCTCTCAAGGTCCCCTGCTCTACCCCTGAAGTCTGTCCATGCTGTTCTTCCTCGTTGTCCTTGATAAGGGAAAGGGCTTCGAATCGATTCTGTAGCTGCAAGCTGCTGGAAGAATCCCTGGATTTTCTTGTTCTGTGTGTGACATTCCTCCAGCTGTCTACTTCCTGTGTGTGTGAAGTGACCCTCTCCTCCACAGTCACTTTGTTCTGAATGTGGTGAACTTCACTGGGAAATACCTTTACAAAACAAGGCAGCCATAAAACGGATGGCTTTTAAACTTCCTTGGAAAGTACAGCAAATTAGCAGAGTACACACACAGCAGTTTTGTCTGTGTACCCGATTCCAAGCATGCAAAACACACGCACTAAGATAACAACATCCTATTTACCCAAGTTACTTTTCTAGCATAATAAGGACTCAAAAACTCTTAAAGTAGGTAGAAGTATAAAAACAGCTTTACTCACATATCCAGAGCATTTCATATAGCAGAACAGCAGCAAAAATGATTACTTGTAGTCTAAACTACTAAAATGACTAAAAACAACATGGTTACAAATGAAGATACGGTATGTAGGACCTCTGAGTAGGAGGTCCACTCTCTAAGAAATCATGATGGTGCGTGCCACCACATGGCTAGCTTCTAAGACAAAGAGAACACATGGACACTCCTCTTTCCTTAGAAGCCCCATCAGAATTCAAAAGGAAGTTACATCAGACATTCTGTCTGCTTCTATCAGTTAACCCTTTAGCAGTAAAAACATCTCAACTTATTGGATTGCAAACTACATATCCCAAAACCATGTACCTGTCTTGGGTCATGGTACATTGATATTCTCCTCTGTTTCTGTTGAGAAAGGAGGGAGGTTGGTAAAACCTCAGCCAAGGCTGGAAAGGCCCTAGGTACCCTGACAGTCTCCTCTTGGTCCATTAAAAAGGAGAATCTTAAAATCAAGATGTGGTGGTTGTGAAGGAGAGACATAGTTCTGAGATTTCCAGGCTAGAGGAGTCCCTGGGAGTGTATCTAGGAGAATCCAGCTTGAGGGTTCTTAGGCAGGAGGAATCCTGAGCTGGATCCCAAAAAGTAGCCTTGCTTCTCAGCTGTGTGTGCAGCCACAGAGGCCAGGCTACTTCACAGGTTTTCTGAGGAGCTCTTTTCTATGTCCCACTGGTGGGAGCAATGGAGTATGTAATTGTGTGGGAAATGGCCTTATCTGCTGTGCCACCCTGCTATGGCATGGCCTCCCCTTGGAAACCCAATTGGTACCAATATTGCTTTTATCCCAATGGCAAGTTAAAACTTGGCTTTTAAGTAAATCCTTTGAGGCCTAATGATTTTCTCCAAATCTGTACATATATGCATGGTTTTAACTTCTTAACTGTTCCATTGTTTAATTTCTTCTTAGATTGTTTATTTTTTAATTTTTTAAATTATTTAAACTAATTTTATTGTAAACTTCCAGAGATCTTATGGCATAGGGTGAGATATCTCTCTCTCTCTGGCTTTTCTTCGCAAACGAAGATTCAGGAAGGACTCATCCCGCGCCTTCTGCAAGCGCGCTGATGACTAAAAAGGCCAATCCGAGATAAACAAGTCCGGTTGCAAAAAGCGCAGCAGAAGGACTCCTTGGGTGATGTTTTTGGGTTGTGATTCTTTCTGCGTTGTCATTTCTCTTCAAGACTTGTTCATCGTGAGTTCTCAAATAAGGCTGCAGCATTGTGGATATTGCGTCTCCATGTCTCCCGATGTGAGGCCAGGGCGGACCACTGTTGGTGATCAATTTGGCCGAGCCTGAGATGTTGTTTCAGGGAGTCTTTGTATCGCTTTTTTGGAGCGCCCCTCTTACGCTGACCCGTGGCGAGTTCACCGTAGAGTAGTATTTTTGGGAGGCGATGGTCCTCCATCCTAGAAACGTGACCTGCCCAGCGCAGCTGTGTTCTCAATATCATGGCCTCAATGCTGGTGATCCCTGCTTGTTCAAGGACAGCAACATTCGTCACATAGTCACTCCAGTGTATATTTAGGATTGTGCGTAGACAGCGCTGATGAAAGCGCTCGAGGAGTCGTAGGTGGTGGCGATAGGTGACCCATGTTTCAGATCCATAAAGGAGGATAGACAGTACGATGGCTCTATACACACTGATTTTTGTGCTTTGCCTCAGGTGTTTATTGCTCCAGACTCTTTTGTGAAGTCTTCCAAATGCACTATATGCCTTTGCTAATCTGTGATCGATCTCTTTGTCAATCTTGGCATCTGAGGAGATGATGCTTCCCAGGTAGGTGAACTGCTGAACGGACTTGAGCACTGATTTGCCGACGGCAATGTGGGGATGGTGGTGTTCGTCCTGTGGTGCAGGCTGGTAAAGAACTTCTGTTTTCTTCAGGTTGACTTCTAGCCCAAACAGCTCTGCAGCTGTTGCAAAGCAGGACGTTAGGCGCTGCAGAGCTGCTTCTGTGTGGGCAACAAGGGCAGCATCATTGGCGAAGAGCAGCTCACGGACTAGATAGTTTAGAGTCTTAGTGTGAGCCCTCAGACGGCTTAAGTTAAACAAGCTACCATCAGTACGGTAGCGTATATAGATGCCGTCGTCTTCTTCAAGCTCTGCCATAGCCCTTTGGAGCATCGTGCTAAAGAAGATTGTAAATAAAGTTGGTGCAAGAACACAACCTTGCTTCACTCCATTAGTTATTAGAAAGGGCTCTGAAAGAGCATCGCCATATCTGACTTGACCACGCTGGCCCTCGTGTAGCAAGATAATCATTTTAAGGAATTTGGGGGGACATCCTAGTTTTTCCAGGATCTGCCACAGACCTTTTCTACTTACAGTGTCAAAGGCTTTGGTGAGGTCGACAAATGTTACATAGAGACCCTTGTTCTGCTCCCTACATTTTTCTTGCAGTTGCCTAAGGGCAAATACCATGTCTGTAGTACTCCTATTGGCTCTGAAGCCACATTGGCTTTCAGGGAGAAGTTCTTCTGCAATAGCAGGAACTAATCTGTTCACGAGTATCCTTGCAAGGATTTTTCCAGCAATAGAGAGCAGTGTTATGCCTCGATAGTTTGAGCAGTCGGATTTTGCTCCTTTCTTCTTGTACAGGGTGATGATGACTGCATCTCGGAGGTCTGATGGCAGTTCCCCTTTTTCCCAGCAATTCACAAGGAATTCGTGGAATTTTTCGTGGAGTGCATGACCTCCGTGTTTCCAAGCTTCAGGTGGGATTCCATCAATCCCAGCTGCCTTGCCGTTTTTCATCTGCTGTATGGCCATAAGGGTCTCTTCCAAAGTGGGAGCTATGTCCAATTCATTTCTCATTGGTTTTTGTATCATATGTTGGATAGCTGAGCCTTGGACTACTCGGTTGGTGCTAAAGAGACTTTGAAAATGTTCAGCCCAACGATTCAAGATGGAGGCTTTATCGGTAATTAATGTTTGACCATCTGTACTGTATAAGGAGCTTTGGACCTGATAAGTAGGTCCAAACACTGCTTTAAGAGCTTCATAAAATCCTCTATGATCACCCTGATCTGCACAGCGTTGTGTCTTTTCTGCTAAATTGATCCACCACTTGTTCTGCATGTCTCGGAGTTTTTGTTGTAGTTTGCTACATGTGAGGCGGAAAGCTGCTTTTCTTACATGACAGGTTGGCTGGGCGAGGTATGCCTGGTGAGCAGCTCTCTTCCTTGCCAACAGCTCCTGGATCTCTTGGTTGTTTTCATCAAACCAGTCTTGATTTTTCTTGTGGGAGAACCCGAGGGATTCTTCTGCAGACTGGAGGATACTGTTTTTGATATGTTGCCAAAGCACTGTAGGAGAAGGATCTGTAGGATGGTCTTCAAGTTTCGTTTGTAGGTTTGCCTGGAAGTTGTCTCTCATGGTAGCTTGTTGAAGATTGTTGACTTGGAGCCTCTTCTTTAAGATGCCACCCCTCTTAGGTTTGAACTTAAGATGAAGATTTAGTTTACATCTGACGAGGCGATGATCTGTTTGGCATTCTGCACTGGGCATCACTCGGGTATGACGGACATCACGAATGTCTCTCTGACGGACTAGAACATAGTCAATGAGGTGCCAATGTTTGGATCGGGGATGCATCCAGGTTGTCTTCAATCTATCTTTCTGCTGAAAGATTGTGTTTGTAATAGTCAGCTGTTGTTCTGCACAGAACTCTAGCAGGAGGCGTCCGTTATCATTGCAATTTCCAACACCATGCTTGCCTAAGACACCTTTCCAGGCTTCGGAGTTCTTTCCTACTCTGGCATTGAAGTCACCACGGATAATAATTTTATCTTCTACAGGGACTTTTTGTATGAGTTGGCGTAGGTCTGTGTAGAATTTGTCTTTCTCTACAGGGTCGGCTTGCATAGTTGGGGCATATACACTAAAGAGAACAACATGTGGGAGGTGTAAGGAAATAATGCGATCAGAGTGTCCTGTTGGCAAGGTTTCGAGTTTGGAGGCAATGGAGTTTTTAATCATGAAGCCTACTCCTGAAAGATGTTTTTCGGTTTTGGGTTTGCCAGACCAGTAAAGTGTGTAGCCGGCGCCATGTTCTTTAAGGCTGCCTTCCTCATGGAAGCGAACTTCACTAAGAGCAGCGATGTCAATATTAAGCCGTGATAGTTCAAGGGCTATTAGGGCAGAACGACGCTCAGGCCGTCCACTATCTTTAGAGTCTTGCATGGTTCTGATGTTCCAGCATGCAAGTGTCAGTTTATTTACACCTTTGGAGGCCGGTGTGTGCCTTTGTTTCTTTGCCTTGGTTTGACCGCATCAGAAGATTCCCGTTGGCCGCGGCTAGCCAACCAGGTAGTTGGGGATGAGCTTTCGTTAGGCCACCTTTTCTAGGCCCCTCTCCATATGGAGCAAGCAGTGCTCTCCTTAAAAAAGGCTGCTTGGTCATTCAGGATGCTGCCGAACAAGACTGTCATCTCCCGGGTCAGCCTCGAGCGACCAATGTCCTGAACCGCCTGCATGCAGGGTTGGGGCTGCGGCTTCCAGTGCATCTTTACACCTGCCGGTTTCGTCCCTCGCCAGTCGCTACAGGGCTTTTTTGGAAATGGATTTGTCCTTCGAGCCTGTGCAATGGATTTTTCTGGTGGAGCGCAGCGTGCACAGAACTGGCCTCACCCTTTAAACCAGAGATTCATCTGCCGTGGCCTTGCAAGCATGGACGTGGCAGCGAGGTCCTCGGGCCGTAGGTTTGATTAGAGTTTCCTTCTCTTAGATGGTTGACCTTACAGGGTTGGACGAGCACCATCTGCCCGGGTTTGGGATTGGAGTTTTCCTTCTCCTAGGACGGTTGCCAGAAGGCTAGAGAGCCCATCCTGCCCTTTGACGCTCTTTGTCAGACCCTTCGGTTTTGACCTGTCTGGCATGGGAGACCCTACCAGTGGCTATTATGCCACCGCCAGCATAGCTCAAAACATCATTAGGGTACGCAAGCCTCTCTCCCACGACAAGGGGGCGTCAATGGAGAGGAGGGTGAGATATAAAATGTTAATAACTATATGATTTGGAATGTTGTAATCCAGCTTGCTGCAATGCAAGGGCTGTATAGCCTGTCTGAATCCCACCCCTCCTACATCAAACCATTGCTCAGCCAGAGTGACTGGCCAGTGTAAAGGGCAATTGGGTGCTATTACAATATTTGAAAGTTATCCAAAAACATCCACTTGGTTGTCCTTTTGATCTGTTATGAAGGCCAATTGAGCAAAAGGCAATGGGAAGCACTGTTCTTTTGCCCCCATCCAGTGAAGGATGCTGACTCCCATATTAGTGTCATGGTGAATCCACTCTGAATTTTGGATAGCTTTAAAGGAGGTATCCAAGGTGCCAAACACTGTTTGAAGATACTCTCCAATATTTTACAGAACTCCTTCAAAGACTGGATTAAAACCTGGAGTGGAATCAACACCCCACTGACATGGGAGTCACCAGCCATCACAGTACAGATGGTTTTCATGTATTTTACCAAACCATAGGTCCCAGGATTCCATAGTATGGATCCATGTTTCTGTCTATAGTATGGAGCCATGTGTTATACTAAACTTTTTGTTATAATAAACAATTTAGTCTCTTCTAGTTTTGTATGAATAGCTATTTTCATACACTCTCATTTTTGTATCAACCAGATTACAAACCAGACTCTGGAAAGGCTATATTTTTGAACTACAGCTCCCACTTGCTGGTTGGGGATTGTGAGTCCAAAACTGTACCACTTCCAAGCTCTGAAACAAACATAATCAGCCATTCCCACCCCATTTCTCCAACAGCCTTTCCAGAAAGGAGAAACAGCCTCCTATTTGTCTAGAACAGGGATGGACAACTATATTGTAGGCCAACTTTTGCCCTTCCCTTCCAGACTGCACTATCGCTTTGGACTTACTGAAGTGTTGTCATGCTATTTGCAGATGTCATTGTGGGCAATTTTCTCCTGTTTTTCCTGGAAGGGAGTTGGAGGGTTTTTTTTGTTTGTGAGGGAGTGATTTGAATCACCACATCTGTGAGCAGTTTGGCTTTGTCTAGGCATACCTTGGGAAGAAAGATCTCCCCAAAGTCAGTTCAATTAAGAAAAAAAAAAATCTTTTTTTTTTTTTTTTTTTGAGGAGTTGGGAAGCTTTGGGGATCACCAGTCGGGCTTGGATAGCTGCAGCAGTGGAATTTAGGGCTACATGTGCCCTGCAGGCTACACTTTCCCTAATGTTGACATAGATAAACAAAGAAGCAAGAGAGAAGAAAGAAGTTCATCTCTAGAAAATGGAGTTCTGCCCAGGCCAAAAGTGTGGATCTGGATCTCTCTTTTGTCCACCAAGCCCCTCTTCCTTGGGGGAACTAACACAGCCATCCCATTCAGTCCTTGAAGCAGGATGACCAGCTTTTCCTCTCTCTCTTTCTCTCTCTCAAACTGGCTTTACTTTCATGCTTGTAAGAGCATTCTGACACAGAGAAATTAATTGGCTAAAGCTTTCCCCCCTCAGAACTTCCTCCATTCTTGGTTTTACTGAATGATCTGGACTGTGTGTTTAAGAGGCATTACATAGATTGTTCATAATACTGCCATCAGTGCCAAACACCTTTTTGCTTGAGACAGGTTCAATTAAAATGCTGTAATTAATGAATTAATGGATCAATTGAACTGATTAATTGATAAATGCTTTCAGTCTTAATTAACAGTGATATGGCCTATGAAAGCTACCTGTGCTGTTAAATGCTAAAGTCCACTGATAAATAGAAAGAAGATGCCTCAGTTTGGGTACAAATGATAAGGTACACAATTAGGGAGATGACCTGTAAAAAGAAAAGGAAAACAAATGATTAAGGGGAGGCGAACTAAAGAATTAAAGATGAGAATCTGCCCTGGTAAAGTCTTCTATGTGCTGTAGTGCTCCACACTTGGAAGAGATTTGTTTACTCCTTTGCACATTTTTGCTGCTTACCATACATGTATCTGATGGGCTCATTTTGCTTACTGCTCTTGAGAAATAGATCCCATTTCATGCTCACTGAACATAGTTGTTGTGTGTCTTCAAGTCGATTCTGAATTATGGTAATCTATCTTGGGTTTTTCTTGGCAAGATTTGTTCAGAGGGGGTTTGCCATTGCCTTCATCTGAGGCTGAGAGAGTGTGACTTGCCCAAGATCGCCCAGCGGGTTTCCATGGCTGAGTGGAGATTTGAATCCTCATCTCCTTGTGTTGGGTGACCTTCACTTGAACCTAAGTTTGGTTTGCCCTGGTCTACCTTTAGACCTCGCAAACTGTCCAGTATAGCCAAATTTTGAATTATTAGAGGAAAAGAGTGTAATGCTGGATAACACTCAAGACACAGTCCAGCACTCAGACCACTACACTACACAGCCTCACTGAGAATCCTCATTCCATTTTGGAAGGTTCTGGAGTCCCCCCACCCTCCGGATTTATTTATTTATTTATTTATTTAGGAATCCTATGCATTTATTGAAAAAAATAAGTAACACCTAATTTGTCCAGTGGGACTTATTGTCATGTGAGCATGCATCAGATTCCATCCTTGCAGAGCAAGTTTCTATCCTTGTCCTTTTGACACAGTGTAAAGTTTTGGGGAGAAATGTCTTGCTGGAGGAGTGGTGTGCCTGACTGGAGAATCATGGAGGTTGTAATGGTGGGATGGAAATAACGCTATTATCCAGATGTTGCTGGATTGCAGGTGTCAGAAATCCTAGTCCACAATGATGAGGAATGCCATCCAACAACACAGAGTCAAGAATCATAGACTTGGAAAGGACCATGAGGGCCATCTAGTGCAACCATTAGCCATGCAGGAATACATTCCCAAAAGATGGCCATCCAACCTCTGCTTAAAGTCCTCCAAAGTAGGAGAATCCTGCACTTGCAGAGGCACCAACCTTTTGTTGAACAGCTTGCTCTCTCAGGAAGGTCTTTCAAATGTTTACGTAGAATCTTTTTTCTTGTAATTTGAATCCAATGATTCATGCCCTAGTCTTGGGAGCAGCTGGAAAAAAGCTTGCTCCATCTTCTATATGACATGGCTTCCAATATTTAGGGAAGGCTATCATATCACTTCTCGGTCTTCTCCAAGCTAAATGTATTTAACTCCCTAAATTGTTCCTCTTAAGACTTGGTTTCCATACCTTTGACCACCTTGGTCATTCTCCTTTGGATATGTTCCAGCTTTTCAATATCCTCCTTGAAGTGTGGGGTCTGATTCCCTACCCTTCTGAATTAGGCTGAGGAGGATACAGACCTTTTCCTCCAACCCAGAACCAAGTCAGGTGCCCCAAACATCATCTTCTTCCCCTCCCCCTACTCCACCCAGAATTTTTATCCAGGCAAGACAGTAGGATGAAATTACATAGAGTATAATATACACTCTATAAATATTTTTCAATTCAAGTCATTCATACAGTCCATAGGCCCATCAAATAACAGACAAGATGTACCTTAATAGATAAAACCATAATACTAGACCAATAAAATTAGAATACTTATTGATAGACTTTTCTGGAGCTCATCCAACTTATTCACCTATTAACTTCCCTCTCGTTGGTCTTAATGACCACAAATAAGAACTTAGCAACTGACAAGGTAATATTAGAACATTTATCCTCTAATAAGAATTTGACATAGAACCTCTCCAAATGGCCAGATAGATGGCATAGCAAGGGAGAAATCAGTTGTTTATGACTCTGAGAATGAAGAATGCAGGATAGTAGGATATGAGACATGGCTTCCACCTCCTGCAACCCACATGGACAGAGCCTTGATGCAAATGGCACAGCCCTGCATATCTACCATACAACATTGCTAAAGGAAAAACATTACATCTGGCCTTCATAAATAATATGTGATAGATTGGTACACAGCCAAGTTCTTTATGTAATCAGCCAGCGCAAATGAACCTGAATATGGTATATGCAATGCACTAGGTGAGCATGATAGAAAGGATTTAGCCCACAAATTGCAAAAGATAATGTCCTGAAGTCTTTGTTTAACTGTTTTCAAGGCTGTGTCATAACCCAGGTTTAGAAGGAAGGATGGTAAAAGCCCAATTGTGGTGCTTTTGGGGCAATATACTCTATAAATATAATATTATATATGAAGTCAAAGGCTTTAATAATATTATATAATTATATAGTATTTCTCTCTCTGGCTTTTCTTTGCAAATGAAGATTCAGGAAGGACTCATCCTGCACTTTTGTAAGTGAACTGATGAAAAGGCCAATCCGAGATAAACAAGTCCAGTTGCAGAAAGCACAGCAGAAGGTCTCTTTGGTTGATGTTTCTGGGTTGTGATTCTTTCTGCGTTGTCGTTTCTCTTCAAGACTTGTTCGGCATGAGTTCTCAAATAAAGCTGCACAATTGTGGATAGTGCATCTCCGTGCCTCCAGATGTGAAGCCAGGGCGGACCATCATTGGTGATCAATTTGGCCAAGCCTGAGATGTTGTTTCAGGGAATCCTTGTATCGCTTTTTTGGAGCGCCCCTCTTACGCTGACCCATGGCGAGTTCACCATAGAGTACTATTTTTGGGAGGCGATGGTCTTCCATCCTAGAAACGTGCCCTGCCCAACGCAGCTGTGTTCTCAATATCATGGCCTCCATGCTGGTGATCCCTGCTTGCTCAAGGACAGCAACATTTGTCACGTAGTCAGTCCAGTGTGTATTTAGGATAGTATGTATACAGCACTGATAAAAATGTTCGAGGGGTCCCTTATTAACCCTTTCCTCTCCCATGCTTTACTTGTTTAGAGTCTGTTGCTCCTTACAAGCTCTAATTCTAGAAGTGAGCCATGAAATGCTGAAACTAGAGTATAGAAATGCTTGGAGAAATGGACTGTGTGGGCAGAGTGGGTGAGGGGAGAGTGGGTCAGATAAGCAGATATGCTAATTATGGAAAGAACACAGAACCTGCAGCTGGTCACAAAGCTCAGTGGTCCAAGCTCTGGGGCAGCTATGGGTCATTGTCCCATGAGGCTCGTATTTTGGAATTACAGCAAGATGGTAGCAGATGTGGCCCTTACTCATCTCATGACATCATCTCTATCCCACTGCTGTCTTGCTGTTCATATATATGTACTAATGTGTATAACTCTTTAAATCACATCTATACCAAAGCTGCTTTCTTAACATGACTTTGCCCTCTCATTGTCACAATTTTCTTTCATAATTATCTTAATCGCGCCTAGTTTTTCCTTTCTTTTTGAAACGTTGCTCTTTATGTAAGGATATGTTTTCACGGAAGCTTCTTCCCTTTCTGCAGCTGGGTTCTGTCTTAACATGTCATTCTGGAGTGCATTATCTTGTTGAGAAAACAGTATAAAACCCTTCAGTTCTGGCTTATGATGCCACTTATAATAGTTCTAAGTAAAACACGCACACACCAGTATCAACATAGGTTTCAACATGATACTCATTTATTGCTGAGAGAACAGAGATGAGTTTTACAATTGTGCCTCCTTCAACATTATCCTGATATAGCTCCAAAAGTTTTTGAAGAACTTTTCTCCAGAGGTTTCACCTGTAAGGAAGGAGCAGTAGCCAGCATGGCATGCTGATTGGACTGTTGGAATATGACTCTGGAAACAAAAGTTTGAATCCCCACTTGGCCATGAAACCCACTGGGTGACCTTGGACAAGTCACACACTCTCAGCCTCAGAAAACTATGTCATAGGCTTGTGTTAGGTTGCCATAAGTCAGAAACAACTTGATGCCCGGCAACAACAAAGGAAGGAGCATATCAGTCTATTTCCAGCCTACATTACTTTTCTGTGTATCCATTGATAAGTCGGTCCTTTCCAGTTTCCATAGCTTGCATTTATTTTTATTTAAATGAAATGAAAAAGAAAAAAATAGCATTATTTAGTAATTTCCCACAATATCTCTCTCACTGGCTTTGCTTCGCAAACGAAGATTCAGGAAGGACTCATCCCACGCTTTCTGCAAGCACGCTGATGACTAAAAAGGCCAATCCGAGATAAACAAGTCCGGTTGCAAAAAGCACAGCAGAAGGTCTCCTTGGGTGATGTTTTTGGGTTGTGATTCTTTCTTCGTTGTCATTTCTCTTCAAGACTTGTTCAGCGTGAGTTCTCAAATAAGGCTGCAGCATTGTGGATAGTGCGTCTCCGTGCCTCCCAATGTGAGGCCAGGGTGGACCACTGTTGGTGATCAATTTGGCCGAGCCTGAGATGTTGTTTCAGGGAGTCTTTGTATCGCTTTTTTGGAGCACCCCTCTTACGCTGATCCGTGGCGAGTTCACCGTAGAGTAGTATTTTTGGGAGGCGATGGTCCTCCATCCTAGAAACATGCCCTGCCCAGCACAGCTGTGTTCTCAATATCATGGCCTCAATGCTGGTATGCTGCTTTAAAAGTAACCATTCCCAACAAACACACAGCAAACACCCCTAATAGATGGGGGTCTTAGACAGAATTTTCTTAATAAACACATTTTGGTATATAGTTCTTGAACTGATTACAGCATTGCAAAACTTGCAGAAGGACAAAGTCCAAAGAAAAATGGTATCCAATCTAAATATTAGTCCAGAAAGATCAATTTAGGTAGATCTTGCTGGTATTTTACCCAGGAGAAACGGTAAGATTTGTTGCTTTCTCCACATAGTACAGGGGAAGAACTTTTTCAGCCCAGGGACTGGATTCCAATTTAGGAAGGGTCCCAAGAGCTATATCCGAGCAGTGGGAGGGGCTAAGGGCATAGTCCAGATCTAAAGCAAAGTGGGTCAGGCCATAGCTTATCCTTACCCATTTGAAGATTTCCCCCCTTGCCAAGCACATGAAGCCCAGCTATGAATGTCTACTCAGAAGTCAGACCCAGTACAACACCTTTCTGGGCTACAAACCAGAAATCAGATTCTGGCAACATCTTCCTGTGCAACAAACCATATAGTTGAACAACAACAAAAAAATCAATGACACTGAAAAATATTAACATCTTTAGACACCATTCTTTATAAAACATTTCAGTAATCAAAAATGGCTTGAGGTGATGGTGAAGAGTTGCAAATTTGGAACTCCCAAATGTGTTGCTTTAAACGGATATAGAAGAAACCCCCTGGGAACAGTGTTCATAGATTTTTCTCATCAAGTCTCTGTCTACATGCATAAGATTTTCCATTTCTGGAACAAGATTTCCCTCCAGATTTAGGTTAAGGTTATTGGGAACACATTCATTATATGGAAATGCATAATAAGCACAAAATAATGCATTAAAATGACCACATGCAAACTTCTTTGCAGGTCAACAACTAAAAAAAATCAGCTTACTCATCACGCACGTATGCCTCTCAATCTGAAGTTAGCAAGCTACATGCATGTATAACAATGAGGGAGAGATCTATTAACACATTCGGAATTTAGGTACAATGTGGGGTCATTTTAATGCACTGGTGTATGCTTGCTACTTATGCATTTTAACAAGATAAACCTTTCCCAGTAACCTTAACCTAATTCTGAGTTGTGGCTAAGGCAATCTGAGGCCCTGTTATGAGTCTCACCTCTCAGCCCTACCATTGTTCAGAGTGAGGTGATAATTGTCTGTTGGTCAATCTGGCCCTTTTAAAGGAGGGGATACTGGGGGCAATTGTCATCAGCCTCACTAACGGAGGAGACTCAGAAATGATCACACCAACACTGGCAGTACTGTGTTGTTACCAACTCATATCTTTCAGAATCTCACTAGCTTGAGCAACACAAACTTACCTGTAAAAACCTCCATCACAATGATGCATTCAAAATGAACAGAATGAGTTTCAAGGATAAATGTAAAGTATTATATTTGGGCTGAAAATATGAAATGCACCAATATAGGTAAATGTGAAAAAGACCTAGGGTCCTTGTAAACCACAAGCTAAACATGAATCAACAGTGTGATAGTGTGGCCAAAAACATCAGTGTAATTCTAGACTGGATCAACAGGAATAGAGAGATCAAGGGATCATAGTCCCACTCTATTCTGCTTTTATTTATTTATTTATTTATTTATTTATACCCCGCTCTTCAGCCACAAGGCTATCAGAGCAGCTTACAAATTGTTGTAAGCAATAGCAATTTACACATCTACACTGCATTAAACAGTTTCCAATGTGTGTTAGCTAATTGCCCCCACAAGCCGGGTACTCATTTTACCGACCTACGAAAGGATGAAAGGCTGAGTGAACCTTGGAGCCCGCTGGTGACTTGCAATGTGGTGACTTGCAGTAATGGCATTTAACCACTGCGCCACCAGGGCTCTCTGTTTGGCCAGACCTCGCCTGTTCTGGGCATCGCAGTTCAACTAGGAATGTAGAACATATCCAGACAAGCTGGGACGTATCTATAGGAGGGTGAGCAAGATGGGAAAAGGTTTGGAAATTAAGTCCTATGAGAAAAACCTTAGGGAGCTGGGTGTTTTTAGCCTGGCCAAGAGAACATGGAGAGGTGATATAATAGCCATCTTAAAATATGTTAAGGGATGTCATGTAGAATGCAGAGCAAGCTTGTTTTCTGCTACTCCACAGACTGGGGCCCATCTACACAAGGGGGAAAAACTAGAGTACCTCATAGTAGTGACATTTTGCAGCAGCAGCAACATGTCTTAATAGTGCTTTTGGCCTCAGAAGCCCCTATAAGCCTCGCATTCCAGATGGCTGTAGTGAGTTATTTACTCATGTTAGTTCTTCACCGCTGCCAATTTTAAAAAAAAGTTGTCCAGGGTATATATGCTGGAGGGATATAATAATATTCCAATTTAATAGGAAAGCAAAACAACAACTCCCACCCCCATTTTATCGCCTTAGTGATTGGTCGCTAAGGTAAAAATCCAATATGGCAGCAGCAGGCTAGCAACCATTGCCCCCGCTCTCACCTGGCCAATGAGCTTTGTGCTTTCCTTTGAATCGCTTTTCATTCTCTTGTCCTAACAAGCAGGAATGCGCATAGATTTTTTAAAAATCTATGGGAAAAGCTGTGAAGTCTTTTCCTGCATTGTTTTGCTGTTTTGCTCCCCCTTCTTCCGAATAGTGTGGATTGATGCATGGTCCCATTTAGATAAGTAGGATTCCCAGCAAATTCCATGAGGGTTTTTTTTTTTTTTTTTTACCATTTAGACAACCCCTAGGACATTAATCAATGGATTCAAATTGCAAAAAAGGAGAATTGACCTAAATATTAGGAAGAATCTGTTGATGATAAGAACTGTTTGACAGTGGAATGGAGTGCCCCAGAGATCAGTGGATTGGAGGCTGTCAAACAAAGGTTGGTTGGCCATTGCTTGGGAATGCTTTAGTTGTGTATTTCTGCATGGTAAGGGACTGGACTGCATGGCCCTTGTGGGTCCAGCTCTATTATGCTATGATCCTACTTTGTTTTTCTTTAAGGAACCCACTGTCCTCTCCATGTTATTCTTAGAAGAATCCAGTGAGGAGGGTTAGGCTGAGAGTAGCTTTAGAAACCCACCAATGGCACTATCTTCCCATGGTGACAGGATTGCATGCTCCCGTGAGGCAAGAGATTATGTTGATGGTAGCAGTGCTGGTGGTAGGGTCTCCCATGTCAGACAGGCTTTTGCTGAGGAGCCAGAGTAAATGTACCTAACATCTATTGGGCAGCAGCAGTGGTGGTGGTGGTGACACTGGCAGAGGAGACAATAGAAGTGTCACCATTGTTAATGCTTATTAGTACTGTGCATAACAAGGCATGGTAAACCTCCTTTTGAGGATCTTTTACTACAACACTCCCATGATGAGGCAATCCAAAATGAAACAAGAAATAGTGCCAAAAGATGAAACTTCCAGGTTGGATGGCACTCCGTGAGCAACTGGGATAGAGCCGAGGACAACTATGAGTAGCGCTGTGGCTAACAGTGTAAGTGGACTCAAGCCGAAAGGACATTCAGCTGCTGACGTGCTTGGAGGTGAGAGGAAAGTCCAACACATATTATAGGAACATGGAATGTGAGAAGCATGAATCGTAGAAGGTAGGTAATCTCTGGCTTTTCTTCGCAAACGAAGATTCAGGAAGGACTCATCCCGCGCTTTCTGCAAGCGCGCTGATGACTAAAAAGGCCAATCCGAGATAAACAAGTCCGGTTGCAAAAAGCACAGCAGAAGGTCTCCTTGGGTGATGTTTTTGGGTTGTGATTCTTTCTGCGTTGTCGTTTCTCTTCAAGACTTGTTCGTCGTGAGTTCTCAAATAAGGCTGCAGCATTGTGGATAGTGCATCTCCATGCTTCCCGATGTGAGGCCAGGGCGGACCACTGTTGGTGATCAATTTGGCCGAGCCTGAGATGTTGTTTCAGGGAGTCTTTGTATTGCTTTTTTGGAGCGCCCCTCTTACGCTGAGCCGTGGCGAGTTCACCGTAGAGTAGTATTTTGGGGAGGTGATGGTCCTCCATCCTAGAAACATGCCCTGCCCAGCGCAGCTGTGTTCTCAATATCATGGCCTCAATGCTGGTGATCCCTGCTTGCTCAAGGACATTAACATTCGTTACATAGTCAGTCCAGTGTATATTTAGGATTGTGCGTAGACAGCGCTGATGAAAGCGCTCGAGGAGTCGTAGGTGGTGGCGATAGGTGACCCAAATAGTGCCACTCTATTCTGCCTTGGATAGACCTCACCTAGAATACTGTGTCCAGTTCTGGGCACCACAATTCAAAAAGGATATTGACAAATTGGAGCATGTCCAGAGAAGGGCAACTAAAATGGTGAAAGGTCTGGAAACCATGCCTTATGAGGAGAGACTCAGGGAGCTGGGTATGTTTAGCCTGGAAAAAAGACGGTTAAGAGGCGATATGATAGCCTTGTTTAAGTATTTGAAGGGGTGTCACGCTGAGGATGGAGCAGGCTTGTTTTCTGCTGCTCCAGAGACTGGAACACGGAGCAATGGATGCAAGCTCCAGGAACAGAGATTCCACCTCAACATTAGGAAGAACTTTTTGACAGTAATAGCTGTTCGGCAGTGGAAAGCACTCCCTTGGAGCGTAGTGGGGTCTCCTTCCTTGGAGGTCTTTAAACAGAGGCTGGATTGCCATCTGTCGGGGATGCTTTGATCAAGATTTCCTGCGTGGCAGGGAGTTGGACTGGATGGCCCTCGTGGTCTCTTCCAACTCTACAATTCTATGCTTCTATGCTTCTATGACAAAGTAAAACAAGAAATGGAATGTAGAAACATTGCAATACTTGGGGTGAGTGAGTTAAAGTGGATAGGAATGGGACATTTTGAGTCCAGATAATTACACAGTGCTTTACTCAGGAAATGAAAAACTAAAAAGAAATGGGGTGGCATTAATAGTGAGGAGAGATGTAGCAAAAGCAGTCAAAGGATATAATGTATAAAGTCTGACTGATGACTTTTTCAGACGGGATATAAACTCCATGGCAGGCATGGAACAGGGTCACTGAAAGATTTCCTAATCAGACAACATCGTCCCCCTTCCGTGCTGCTCCAGTAATTTTTTATTCATGATGAAAAGTTGTGAATAGACCACCTGTTCTGTTTCTGTCCAGGAATCATGGGTGGTCTGAAAGGTACCCCGTTCCTCTATCATTATGCTGGAGTGATGCCAGCCATGGGGGGAGGTCCATGCCGAACATATCTGGTGGAGATCGGGACAAGGAGGCAAGTGACACCCTTTCCCCTCCCCTTCCCAGGTTACTTGTAAACATTTTAGTGTTTTCAAGCTTGGTTTTAACTTTTATTTTTAAATTTCCTACACCACTTTTCTCTTGCAAGAACAGTCAGGTTTTCATTTACAGGATGTGAATGTAGCTTTATGATGGCCAGCCAGGGGAGGGGGAGGATGTTCCTGTCGTGGAAAAAGGTAGGTATGCAAAAACTTTACCTTTATTCCATGTCAGGAATGGGAGTGGGACAGGAGGGTGTTTAGTGAGGCAGGAACGGGGTAAAAGTCCCCGTCTGAAAAAGTCCTGTATCATATTAAGAAGACTTCAGAAAAAAACCTTCAATATAACCATAATCAAGGTTATGCTCCCACTACAGAGACAGAAGAAGAAGAAATTGATAGATTCTGTGCTGGAGTCCAGGATGAAATTGATTACACACTGAAACAGGACTTCTTGTTAACGATAGGCAATTGGAATGCAAAAGTAGGAAGCAGAGCAGAAACAAAGATTGTTGGAAAATTTGGCCTAGCATCAAGAAATTAAGCAAGAGAGCAATTGGCTGAATTTTGTGAGGCCAACAGTTTGTTCATCACAAACACATTCTTCAAGAATCCGGAGAGGTGACTGTATACATGGACATCACCTGATGGCCAAAATAGAAACCAAATAGACCACATAATTGGAAGTAGAAGATGGAGAAGCTCTATACTCTCTGCAAAAACAAGACCAGGAGCAGATTGGGGGACAGACTATAAACTGCGAATATCAAAAATAAGTCAAGCTAAAGAAGAACACTAAATCAATAATGTCACAATACAACCTAAAGAACATGCCAGTAGATTTTAAAGATAATGTAAAAAATAGATTTGCACTAATTGATCAGGAGGTAGAAGAACTCTGGAATGAAGCCAGGGTTCCTCAGGGAGGAATGCAAAAGACACTATCTGCAGCCAAAAAGGAAGAGAAGCCTCAACAGATGACAGATTAAACTCTTCAGGCACTTATGGAGACATGAGAAGCAAAAGTAAAAGGTGACAGAAACAGAATCAGAACCCTGTTCAATGACTTGTGTGAAGGGACAAGGAGAACTACTATAATAGTCAATGCAGAGAAATAGAAAATAAAAAAAGAGACCTCTTCCACAAGATAGGCAACAAAAAAGTTAGACCAAGAGTCCTCTTCCATAAGATCTGGAAAATTAAAGGGAAATTTAAACCTAGAGTGGGGACACTCTGGTCCCGTCTACATGAGTTAAATAATACGTACGGCGTGCGAAAGTTTGCACTTCCGTACAAACGGCCGTTCGGATGCACACGAATGCAAAAGAGGGGGCCCCCGGTTTTCCACCCTGAAATACGCACACGCGGCATTCGGGAAGGAAAGCGGATCACGAAGAGAAATCCGTACGCCGTTCGGATGGCTGACGGGTCTGTACGGTCCATTCGCACACATATGAACAGGCAGGGTAATCTGATTGGCTGGCCGAGTAGAGGGGGCGGGGCTAGCACAGAGGGGAATTGGGAGCGGCCGCCATGTTGGTTTCCTGGCTAGCGAGCGTCTGGTAAGTCCGTGAATGTATATGTTTATTTATTTTTATTTTATATTGTAAATACGGAAAACCGAATGTCCGCAAACCAGGAACCTTTTTTAAAAAAAAAAAAAAGCGGCGGGAGATTTAAAACTGCCGCTTGGCTTGCTCGCTCCAGCCAGCTTCGGGAAGAGGGAGTCATACGGAGTTTAGGGGGTTTAAAAATCGTATAGCCGGTTCGTATGCATACGAATGACAGGCTGTTCGTATTTTTTGCCCCCCATACGGATTTTTTTATGATCGTATAGCCACACCTAGACCAGCAGGGGAACACATTACATGACTAAGTAGAAATAAAAAAAACCAATGGAAATAACACACTGAAGAACTATATATAAGAGATGAAACGATGACAGATTTATTTATTTTAAGATGAACCTCCAATTTTAGAAAGTGAAGTGGAAGCTGCACTGAGAGCACATGGGAAAAATAAATCATCAGTAACAGATGGCATACCAACAGAGCAGTTTCAAGCTATGGAGACAGAATCTACTCTAGTTCTAACTAAAATCTGTTAACAACTAGGGAAAACAAAAGAATGGCCCACAGACTGGAAACTCTCAATATACATTCCAGTCCCCAAGAAAGAGGGCACCGGGACTTCAGTAAGTGCAGGACCATCAGAAGAAGACTAGGACTTGGAAAGGCAGCTGTGAAGGAACTAGACAAGCCCCTGAAGTGTAAAGGTATATCATTGACCCCTAAAGTTAGGATTGTCCATGCCATTGTATTTCCTATCACTATGTATGGATGTGAAAGCTGGATGGTGAAAAAAACTGATAGGAAGAAAATCAACTAATTTGAGGTGTGGTACGGGAGAAGAATTCTACAGATACCATGGCCTGCTAAAAAAAGACAAGTTAATCCCAGAGCAAACCAAATCTGAACTCTCACTCAAAGCCAAGATGACTAAACTGAGACTGTCATATGTTAGGTCCCGTCCAAACTGAGAAAATAATCCAAATGGCAGTTGCATGGAAGGTGATCTGTCTAAACAGACATTAGCATCAATAAGTGTAATTCAGAAGTAGGGGAGCCAAATCCACCATAAAGCTCCGAAGGGAAGACTTTTGGAGCTTTTCTCAGAGTTTTTAAAAAGCTCCGTAGAGCATGCAAATGTGCGATTGTTATGACAATAACATTCACATTGCTGCACCGAGGCAGCATGAGCTGATTGGCCAGATGAGCATGAGAGGTGGAGCTAGCAAACAGGGAAAGAGCTTGCTGCCACCATGTTGGATTTCTGGCTAAGCGAGAGATCGGTAAGGAGATAAAATGGTGATCTTTCTCTTTTCTTTTCTTTTCTTTTCTTTTTGTAAATATGAAGTATCACTTGTGCGCACCATGGTAAACATGGTTTTTTTTTTAGAAAAAAATTCAGTGGTGTCAGATTTAAAATGGCAAGTAAATCACTTGCAGCTGCCATCTTGGCTAGGGGTAATGCGAAGTTTAGGGGGGCTCTTCTGACCATTAAGACAGGTCACAGCACTGTGAATTGCTGTTTCTTCAGAGGAGATCATATTCCTCCCCTCATATAAATAGGACTTTAGACCTATCATGAGAAGACATGACAAACTAGAAAAGACAATAATGCTTGGTAAGTAGAGGGTGGAAGACAAAGAGGAAGACCACATTCCAGATGGATAGACTCAATCAAGGAAGCCACGGCCCTGAGTCCGCAAGACCTTAAAAGGGCTGTTGATGATATGGTGACTTAGAGGTCTCTCTTTCATAGGTTCACCATAAATCAAAGTTGACTGATGGCAGTTAACAATCTTTAGAAAAGGGAATTCTGCTTTTCCATTTTGTGGACATACCAGATTTTCCAGATCCAGCTTATTTTTTGAGAAAAATGGCTTTTGCAGAGGTTGCCAATGTTAAACAACTATTAGAGGTGCAGACATTCTCATGCCTACCCTTCTATCTGGCCTCAACAATGGTGGAAGTCACATAGCCCTGCAAATGTTGTCTAGCTGCAACTCCCAGCTTTCCTCACTATTGACCATGCTGTGTGGGGCTGGTGGGGCTTGCAGTCCAACCATCTAGAGCAGCCTTTCTCAAACTTTTTCTCCTGGAGGAACCCTTGAACTAATTTTCAGCTCTCAGGGAACCCCTGCATAAACATTTTCCTATATACTGCTATTGCTTTCCCCCACAATAACAATCTCTTGAGGAACCCCTAGCAACCTCTTGGGGAACCCTAGAGTTCCAGGGGACCCTGGTTGAGAAACACTGATCTAGAGGGCCATAGAATTCTAACCTCTGGTTGCAACATTTTAGGATTTTATTTTGACCAATGATGAAAATAAACAAATAGCTATTTACTTTATAAACTGAGAATGGTTAGCATGGGGGATTCTATCACGGGATGCACTTTTGTCTAAGAACGCTTTTTAGAAATTCTATCATAACTCAACACATTTTTCCTCAAAGGTGAAACCTACTGAATTTATTATGGGAGCAAAGCGCTGGTGGCTTCCATGTCAACAGGACAGTGAATCCATTCCAGGTTTTAATTTGTAGTTTAAGGGAGCTATCCAAAGTGCTGAATCCTAAATCCAGTCCCAGTTCACCACCACAATGACATGGAAACCAATAACTGTCCCACGTGTAACACTGGGAAAGATGCAACATAGGAAAAAGAAGAAAGTTGCTAAATATTCAGAGGAAGAAAATTTTGCTGAACAACAGCAGTTGTGAACAGATATCCCTACTAGCCGTGACCACACGAAAAAGAGGCCAAGGTCCTGCACCTTTAGTAGCTGTGTAGAAGAGGGGATTCAGACAGCTATTGGGATTTAAACACAAACTTGTTGATTTTTGCTGTCAAGTTGATGTTGACTTATGGAGACCCTTTGAATGAGAGACCTCCAAATCCTCAGTCATCAACTTTGCTGCTTAAGTCTTGCAAAAGCAAGGCTGTGACTTCCTTGACTGACTCAATCCACCGGTAGTACAGTTTTCCTCTTTTCCTACTGCCTTACGCTTTACTAAGCTTTACCATATTTTCCAGTGAGTCACATCTTCTCATGAGATGTCCAAAGTGCATCAGCCTTAGTTTAGTCCTCTTCACTTCTAATGAAAGTTTGATTTGCTCTAAGACACATTCATTTGTCTTTTTAGTAGTCCATGGTATCCATATAACTCTTCTCATGCACAACATTTTAAACAAGTTGATTTTTTATCGGTCAGCTTTTTTCACTGTCCAGATGTCACACTGCTACATAGAAACTAGAAGTACTATGGCCTGGATGATTCTTTGGCAGCTGTGGCATACCTGCTGAAATTCTCTCTTTTTCATGCCCCCCCCTGCCCTGTTGCTATCTTCACCACATCAGTTATTGCTTTGGCTTTATCAAATACTCTGTTTTCCACTAATTGTTGGGACAAAAGAGCATAGGGCTCAGTGATTGATGAATAAATGCCTTCTGTACATATCTATATACCTATAAACTTACATTAACTGTGCAGGTGCAGTATATGCAGGTCCAAGTCTCTCTCTCTCTCTCTCTCCCCCCTCCTCCTCCTCTTCCTAGGATATAAATTCCAACCATGTTTTGTGTGAAGGGTCTCAGTGCATACTGACATTGTGAGTGTCAGCTCCAGATCACTTTAATCAGAGAGTGGATATGCATGATAAAACGGATAAGGGACTTTAATCAAAAAATCCGCTGGTCTGGAAACGTGACGCACTCCGCCAAACACACTTCATCCCCTTTTTCTTGTGCCACTGCCAAGATTTTTATTTCATGAATATGCATCGTAAGAGGCGATATTACATTAAAATGTGACATTGTTGTGGAGTGTTGAGGATTTGGAATTACAATAAATAAATAAATAAATAAATAAATAAATAAAGGTGGAGGAGTGGTGGTTAGGTTTCAGCAAAGTTTTTATCAGTTGAGTATGAATGCCATGGTGTACTTCACCCCCTTTCCTGTTCTTCCTCTCAGTCCTGACCCTTCCCTTTCCTCAAACCCCTATCAAAGCTTACCTTTGGGCCACATATTGGATTCTGCATTCTTATGGCATTCTAATAAGAAAACTAATCTTAGTAGAGGGATACTTTGTTTAAATTCCATACAGAAGCACATCATATGGAGTTCTCACCTAAGAGCCATAGTTTTCCATATAGAATACTTATTTGATGGAAAGGATGCTCAGGTAGGGAGCATCCCTTTTTTTGTATCATGAAATTATTGCTAGGTAGATAGCCTGATTCTGAATGAGAATGAAGGCAAAGCTTTTCTCTAGGAAAGGCTGTTTTTGAATCAGGAATACAGAGAACTCTGAAGCCCCCACTTTTGCTTCAGCCTCTTTGGGAAAAAAAAAGGTAAAATGAACAAGATCATAGTGCCACGGTACAGAAATCTGACATCAATAAGCCTGTCTTAGCCTCGATTTTTTAGGTTTGTATCTATTGCATATTCCGTTCCTATCTGCATTTATTGACTGAGTTAGCATTTATGCATTTTAAAACTTTTGTTAAGCCCCTGTCCCCAGGATTTCTGGCAACTGAGCTCATAAACAATATATCTTGAAACACACAATCCTTGCATGCAGCGATGCATTCATCAGATTAAAGATGAAGGTGCTATCAGATTTTGTTTGCTATCTTACAAGGTTTTTTTTCCAGAAGGTGTGGACTGGCATGAATATAAACAAGGTGAGCATTTGTATCAAGAAAAGGGACTTGTTTTAAAGTAAAACCAGATAAGACTAAGATCTCTCACTCATTAACCAAGACTACTCTGAGCCTAAGAATTATCTAGGGACCTGAGCTTCCTTACCAGCAAATAAGTATTATATATGGAAAACTATGGCTCTTAGGTGAGAACTCCATATCATGTCCTCCTGGATGAAATTTAAACAAAGTATCCATCTGCTAAGATTAGTGTGTGCTTCTCTGTGTATCTGTGGTGTATGTGTTAATTCAGACAAAAAGATGACTGGGAGGGGTACATGACAGAGATTTATTAAATTATGAATGGTGTAGAAAGAACAGAAGGGCAACATCTCTCTCTCTCTCTCTCTCTCTCTCTCTCTCTCTCGTAGTTTTAGAAATCAATTTTCTGTAACAGATAGTAGAGAGAGACATAATTACCCTATGAAACAGATATGGGACAGACAAAATTATGTATGTCACACAATGCTAATGATCTTTATATCTGATTTATTATTTTTACCTTCCTAAGCTAGCAAAATGGGTATTAGAGCAAACCAGGGCTGAACTCTTCCTAGAAGCCAAGATGATTGAGATTGTCCTATTTTGGACATATTGAGAGAAGACAAGACTCATTAGAAAAGACAAAAGGTAAGGTGGAAGGCAGTCGGAAAAGAGGAAGACAACACTACTAGTGGATAGAGTCAGTCAAGGAAGCCATGGCCTGAATTTGCACGTTCTGAGCAGGGTGACTTGGACATCTCTCATTCATAGGGTCACCATAAGTCCAAGTCAACTTGATAATAATTAACAACAACAAGCTGCAACATTTAGCAGCTAAACCAGCCTTTCTCAACCTTTTTATCCTGGAGGAACCCTTGAAATAATTTTCAGGTCTCAGGGAACTCCTGCATAAGCATTTTTCTATATACTGCTATTGATTTCCCCCCACAATCACAGTCTCTTGAGGAACCCCTAGCAACCTCTTGGGGAACCCTAGGGTTCCAGGGAACCCTGGTTGAGAAACACTGAGCTAAACTGTTAACCAGAATGCCATACAGAAACCATTTAACAGTGGATTTCAAAGAATTGCACTGGCTGCCAATATGCTTCCAGTCTGAATTCAAGGTGCTGGTCATGACACTTAAATCCCTAAATAGCTTGGAACCATGATACTTGGAAGAGGACCTCTCCACATATAGGCCTTCCCATGTGTCCAATGTGGTGCCAGTGCAGGCACCTCAGTGTGTCCCATCACTCAGAGCAATATGCTGTTGGACGATGTGGGAAAAAGCCTTCTCTGCTGTGGCACCCCCATTATAGAAAACTTTCCCCATAGAGATCTGTTATTGCTGTCTTACTTGCTGTCATTCTGGGACCAAGTGGAAACATGGGCCAAGATTTTGTACCACCTACTTAGCTACATAACCACCTTACATTTGTAGCTTAGTAGTTTCTCCCATCCAGCCCCCCTCCCCAATCCTTATTTTCTTTTAAAAATATTTTTTGGAAAGTTTTAGAGAGATCTATTGATGGCTTGGCCCATCAATAAAATAGAACGACTAATTTACATTACATGATTGCAAAAGGACGATGTCATCTGATATGCGTACCCTTTCATGTTCATTAGGCGTCATTATGACACCATATTTGCCTGGTCTGATAAAGTCCTGAGTGTAATTATTTTTCAGAAATGTAGAATATGTGACAACCATTCTGAAAGAAATACATTTCAGAATAAAAACAAACTTTTTTCATGGTTCGCAAGACTGTATATATGGGGTGAGGAATTGTGGTTTCAGAGTAGGAGGGTACCGTTATATGGCAAGTTTGTATTGCTCTGCCCACAAATGATGCTTGGATCCTATGGAGATGAGAAGAATTTGCTCACTATTGCTTGCAATGTTGGGTGTAGGTCTAGGAAACTTTGATTCTGTTCCCTGCACTCCAATAGATTCACCAGGTGGCCTTGGCAAAATTGTTCCCTTTCTTGGCAACAATTTTCTCCCTATGCAAAATGGTAATAAGAATTACTTGCCTGAAAGAGAATATGGTAAAGCTGATTGAAATAAGGATTTTACGGTATACTACATTATGCATCCTAGAAGTGCTGCATAAATGAGAGATGATGATAATAATGTAGGCCCATTAGCTGGAGTCCTTTAACTGGATCTATGACAGAATATGCTTCATGAATAAATGGACAAGAAGGATGGCTCTTTCTAAATTTCTGACATGCTTGGTTATAATGCATAATTTTGCATTTGGTTTTACTTTGAGGGGGGTCAACCCAGTGGTAATTTCATGTCATAATTCATTATGATGCACCCTGTGACAGATGCTAACCAACTTAGCAGAACCACCACCAGCAGCTCATAGAATCATAGAGTTGGAAGGTGCCCCATAGGCTATCGAGTCCTAAACCACCGCTCAATGCAGGAGCTCCGGCTATAGCATCCCCAGCAGGTAGCTGCCCGGCCTCTTTTTAAAGGCATCCAGAGAAAAGAGACCTCAACAGCTCTCTAAGTAATTGGTTCCATTGTCAGACCACACTTACAGTCAAGATGTTCTTCAATAGAAATCTACTT
Source organism: Gambelia wislizenii (assembly GCA_030847615.1). Classification (NCBI taxonomy): domain Eukaryota; kingdom Metazoa; phylum Chordata; class Lepidosauria; order Squamata; family Crotaphytidae; genus Gambelia; species Gambelia wislizenii. The sequence goes on from JAUMIR010000001.1 coordinate 467,619,377, forward strand.
TCCTGTAACTTATTGCAATTAGATCTGGTCCTACCTTCTGGGATAGCAGAGAACAATTCTGCACCCTCCTCTTTGTGACAGTTCTATAGATATTTAAAGAGTGCAATCATGTTACCCCCCTCAGTCTTCTGTTTATCAGGCTGAACATATCTAGCTCCCCCAACCTTCTGGTTTGTTCATAGAATCATAGAGTTGGAAGAGACCGCAAGGGCCACCCCAGTCCAACCCCTTGCCCTGCATTCCAGACAGATGGCCATCCTGTCTCTGTCTAAAAACCTCCAAAGAAGGAGAATCTATCACAGTCAGAGAAAGTGCATTCTACTGCCAAACAGTTCTTACTGTCAGGAAGTTCTTCCTAATGCTTAGGTGGAATCTCTTTTCCTGTAGTTTGAGTCCTTTGCTTCGTGTCCTAGTCTTTGGAGCAGCAGAATACAATCCTGCTCCACCCTCAGTATGACATTACTTCCAATATTTAAACATGGCTATCATGTCATCTCTTAACCTTCTCTTCTCCAGGTTAAACATACTCAGCTCCCTAAACTGCTTCTCATAGGACATTGCTTCCAGACCTTTTACCATTTTGGTCACCCTCCTCTGGGCATGTTCCGGGTTCTCTATATCCCTCCTGAATTGTAGTGGCCAGAACTGGACACAGTATTCCAGGTGAGGTATTCCAGGTGAGGTCTGGCCAAAGCAGAATAGAGTGGCACTATTACTTCCCTTGATCTAGACACTATACCACCTAGAATTGCATTGGCTTTTTTAGCTTCCACATCACACTGCTGACTCATGTTCAGCTTGTGATCCACTAAGACTCCTAGATCCCTTTCGCATGTACTGCCATCAAGCCAGGTGTCACCCATCCCATATCTGTGCATTTCATTTTTACTGCCCAAATGTATTTTTTTTAAAATCACCTTGTTGGATTTCATTTTGTTAGTTTTGGCCCAGCTGCTAATCTGTTAAATTAATTTTGAATTCTGATCTTGTCCTCTGGATTATTAGCTACCCCTCCTAATTTGGTGTCATCTGCTATGTTTTCAGCTAGAAAATTCTATTGTGAATTATTGTTATTAATTACTGGCTTTCTATAGGCTCATCTACCTGAGCCAGGATATGCCAGCTTCCCGCTGGTGTATCCTGGCTGTGGATCAGGCCTGTTCCTCCCCCATTACTTCTAAAAAATTGGCCAGAGTCCAGACAGGCCCTGCGCGGCCATCTCCCAGGCTCTCCCAGAAGCAAGGAAGCCAGCCTGCAACATTTGACCAAGGCTCCCTGCATGTGACCAGCCTTGGTCACATGCTGCAGGGTCCTTTCCTGGATCTAGAAGAGCAAGGCAGAGCAACAGCTGCAGCAATGAGCAGCATGCCGGGATGAGCTCCTGTGGGCACACAGGGTCCAATCTGTTCCTTCTTTATGGGAATGATTTAAACCAGGTATTTTTTTGAAAATGTGGTAAAGATCCCTACCTACCCCATCTTTCCCCGTCTGAGCCCCATATCTGCCCTGGGGATGGTGAGGAGTACACGGGGGCAGAACAGGGCATAAGTTCTGCATCATCAGGACTTCAGGGCTCTAAGAAAGGGACAAGATGGGGTAAATTGCCCATGTAGATAAGCATGTATAAAGCACATATTCTTGAGATAGAGCACATGGAGCATGAACTCCATCATCTTGCGGCTAGTAAATCTGCTTTTCAATAAAAGGCGTTGAAGTAAGCTAGGATAAATCTGGAATAGGTCTGTAAGCACAGCATATGTTTTCTTTTAACCATTCCCTTTTGAGGGAGTTGTTAACATTTGCTTATGTTTAGTTTTTAAGATAAATAATTTTTTTTCAATTAAAGTGATATATTTCCTTGTTGAAGAAACTGAGAATTGGTGATGTTTTCATCATTATTCTGGCACTGGCTGATTCTAACATGTGATAACATCAAGGAGCAGTTGTCAAAATGCAAGAGAAAGACAGATGTCTTTTGAAGAGCTTAGGTCTAAAACCACAGTGTTTTCAACAGTTGTTATAACAGCCCTTGAAATTCAGGGTTTCTTATTTTTAATAGAGATGTAAACAGTGACCCTGGTAATCCTCTTGTACTTAAAAACATGCACCTCCCATCATGGGGTTTATTTTTCTCTTTTAAAAACAAAGAAGCCCCCCACTCCAGGGGACATGTAGGACAAGTTTGCCAATTTTTTTTTCTTTTCCCATCTTATTTCAAGCCCAGAAGAAGCTTTCCCCCCCAATAGGATGGAAATCAACTGGAAGTCAACTTTCTGTTTATGTCCTGCTTGAAAAAAGGCCTCTCGTGGGCCTAGAACTGGGTGGTGGTGGGCGATAGCAAAATTGTCCTGTTTTACTAGGCAGTGGGTGAGGATGATTTGCTTTTAAAAAATAACATTTTTTTCCTCTATGGGGGAGATGGGAAATTCAAAGCGGCCTTGAGGTCCATGTACAACTTGCAGGTCACATTTTCCTATAGTCCCTCCCCTGTTGTACATGAGGAAACACTAGTGTGACTATGGCCATGGAAAGATTCCCTCCAAAATTTCACAGGTAAAAACCGGGATGCATGTGGTTAAACAACATCAGTATGTGGTCAAGATGGCAAAAGTTACTAATGAGAAAGAACATATAAGCTAGGAGAGGCAGCAACAGTTTGCTTTTGTCTGAGGACTTTATCAGACCAAGCAAATACGGCGTCATAAGAAAGCCTAATGATTGCAAAAGGGTGTGCATACCAGACAATGACGTCCTTTTGCAATCATGTAATGTATTATGAGACATACTTGTTTATTGACAGGGCAAGCTGTCAATAGATCTCCCGTTCGGCTTTTGTGCCGGCATTGCCAGCGTTTGAATCCTTGCACCATTGTGCTCATGTGAATACAGCATCAATGGGGAAACAAATTCAGTTGGGCTCACGACAGCCGGGGACAGTCTTTTTATGACCCCCCCCCCCCGTGTACTTTGGACTTTTAAAATGTGCTTTTGTGCTTGTGAGAACTTTTTGTGTTTTTGTTTTACCTTAATTTTTGAATTTCCCACACTAGCATTTTCTTGCAAGAATCAGCAAGGTCTTAACCCCAGAAGTAAACAGAACTCTGTTCTTGATCCCTTACTTCTAGGGAAGCCTCATTGATGCTTGCAAAGGTAAGTCTGGTAGTGGGGTTCTTTTGCCGGCATAAAAATGCCACAAATTATGATACTGTAATGCACTGGTACGTCTGAGCATATCAAGAGAACCAGCCAGCAAAAGTTGTAGCAGAGTTGCAATCATCAGTCGAAGAAATGAGCACACAGACACAAATGTGTGTCTAAACTATTTCTCTTTACTAAAGCATATTATAGTAATATTTACAATGAGTCTGAGACTCCTATCATACAGACTACACATCACAGCACAATATACAGTGCAGTCCTGTCACTGTGCAGCCCAGACTGAATGCACACAGTCCAAGTCAAAATCCACAGTCCAAGCAAAATCCAAGTCAAGAGCACAGAGACAGTGTCTCACACACATTTTCTCACAAAGATAAGGCTCTGGCCTTCTTTCCTTCCCACGCTAGTCTCCCAGGCATAATCTTGATTGCTGGTCAGCTGCATCTTGCCTTCTCGTTGCTGGCCCCTGCAGGCTGTAGCATACTATACTAGCTCTTTATAGTATAAATTTCCTATGATTGTATATCCCAGCACCCTGACAATTTATGCTGGCAAAAGAACATTAATGGGGGGTGGTCTGATAAAGTCCTGAGTCTGGAGAGAAAGGCAAGATTCCACACCCTTCTGTCTTCCCCTCCCTGCTGAGCTTATTGAGTGCAAATTACATTTGCACTTTGAACTCAGTTTGCAGCAACTGAAATAAGCTGAGGATAAAGGGGGAAAGAGAGAAAGGAGGAGAGAAAGAAACTAAGGCCTTGTATACACTGGCCAGAATATGCTGGCTTCCCACCATTGCACCTCAGCCCTGGAGCAGGCCCATTGCTCCCGTTACCTGCACAGAGCGGGATGGAGTCCAGATGGGCACTCTCTGCAACCGCTGCCACTGCTGTCCATGTCACTCTTTCTGACACCAGTCAGGAGGTCCACAGCATGTGTTCAAGGCCCCCTGCATGTGACCAGCCCTGGTCACATGCTGTGGGCCTGCTTTCTGGCTTCGGAGAGAGCGATGTGGACGGCAGCTGCAATGACAGTCCAGGGTGGCAGTATGGCCTCCTGCAGTCATGTGGGAACTGATCTGTTTTTTTTTTTTTCTGGCTGAAGAATTATTTGCAGGTGTTTTAATAAACTGGTGTAATTAGCTTTACCCCGTCTCTCCCCCCCATCTTAGCCTCGTCTTTGCCCCAGGGGTTGTGAGCACTGCCCAGGGACAAAACGGGGCAAATACCCTACATTGTTAAGACTGTAGGGCTCCAAGATGAGGCCACAATGGGGTAAACAAGGCACTTTGAAAGCAGCAGAGAATTAATTGGAACAGTCTCTGTCAAATCAGGACAGGTGCAGGGTATGTAGAAATAATCTCTGTTGCTTACTGATACACATGAATCTCTCTTCCAAACCTAACAGAGTTTCCTTTCTGTGCATACTGATGGATATGCTAGAAAAACACACTGGTCCAACAGTCCCAAAATGATTATAATCTTAGCTTTCAGTCCTAAGTGTAGGAAGATCAAAATTACTGTGGAAAGTCTTATGGCAGAAGATGGATAGTGCAAGTAGCTATAGACATAGCTGCTAATTTTGCTTTCTGTCACATTCATTTTTTGAAAGAAAAAAACCCTCCAAGATCTTTCTATTAAATTTATGACAAAATTTGGGGGGGGGGAAGTAAACCGCACACACACGTGAATGTGGACACACACACCACTGACATTTTAAACTAGTAATTCAATAAGTACAGCTATTTCCTGCATGGAGAACACTATGGAGATTATCACACTACACTTTTATAGTGCTATTATTCCGCTTTAACTGCTATGGCTGCCTCCTGTAGAATCTTGGGATTTGCACTTTAGGGAGGGGCATTTAGCATTCTCAGCCTGAGAGCTCTTAGGCCTCACTAAACTACAAAACCCAGAATTCCCAGGAGGCAGCCATAGCATTTAAAGTGGAATAATAGCACTATAACAGTGTGGTGTGATAAAGTCCTATGTTTTACCTACCGTATATTCTGGCTTATAAAATGACCCCCCAATTTTCAAGTAAAAATCTAGAGTTTGGCATATATTCGCCATATAAGACCACCCCCCAATCTGGCTGGCTGGCTGGGGGAGCCTTGCCAGCTGATCCTCTTTGTTTCCCAACTCACGAGGATCTCCTTGTGAGTTGGGAAAGCAAACAGGATCAGCTGGCAGGACTCTCCCAGCCAGCCAGCCAGCCAGCCGCTACATTCGCCCCTCTCTTCCACCTTCGGTTGCTCTCGAAAGGGGGTGAAGGCAGAGGAGGGGGGAGAATGAACCCAGTTTGCCTCAGCCACTGCCCATTCCCTCCGCCTTCATTCCCTTTGCGAAGGGAATGAAGATGGAGGGGATGGGCGGGGTCCGTGGCAAACTGCGGCATTCGCCCGTCTCTTCCACCTTCCAGTCACCCTTGACTCAAAGGTGGAAGAAAGGGGCGAATATACCCGGTTTGCCTCAGCGGCTGCCCACTACCTCCATCTTCCTTCCCTTTGCGAAGGCAAACTGTGGCATTTGCCCCTCTCTTCCACCTTCCAGGAAGTGGACGAAAGGGGCGAATCTTGCGGTTTGCCTTGTCTGCCCCCCCCTTCCCCCCGTCTTCATTCCCTTTGGAAGGGAATGAAGATGCGGGGAATGGGCAGCGGCCCTTTGAAAGGGAATGAAGACGTAGGGAATGGGCAGCAAACCAGGTTCTACAAAGGTGGAAGAAAGAAGCAAACTACCCGGTTTGCCTCGGCTGCTGTAAGGGTGGCTTGAGGGGAGGCTTCCCAGCCACCCACTCCCTCCCTGAGGCTGCGATGGGGAGCCTGATCACACCTTCAGGGAGGGTAGAAGGGTGGCTTAAGAGGGGGCTTCCCAGCCACCCACTCCCTCCCCGAGGCCGTGATCGGGAGCCCAATCCTGGCTTCGGGGAGGGTGGAAGGGTGGCTTAAGGGGGGGCTTCCCAGCCACCCACTCCCTCCCTGAAGCTGCGATTGGGAGCCCGATCCTGGCTTCGGGGAGGGTGGAAGGGTGACTTGAGGAAGGGGCTTCCCAGCCACCCACTCCCTCCCTGAAAGGGGCGAAAATGCCTGGTTTGCCTCATCCTCCCCCCTCCCTCTGTCTTCATTCTCTTTGGAAGGGAATGAAGACGGAGGTAAGGGGGGTGGCCGTTGCAAACTGCTAGATTTGCCCCTTTCTTCCACCTTCCAGGAAGGTGGAAGAAAGGGGTGAACATACCCAGTTTACCTTGGCCGCCGCTGGATTTCCTGTGTGTTCGTTCCCTTTGGGGAACGAACACACAGGAGATTGAGCAGCAGCCACAGCAAACCGCAACCTTTGCCCCCCTCCTCTGTCTTCGGTTGCTTCCCAAAGGGGGAGAAGGCAGAGGAGGGGGGCGAATGAACCGGTAAACACTTTGCCTCACCCCCCACTGCCCGATCTCCTGCCTCTTCGCTCCGTTTGTGAAGGGAGCGAAGAGGCAGGAGATCAGATGGCAGGTGAAGCAAAGTGTATCTGGCATATAAGACGACCCCCGGTTTTGGAGGGGTTTTTTCAGGGCTCAAAGGTCGTCTTATACACCAGAATATATGGTGCCTGCCATGTAGCTTCCATTAAAGATGAGAAGTCTGTCTAGAAAAATAGTGAGAGCAAAGACAGGTGTGCACCATAAACAGGGTTGAACATTCGGAGTTCAAAATCAGACATATCGGTCAGTTTTGTTTTCTCCGCCATTCCATTCCCCCCCACACCACGGAAACCTCAAGTTCTTGCTGCAAGATTTAAAAAAGACATTTGTAAATTCTGAGACTTCATATCAAAACCAATCCCGACTAAATTCTCAGCCACTGTCATTTGCCAGATTCAGTTGATAATGACTGATTCCTACATGGAAAGGATTGTGTTTTACCTGCCTGGCAGGTAGCTGTTATAAGATGAAACAAAAAAAGAAGAAGTGACAGATCTTCTTCGTGGTCTCTGTGAATCACACAGTTGGCTTACTCCTGCACCTGCGCAAGCTCTGCGCAGGCACAGGAGTAACCCAACTGTGTAAATTCACAGAAGACCACTCGAAGATCTATGGTTACAGGTAAGCAACCTGTCCTTCTACACCACAAACATGGTTGAATATTCAGGGATTCAAAGCCAGATATTAAGAGATGAGCACTCAAAACCCTCTGCCTAGATGGCGGAATCTATCTGTTTCAGTTTCAACAAATTTCTTCCATCAATTGTATGATATACCTTGTGAATTTTGAAAAGTATTACAAAATACCAGCCAAATGGAATTCTTAACCATCCCTATATGCAATGAAACTTGGTTTCTGGAGTGTATAAGAAAAAGTTCAATTTCATTTGAAATAAGGAAATCACGCCTCCTCTACTGCCCAGAAAAAGATTAGAACCAAAAGTCTGCTCTATAGTTATTCCAATGACAAGAGCTATCCTTCTCTATGTGTGGATTTGCCTGTAACTCTGCTATAAACTAGAGGTACAGAGTTCAGATTTACTTATCTGCTGATGCTGAGGGGTAAAACATAGAATTAAGCCCAGGCAATAATTAGTCCAGGTCACTGGCTTCAAAAGCAAAAGAAAGGTAGGGTGGGTATTTTTTATTTTTTGGGGGGAGATCAGGATCTCTTCTTGTTGAAGATGTGAAGCCAGATGCAAATGTACATAGTCCCCGTCTATACAGGAGGAAATAATGCACATACCTGCACATTATTTGCAATTTGCAGCAACCTTCTTTTGTCTCCATGACATTTGGCAAAATCTGAAGGTATTTAAAGTTCCCCTCCATGCTGTTCACACGGCCGTGAATCAATATGGTGGCTCTGTTAGTTTTTTGGGGGGGAGGGGTTAGCATCCCTTTCCAATCTTGGAGGCTGGAAAGGAACATTAGTATCTGCTTGGCCAACTGCTTGGAAGAGGGGGGAGAAACACCCCCCCCATCTCCCTCTCCAAGCGGCTAGCCAGGCTAAGGCAAAAAATCAACATGGACATGCCAGGCGCTTGCTCTGTTAGCAAGCCGCGTCCCCACTCTCATCTGGCCAATCAGATTTGCACTTCCTCTCCTATGGGAAAGTGATTCAAAGCAAATTGTTTGTCCCAACAAGCAGGAATGTACACCCCCTCACTGTTTTTTTAAAACTCCAGGAAAAGCCATAAAGGCTTTTCCTTTGGAGTTTTTGATGGTTTTGGCCCCCCTCCTTCCGAATAAGGCAATACAATGCAGGATCTCATTAAGACAGGTAGGATTCTCCTTGCATTTCATGTGGAGTATTTTCACCATTTAGACATTCCCCCTAGTCTCCCGTTTTGATGTTACGCTGAAAGACTGTTAAGGAAAATGCAACATGGGACATACAGTGAAAGAAATAAAATATGTATGTGAAAGTCACAATGACTAAGCAAGAGCAAATATGGGGCTACACAGGTGAAACTGCTAATGTAATCTAGAAGGCCTGAGAGCCAAGGACAGAGGTACTGAATGCAGATTGGAAACACCTGAGAATCATTAAGTGTACAAGGTGAAATGTTGAAATACATGGGTTGGTCTTAGGCATGGGTGGAACTATGTGGACCAATCAGAATGGAAGTACACACCCACTGGGTGGAAACTAATTAGTGGGTGGTGATAAACAATGGCTATAAAATTGCAATGTTTGCCAATGTATTGTGGTTGAGTAGAGTTGGAGTAGTTTGGAGATATTGTGGAGTAGTGAGTAGAGATTGTGATTTGTTGACCATATAGTATATTTATATAGAAGAATAAAGTAGGTTTTATATAAAACTACTGAGTTGCCTGAGTGAATCCTGGAGACGTTTTGGAGACACCTGGAGAAGAGTGAGAAGGCTTGGAGAGTTTGTCAGGATCTTCAGCCTATTCTCTGAAACTCTGCTGCTTTGGAGAAAAGCATTAACCACTGATCTAAGCTGGTTGGCTCTGCTGCATAACAAGGTGGTGAGTTTGAGCCAGAGGTGAAGAGCTACAACTCCCATCATCCCTGACAAGGGTTATGGGCCCAGATACTAGAGCACCCAGCATCCACAGAAGCTAAAAGTTCCAGAGAGTGGAAGAAAGCTTTGTGGATGATAGATCAGAGCAAGCTGTTTGTGCTGCACTGATAAGCCTCGTGAGTAAATCATTTTGTGTTTTGCTTAAGCCCAGACGGGTCGGCTGTGCATACTCAGAAGGACTGTGTCAAATTGAGTCACTGCACAAATCAAGATGGAATTTCTAAAGTTTAGTAAATTGAATAGAAACAACTACTCTACCTGGAAGATTTATGCCCAATCTCTACTAGTAAAGGAAGGTCTGTGGTCAACAGTTGAAACAGGGCTGGCAGCTGATGCTGATGAAGCCACTCAAGAGAGAGATAGTAAAGCAAAAGCCTGTCTTTATCTCATGCTTGAAGAAGACTTAATTAATGACGTCAGAGATAAAACGTCCGCCAAGGATGTGTGGGATACCTTGCAGAGATTACACACTCCTTCAACTGCTTTTGCAAAAATGCTATGGTCTAAAAGAATATACAGGCAAAAGATGGCTAAAGGGCAGTGTGTGATAGAACATTTAAAAATAATGCAAGATTTGTTTGTGCAAGCTGAACTGAGGGGAGTGCAAATTAGCAAAGAGCAGCAATGCTACATTTTAGTAGAATCGCTAGACTCTTCGTGGGACAACATAACGAACAGCTTGCAGAACCTGCAGGAAACTGAACTTAATAGAGATTTAATTGTGGCCAGAATACTGGAAGAGAACCAGAGAAGAATGTCTGAGCAGGGTGACTCAGCAAGCTTAAAGACTGTGCCAAAACAACGAACAACTCCTGACTGGCGAACGCAGGAGGAAGCAGCCTCTACAAGGGAGCAACGGAGGTGCTTTTATTGTAAGAAGATTGGTCATCTGCAGAGACATTGTAAACATTTTGCAGCTGAGAGACACAAGCAAGCAGAGAGCAGATGGCAGCCGCGGCAGTATCAAAAACAGTCCAGACCTCCATTTTTGAGGGGCAGTGGTAATAAAAAGGGGGTTGCAACCATGATTAAGGAAAAACAAAATGCAAATTCTAAATGGCTAGTAGATTCAGGAGCCACATCTTTGATGTGTAATGACATAAATTTAATAAGTAATAGAAAATCAGCTAATGTAAATGCTGTAGTTTTGGCTGACGGGAAAGAGCTAAGTACTGTAAAACAAATGGGTACTGTGTACATTCCAGGGCTAAAAGAGAATTTTAATGATGTCTTACATGTAAAGGAGTTAGAAAATAATTTGTTATCAGTAAGCAGATTAACAGAAAGAGACTACACAGTCATCTTTGAAAAGAACATGTGTAAGATAAAACTGAATGGGGAATTGCGTGGCATAGGTTTGAAAAAGGACAAACTTTATTATTTGGAGGACAATATTGATAGCTACAGGGTTGAAGAAGCTAATAACATAGAAAATATTCCAATCCACAAAGACTGCATACACGAGCTTCACAGAAAATTCGGCCATGCGAGCTTCAAATGTTTAAAGAATTTAATCAGGATGTGTCCAGATTTAAAAGTTACTGAATGCAAAAACCACTTAGATTGTACGGTATGTCAACAGGTAAAGGTCAGAGCTTTTCCAGTAGCTAAGAAAACAAAAAGAATTGCTCAAAGACCATTTCAATATGTACATGCAGATGTCGCCCAAGCTAACTGCTTGTCCTTAGGGGGAAGCAAGTATTTCCTAGTAATTGTTGATAGGTATACAAGGTTTGCATTTGTGAGAATAATGAAAAACAAATCTGACGCTGGGCAAAGTTTGAAAGCATGGGTAAGAATGGTGGAAAGACAATTTGATAGCAGAGTAGGCACCATCATAACTGATAGAGGAGGAGAATTTTTAAATAATCAATTGTTTAACTGGTTTCAAAAGGTGGGAATAAGGCATGAAACTACAAACCCTGCTTGTCCTAGTGAGGATGGGTTAGCAGAGAAGAAAATACAAGATATAAAAAGAATTACTGCTTGTATGATGGCAGATGCAGGGGTGAAAGATAGTTTTTGGGCAGACGCAACTTTGACTGCAATACATATCAGTAACAGATTGTATCATTCAGAAATTGAAGACATTCCCTACAGGGTATTGTATGGGAGAATGCCAAATTACAAGTACTTAAGGGTTTTTGGACAATTTGCTCATGTTTACACACCTGCTTGTTTCAGGAGGAAAGGAGAACCCAAAAGCAAAAGGCCTAGGTTTTTGGGGTATTCTGGAAATAGCTACAAGTTTCATTTGGGAGGAAAACAAGTGCAGTATTCTAGGTCTGCAAATTTCGAGAGACATGCTGGTTGGGACAAACTGCATGCCAATAAAGAAGTGTTTTTGAGATTAGGGAGTTCAAATGAGCCAGAAGCACAAACTGAACCAACCTCAGGAAACGGAGGGGTTTCAGTTAAGCAGGAAGCATCACCTAGCAGCAGTGGTAGTTCTTCCGATGATGAGATAGCATCTAGGCCTACTACTACTCGAATGACTGAAGACAAGAGATTTAGTCATAGAACTACAACTCCCAGTAGAGAAAGTGAGGATGAAAGAGACAGAACAGCAGATTTTATTCCCAGGCGTAGTCATAGAGTTAGAAAGCCTCCAGATAGGTTTGTTGTGACAAAGGCAAGAGCTTGTTTAGCAGTAGAAGAGCCTGAAAGTTTTGAAGAATTGGAAAGTTATTCTAGTGAAGAACAGGAAAGATGGTTTGATGCAATGGATAATGAGTTTGGTTGCCTGGTAAATAAAGATGTTTTTGAAATTGTTGACAGACCCAAAGACAAGAAAGTAATTGGTTGTAAATGGGTATACAAAAGGAAAGAAATGCCAGATGGAAGTATCAAATATAAAGCTAGGTTAGTGGCTAAGGGTTTTGCACAACAGCAGTATGAGAACTATGATAAGACATATTCTCCAACTGCAAAGCCAGAAAGTCTGAGAATGGTTCTAGCTGTAGCAGTAAAAAGGAATTTAGTTGTAGAACATTTTGATTTTGAAACAGCTTACTTGAATGCGGTTCTGGATGAGGAAATATTTATGGAACAGCCACAAGGTTTTGAAGAAAATGGTAGTCAGAGAGTTTATAAATTAAAGAAAGCATTGTATGGTTTAAAACAAAGTGCCAGAGCATGGAATCTGTGCATCAATGATGAGCTAGTTAAGCTAGGTTACAAGAGGAGCATTGCAGATGCTTGTGTTTATACAAAAGGAGACATAGTATTAGTGATTTATGTAGATGATTTGTGCGTAGCAGCAAAGTCAAAACAGGAAATTGAGTCAGTAAAAAGAGAATTGTCTGAGAAGTTTGTTTTGAAGGACTTAGGTGTATTGAAGTCTTATTTAGGTATTTGTGTTGAATGGACAGAAGAAGGACATTGTTTATTAAGTCAGAGAAATAAAATTGAAAGATTGATTGAAAAGTGTGGATTACAGAATGCAAAAATAGTAAGAGCTCCAATGACAACTGGTTTTGTGTCTGAAGAAACAACTAGAGCGTTTGAGGACAAGACTTTCTTCAGAAGTATAATAGGATCTTTACAATTCATATCTTGCCACACCAGACATTTCTTATGCTGTAAATGTATTGTCTAGAAGGGTTAATGATCCAAAAATTGAAGACTGGACAGCGGTAAAACATTTGTTGAGATATTTGAAAGGAACCTTAGATAGGAAATTGATAATAAGAAACAATAGTTCAAATCTAGATTGTTATGTAGACAGTTCATTTGCATCAGAATTAGGAGACAAGAAGTCAGTTACAGGAATGATAATTAAATATAGTGAAAGTCCAATAGTTTGGAGAAGTAGAAAACAAACTAATGTAGCGTTAAGCACAACAGAAGCAGAATTATTTTGAATTTGCTGCTTTGAATGAGATAGTAAATGAGGTACAGTGGATTAAGCAATTGCTAAATGATCTAAATGAAAGTTACAAGATACCAGTGGAAATTCTGGAAGATTCACAGTCATGCATAGTGATGGCTGAAACTGAAAGTTTGAAGAACAGAACAAAATATGTTGGTGTAAGATATCAAAATGTGCGAGACATGGTTCAGAAGGGTGAAATAGAATTGAGATATATAGAAACACAACACAACATAGCAGATTTGTTCACAAAAGCATTGACAGCAGAAAAACATGAAAGGCTGACACAAATGGTTGGAATGACATTGTAAGACACATACAATATTTTATTTCGGAGGGGATTGTTAAGGAAAATGCAACATGGGACATACAGTGAAAGAAATAAAATATGTATGTGAAAGTCACAATGACTAAGCAAGAGCAAATATGGGGCTACACAGGTGAAACTGCTAATGTAATCTAGAAGGCCTGAGAGCCAAGGACAGAGGTACTGAATGCAGATTGGAAACACCTGAGAATCATTAAGTGTACAAGGTGAAATGTTGAAATACATGGGTTGGTCTTAGGCATGGGTGGAACTATGTGGACCAATCAGAATGGAAGTACACACCCACTGGGTGGAAACTAATTAGTGGGTGGTGATAAACAATGGCTATAAAATTGCAATGTTTGCCAATGTATTGTGGTTGAGTAGAGTTGGAGTAGTTTGGAGATATTGTGGAGTAGTGAGTAGAGATTGTGATTTGTTGACCATATAGTATATTTATATAGAAGAATAAAGTAGGTTTTATATAAAACTACTGAGTTGCCTGAGTGAATCCTGGAGACGTTTTGGAGACACCTGGAGAAGAGTGAGAAGGCTTGGAGAGTTTGTCAGGATCTTCAGCCTATTCTCTGAAACTCTGCTGCTTTGGAGAAAAGCATTAACCACTGATCTAAGCTGGTTGGCTCTGCTGCATAACAAGGTGGTGAGTTTGAGCCAGAGGTGAAGAGCTACAACTCCCATCATCCCTGACAAAGACAAGTCGAACAAGTAGCACATCATGTATCTCCTAGTGCTGGAGTGTAAGATTATTCAACAAATTGAGAACAGAACAATCAAAATGTTAAACCTTTAAGACAAAGACTATATGAATATGCTACTACTTCTCATTTAATTCATTGCTAAATTATGCCTTTCTTCTTGTTCTTGTTTCCAGTTATGCAAGAGCTTCCTTCTTGATTCCTGCCTATTGGTATCTAAGCAACTGTGACAATGCCAAAGCACACAGGGTGTGTGTTTTACAGTCTGCACTATGGTACATTATTGTTTCAGGCCATTTAATGATCACCCCTTAACTTAACATTGAGTTTTGCTTTCTGTTCGGGAATGAATATATTGGGAGGAGTTTGAAAACCATTAAGTTCAGAAAATTTTGATTCATTCTGAATTATGATCAACACCAGTGTTTACATCTCAACCCTCATTCAATAAACACACACAAAGAAACACCCCAGGTTTTAACTTTAAACATTACCAAATTTTTATGTGATCTAAGTGGACCACTATGTAAGAGAACCCATCATGCTTACCTCATTTGCTGCACTGGAATAAATGGCAGCTGCAATCCTGCATTGGACAGCATAGTTACAAGACTAAGGACTATCAGACTACTAGTTTTAAAACGTTCTTTTGCTGGCATAGAAAAACCCATTTCTATACCGGCAAAATAACATTCCCCCCTGCACTTACCTCCTTTCCAGGTAAAGGCTTCCTGGCAATAAAGAGGAAGTGAACGGAGCCCTGTTTACTTCCTTGCTTGAAATCTCGCACAATTTTGTCACAGGAGAAACTCAAAAATAAAAACAAGAAAACTACATTTAAAGTTGCTCAAAGTGCACACACACACATTTTAAAGGTCCCAAGAAACCCAGGGAAGGTAAAAAAAAAAAATCTTCGTCACTTACCTGGATATCCCAATCTGATCCAGAAGTGTTTGTGCGAGAGAGGGTATTGTCGGGGTAAGTACAAGATTTATAGGGACAGAGGCATTGCATGCCAGCAATGCCGGCAAAAAAGCAGCAGGGGGATCTATTGGCGGCTTAAACCATCAATTAAAAATGATGGCTTTTGGTTTGTTTTTAACTGCGGAAGGGCAATGTCATCTGATCTGCGAGATCTTTTGCGGTTATGTGGCATTGTGATGATGCTGTATTTTCCGTGTCTGATAAAGCCCATACTAAATAATCTGCTATCCATCCCTAATGCAGAACAAACAGCCATATTTGGCTGTTTTCTAATCACGTGATTAGAAAATGGCCAAATATGGCACTGCAGCCTTCTGGAGCAGTATTGGCAGGGGGACAGCGTCATCCAAAACGGCCCCCCTGCCGCGCAGCAGCCTCGCAACAGGGACGAGCCTGCTTGCGTTACAAATCACCATCCAAAAAAGTCCTAAGTTTCTTCTTACAGGCAGTGATGAGTAATTTCAGCAGTTTTCTTCTTGCTGTGAGAAAGTCTTCCAAAACCATACAGTTTCTAGAGGCTATTTGAAATTCCAGCAAAATTTGCACGTGGTCGTTTTGCAGAGAAAATAGCATTTTCTGCATGGAAAATAGGATTTTCTGCACAGAAAATAATAGTTCAATGCATAAATATTAATTATTACACAGAAAATGCTGTTTTCTTTACAGAAGAGGCTGTTTTCTATGCAAATTGACTATGAATTTTACGCATAATAAATCCCCAATTACAGCATTTTCTGCAGTCAAAACAGCATTTTCTATGCAGGAATGAATATTTATGCATTGAAATATTTTCCATGCAAAACATGCTGTTTTCTGTGCAGAACAACAACATGCACATTTTATGCAGAATAAGTCCTGAGCTGTAAAGATTCTCATCATTCCAGCATTTGTCTTGTCAGGATTTCTCAATACTCCAGAAACATGTTTTTTCAGCCATCTTATGTGTATTTTCAAATATTCTTTCCATCCCTATTCTGCATCCAGCTATAGGAAAATAATTGGATGCTTGTCTGCCACCTCCTCCAATAGACCAGGAAACGACTGGGTTTAGGAGGCTGCCTTTGAGAAGAGGTGGGTTTGTGTGTGCGTGTGTGTGTGTGTGTGTGTGTGTGTGTGGATTTTGGTCACTGCATGGTCAATAATGAATTCTGCCCTCTGTAGCAACCCTAAAAGTGAGTTGCAATGATCTTAGCCAACTTATGCCATCATAATTCACTGGCAGGATATCAGTTATAGTTTATGACCAAAGCACAAAGGCAGTGTACCTGCTTGTATGCAAGAGGTTTCAAATTCAGTCCTAGACATCTCCAGGTTTAAAAAGAGAGAGAGATTAGCTAGCTGGTGATCTTAAAGATGATGGGTTCATCTACACTGTAGGAATAATGCGGTTTGACACCACTTTAAGCGCTTTACCTCCCTCCTATGGAACCCTGAGATTTGTAGATTTACAAGGTCTTTAGCCTTCTGTAACAAAGAATACTGGTGTCTCACAAAACTACAAATCCCAGGATTCTGCAGGATGGGCTGTGGCAGTTAAAGTGGTGTCAAACTGCTTTATTTCTACCATGTGGATGCACCCTAAGACTCTAGACAGTGGGTGCCAGTCAGAATTAGGTAGATAGACAAATAGTGTACCCCAGCATGAACCAAATTCTTGTATTCCTCTTTAGCATTCCCAAAGCTACTTATTTGAATTTGAGCTCAGAACTGAGAAAACTTCCTTTTTGAAGGAACTCCCTCATTCTTCCAGAAGATTCTCTTGCTAATTGCTCTTGGATTACCCATAGCTCTTGCTGGTTGGGGGTTTCTGCCAGTTGTTACCTAAACAGTAACATTTCTACTCTGAACAACCATTTGGTGTGGTTGATTTGGTGCCTGAAATATTGGTATTTTTAAGGAAATAAATGCATTAAGGTGTTAAGGCTCAGAGTCTATCTCCACTTCCCTTGAAGTAAATTTCATTCAACTCAGTAGGACTGCCCCGTAGATTGTTGCTGTAACAAAACTACAATTTTAATCATGCTGTGTCTTCTTGTGTGTGAATGTGTGTATACACAGAGATTCTTTCTGTTAATTACTGTTAATTTATATCATTTCATGTCTCCTCATTCCCATTTCCCAATTTTTCACTCATTTCCCTCCCTCCTGTTGGCCATAAATCAAAATCAGTTCTAAAATTTTACCACAGTTTTCTGCAGCTTTGAGTAGAAAAGCTTTTCACTAAAAGTGTCAAATGGATAGGGTGGGCAACCTTTTGGCATGAGTTAATTCACACATGCAATTCATCACCTGGTGTGTCAGAACTTGAAGACTCTCAACCAAATGTGTGAACCCTCTCTGCTGAAAACTGTTGTGTTTGAGTTTAAGGTGGGGCGGGGGGCAGTAGTTTTTTCTTTCTTTCTAGGATGCCTGTTTCTCACGTTAGACATTATTTGAACATCATGTTTTGTGGGGTTACAGTGATAAAGGGGACTCACCGGGGACAATTTAGTTCCTTTCAGGTTCCTTCCAGAATTTCTTGGATGTCAGGCATACACGGGTTCAGATCAAAGATGCAATTGCAAACCATATGGTTTTCTGATTCATGCTGGTCCAAATGACAGATCCAGGCTTAACTATGGTCAGGGAGCTAGAGGAGTCCATTCCCACTGAAAAGCAGTATGGAGATCGGTGGACAAAATCCCCACAGACCTTTATATGTATAGTTTCACACTAGGTCATGTAAGCAGCAAAGAGGGAGCTATCATCTGAACTAAGGTTCTGCAGATGCACCTATTTTGATTTTGTTGCCGTATCAGTCTAAATCCCAGGGCTGCTGCCACATTGCAGAAATAATGCAGTTTGACAACACTTTAATTGCCATGGCTCAATGCTATGGAATTCTGGGTTTTGTAGTTTTGTGAGATTTTAGCCTTCTCTGTCAGAGAGCTCTGGTGACCCAACAAACTTCAGATTCCAGGATTCCATAGGATGGAGCCATGACAGTTAAAGCGGTGTCAAACTGCATTATTTCTGCAGTGTGGCAGCAGCCCCACTTTCATTCTTGTCCCATTCTTGTTGGAAACTGGGCTGTGAGTCCTTTTTTCCCCATTACAGCAGAATACATGGGGAGTTGGGGAGAGTTTTGTTCTTGTTGTCGTTGTTTTTACTGCATTTTTGTCATTGTTGTTGTTACTGCATTAAAAAAATATCTATGTTTTGTATGCATTTTTTAAGTAAACTTTTTTTTACACATCCTCCCACTGGCTAACTTGTTTTCTGCATATGTTGTATGCATATTTAGCTATTCAGTGTTTTTCAGAAAATGTATACATGGTTTTGTGCAGCTATTATTTTCAACTACAGTCATATCACCCTGAACATTCAGTATTGTCTGATCTAGCATGCTAAGCAGGATTTGGCTTGGTTAGTACTTGGATGAGATCTCCAAGTAGGGCTAGAAAAAGTCTGTGTTTGAAATTCTGAAGAGCCACTTCCAATCAGAACTGACACTTCTGGGCTTGATAGACCCATGATCAGGATAAGGCAGCTTCTTTAGTTCCTATGGTACTGTTTCTCTGAATTTCACAAGAAGCATCACAAACGAACAGCTATCCATGGAGGAGTGAACTTCATTTTCCATACGGTCTTAGGAGAAGTAACATGCAGATATGGCCCCCACAAGGGGTATGTGTGACAGGGCTCTAGTCTGGGGCCCCGGGATCAGGAGGGGGTCTGGCATGGCAGGTTGGCCAAGTAACTGAGATGAATAGAAGACAAAAAGTGACTTTATAAAATACTGACTTTTGTTATGTCCAACCAAAATTAATTATTTTATTAGGCCCATTACATTATCCTCTCAGCATTGAAAATGCTAAGCAAGTTGATTTTACTAAAGTTATTGACAAATTTGCATCGACAAAAGCTAGGAAATATACTTGGAGATAGTTTTTTATATTATTTTAAATTTTTATTATGTAAATCCATTGGGTTTTTTTTAATGAATATAAATGTTACTTTGGTGTCATCATTTAAACGGACTTATTTTAATTTTTATCCTAAATCCTGTAGAGCATTTTGCTGCCCTTAACCTTAGCAATGGGGGGGGTTGCCAAAGATCCTGGCCTGGGGGCCCACTTCAGGATGTGAGGGACATGGGAGCACCTACTGTAAGAAGAATCCTTTCATTGACAGAAGGCAGAGTCTGGATCCAACTTAACACCTCAAAACTACGAGTACTGGGGTGAGAATTGTATGGTTCTCCAGATGTCATTGAACTGCAGCTCCCAGCATTCCTCACCATTGGGTAAACTGGCTAAGGATGCTGAGAAATGTACGACAATAGCTGGAGGGCTACATGATTCCCATCTCTGCACCAAGTATATTAAGAATTTTCATTTTTATAAATTTCACAATTGTGAGAGATTATGAAAATTTCCAAGCTGCATGACCTTGTGGAATCCAACTCAATATTTTGGAAGCTCTTTCCAGTGTTCCTGTGGAAGCAGCAAGCCATTAAGGAAAAAAAAAGGTTAACATGCTGACAGAAATCTGAGAGCACTGTAAGAATTTGTCAGTTGAGTTATCATCAAACATTTCTTAGTGTAGCTAGCCTGCATATTTTCATCTGAAGCTGGGCAGTACAAATCAGAATTAAACCCACATCGAAACATTATTGTGGGATGAACAATTGTTCAAGGAATGTTGCTTCACAAAACCCTGTCAGCTGAGACGTTA
This sequence comes from Gambelia wislizenii, assembly GCA_030847615.1. Lineage (NCBI taxonomy): Eukaryota > Metazoa > Chordata > Lepidosauria > Squamata > Crotaphytidae > Gambelia > Gambelia wislizenii. Next base: position 467,639,144 of record JAUMIR010000001.1, read on the forward strand.
TGTTAGAAGGTTAGAGAAAGAACCTCTTGCTGCCTTTCCGCCGTTCTCTCCTTTTTATAGTCCACTGCAAAACAATAAAGCTAAAAAGGCTGAATATAATGCGTGTATATTTTGTTGTGCTTTTTACTCCCCACCTTTCCCAAAGGAGTCTATGTACTACCCACACTAATTGTAGGTTTTTCTGAAAATGCAGCATGAATCATTTATAAATAATGAGACTTTAAAATCCCTAAAAGACTCCCTGAGGTATTCGGTATTTCAGCATAAAATAACTGTTAAATGGAGTTATTCTGAATTAGCTTTTACTGGAAAGTGGTGAAAATAAAGTTTTGCTGTGAATGTGCCGTAATTCTTTTACACAGGTATCTGGGGGTAATTGACAAGCGATTTTCATAATTCAGGTTTTAGCAAAGAAATCAACTGAAGTGGCTAACATTAAATGAAGGAAACTGCTGTTCAAACACAGCTTTCAAGAAGGGGCTGTGTGTATTGGGGAGAGAAAGCCCCACATGAGACATCAGTTTACAAGGGGCTAGTGTGGAGACCTAAAAACTTAATTCCAGCTACAAAATAAAAACATAGACGTAATGGCTCAGTAACACATTTCTACATGTGCTTTCCTCAGTATTCCAACTCCTAGAAAAAGAGACTTTTTTCATCTTCTCTCTCGTTCCTTCCCCCGCCACACACACATCCCCTCCTTACTCTCTCTTAGTAGTGATTATTCTAAGACAGAGATAACCCCAGTAAGGCATCACACTCAGACGTTGTTGAGGATTTCTATGACTCCTTTTGGACTCAGTAACCTTAGCTGTCCATTCCTACCTGGTGTACAATCAGAGGTTATATTTGATCTGTAGTGTAGAATTATGCAGAGGAGTCTCCCTCCATACTTTGTATTTGATTGACAAATTGGTCTGTCACTCAAAAAGCTCCTTCAACTTATCGTGAGCAGTAAAGAAAATTATCTGTTCTCTGCATATGTGAGAGAAGCTTTGTTCATTAACCTCTAGACTGCCAGATCTGTGGTGCACGCACAGCTTCAAGAAATGTACTCAGCTTTGTATTGAGGAATCAATGAAAGAGGCAAGGGCATGGCATTATTGTGCATTTCTGTCTCAGTTTCTTTGTACACAGACAGGTATACCTTTTAGCTCCTTCTGTAACGAACTGGAGGGAATCTGTCATTTTGTTTCCATTTGTACACTTATGTGCACATCAAAAAGTGGGTGATGTTTTAATACTAAAAGGACTTTCTCTGTGTGTGTGTGTGTGTGTGTGTGTACTTTCAAATCGCCTGTTGACCCATAAATTTCATAGGATTTTCTTAGGCAAGGAATACTCTGAGGTGGGTGTTTTTTTCCCAGTCCCTTGCTCTGAAATATAGCCTACAGCACCTGGTATTCATTTGCAGTCTCACTCCAAGTACTAACCAGGGTTGACCCTGCTTACTTTCCAAGATTAGTCAGGATCTGGTGCCTTTAGGGTCTTTAGACCAGGTGATATAACCTTCATTAAATATTTGAACAGACGTAATGAGGAAGATGGAGCAAGCTCATTTTCTGCTGGTCTAGAGATGTGAACCAGTGGATTCAAACAAGAAGAAAAAAGATTAAACCTAAATATTAGGAAGAACTTCCTGACAGCAAGAGGTCTTCAACGGTGGAATAGACTGCCTCTGAGAGAGGTGGTCTACTTTGGAAGTCTTCAAACAGAGGTTGGATGGCCATCTTTCAAGAGTGTTTTGCTGTATATTTATGCATGGCAAGGGGATGGACTAGATGGCTCTTACAGTCCCTTCCAAATCGATGATTTCCTTCCTCTGAAATATAGCCTATAGCACCTGGTATTCATTGGTGGTCTCCCATCCAAGTACTAACCAAGGCTGACCCTGCTTAGCTTCCAAGGTCAGATGGGATCTGGTGCCTTTAGGGTATTTAGGCCCGACTAAAAAGAGTACTCTGCTGAAATGTTGATTTCAATTTCCCTGAAAGATTTCCTCTCCTGAATCAGAGACTTCTGGATTTTTCAGGGAGCTTTTACCATTTCTTTAGAACTCCTTTGGTGGTGTTTTTGTTTTTAACTTATGATAGGGAGATGGCTGAGATTGTGGTCACCCCGCCCTGCTGTGCATTCTCCCCATCTACTCACTCTTCCTAATCTGAAAAAGCCCCACTGGGAGTAGTTATCCATTGATATTTTTCTGTGGCCTTCTAACTAAAGCAGCGGGGGGAATCATGTGACCCTCCAGATTTTGTTGGATTGCAACTCCCAGCAGCTGGGGCTAGCATACTCTGTAGTGAGGAGTTCTGGGAGTTGCACGTCATCAACAACTGGAGGACAGCTTGATTGCCACCTCTTCACTAGTCACAGCAAACTGGATGCGAATAATGGAAGAAGCCACAAAAATTCTACTGAAAACACCTTCATATACCCATTCCAAGCAAAACATCTGCATTCTAGAAAAGAGCCAGGAATGACAGCTTTTCAGGCAGCCAAGCCCACCAAATTCACCAATTCTCTCATTCACTAAGAGTGATGCCTCAAATCACTGAAATGCTCAGCAATCACTGTGTACTACCCATTCTAGGCACAGCATCTGTGTTCTGGAAAATGGTCCAGAACACCAACTTTCCAGATAATCACACTCACCAAATCCACTAGAAGAATAGATAGGAGTGATGCAGCCAGCCAGATTAAAAATACATCAAAACCTGTACATGTTTAGTTAGTACATGACCTGGAATATCAACTTTCCAGGAAACTACGGAGATTTTCAGACCTGCCAAAATGCATGTCTGCCGCGCGAGCAGCCTCCCGAAACTGCTGTGCGGCAAGGGTCTACTTCGGACGACGCTGTGCCTCTCGCGAAACCGTCCGTGTCACTTCCGTGAAGCTTGGGACGGCTCAGCGCCATATTTCAATCACGGAGGCTGCCCGAGATTGAAATATGGCGCCGAGCCGTCCGAAGCTTCACGGAAGTGACACGGACGGTTTCGCGAGAGGCACAGCGTCGTCCGAAGTAGACCCTTGCCGCGCAGCAGTTTTGGGAGGCTGCTCGCGCGGCAGACATGCATTTTGGCAGGTCTGAAAATCTCCTATGTCTGGATGGGCAATAGGAGGTAGTTCCTACAGAAGTTCATTACTTCCATCTAGTTTTGCATGTTTTACAGATTTGGTGGACATGGTTCCCTGAAAAGGTGATGTTCTGGTCCATTTTCTAGAACATAGAGGTTTTGCCTAGAATGGATACGAGAAGGTGGTTCCTTATTTTTGGTGAGTTTTTCTTGGATCTCTCTCACCTAGTCTTATGTAACTAGACAATTTGGTGCATGTAGCTAGGGAAACTTGGTGTTCCAGACTGTTTTTGGAAGTATAGATTTTATGTCTGGAACAGGATTATTATGACAAAGAAGAAGATTTATCACACCAAGAACATACATTGCCACTTTACATGTCTTGCTGTTGATCCCCACCATAACCCTGAAAGTTAGATTTGATGAGAGGTAGTGGTCATGAGAGGTTCCATGGTAAATTGCATGACCAAACAGGCATCTGAACGTGGGTGTCTGTGTTCAAAGTCCAGTGCTTTAAATGTTACTCTATTAGTACTATAAAATGGTACAAAGATTGAAACCCAATGGTAGGAAAAAATACAATGATGAATGTGTTGAATTTCCAGAATTAGAATCCAAATTAATAATATGCATAATAACAGCATAGTATGATATTGAGAACACAGCTGCACTGGGCAGGGCAGGTTTCTAGAATGGAGGACCATCATCTCCCAAAAATAGTACTCTACAGTGAACTCGCTACAGGTCAGCATAAGAGGGGCGCTCCAAAAAAATGATACAAGGACTCCCTGAAACAACATCTCAGGCTTGGCCAAATTGATCCCCAACAATGGTCCGCCATGGCCTCACATCAGAAGGCATGGAGACGCACTATCCACAATGCTGCAGCCTTATTTGAGAACTCACACCGAACAAGTCTTGAAGAGAAATGACAACGCAGAAAGAATCACAACCCAGAAACATCACCCAAGGAGACCTTCTGCTGTGCTTTCTGCAACCGGACCTTTTTATCTCGGATTGGCCTTTTTAGTCATCAGCGCACTTGCAGAAAGCGTGGGATGAGTCCTTCCTGAATCTTCGTTTGCAAAGAAAAGCCAGAGAGAGAGATGCTGCCTAGATTTGAGGTGGTAGAATATGGCAACCTAACTTTACATACCTTTTGTGTGCTATGATCCCACAAATTGCCCCTAACTGAGCTATAGGTGGGCATGCTCTAGAGCTTGGAGGGCCACATTGTTACATTCCATGCTCTTCAAGAGCGGCGGTGGGCTGCTCTGTGCTGCCACGATCACCTTTTTTGATGATCAGAAGTTATGTCACATCCCTCTTAGTTATCTTTTGGGGTCTTTGACACTTTCCCCCTGTTTCAGATGGTGAGGGGCAGCATTTTAAAGCATATTCAAACATAGGTATGTACCGTGTGAATACACCCTGCACACAAATTTTATCAGGAATGCAATGTACATTTGGATGCAGAAGATAAATTCCCTGCTAATAAATAGAGCTTTATCTCTAGATAGATGAAGGGGTTTAAATCCACAATTAAATGGGCAAAAGACTTATAGCATCAAAAAGTAGAAGTATGTAGAAAAATGAGGTGTGGCAGCTATTGTCACACAAGAGAAAATTACTCTCCAAAGATGCCCCTCCTTTAGGTTTAATATATTGAATGGATGAATGGGTTACCTGGCTAAGTGTCACAGAAATAATTAACTACCGCTAAAACCCTAGTAAGACACACATAAGAGTTGCCTAAATGGTGAAAATAACCTTCATGGAATTTGCTGGGAATCCTATCTATCTAAATGGGATCCACAGTATTTGGAAGGAGGGTGGCCCAAAATGTTAAAAAACGTGCTGATAAAACCTTTGTGTCTTTTCCCATAGTTTTTAAAAAACAGCAAGGGAGTGTGCATTCCTGCTCATTAGGACGAGCACATTCACATTGAATCACTTTCCCATATGTGAGGAAGCTAAAGCTGATTGGCTGGGTGAGCACAGGGGTGGGGCTTGCTAACAGGACAAGCGCCCGCTGCCACCATGTTGGATTTTCACCTTAGTAAGCAATTGCTAAGGTGATAAAACAGAGTGGTTTTTTTTTTTTTTTTTTTTGCCATCCTTTTAACTCAAAAAATCTCTCTTATCATTCCCGCACACTTTAGGCAGCATTTTTTTTAAAAAAAAAAAAGTTTGGCGATGGTGAAGTACTAACGCAAATAAATCACTTGCAGCCACCATCTGGCATGCAAAGCTTCTGGGGTCTTCTAGGGACAAAAACATTAAGGTAAGTCGCTGCTGCAGCCAAATGTCATTATTGCGAGGTACTCCATTTCCCCCAATCTCATATAGACGGAGCCATAGACTAAAACAGGTAGGCTACAATCGCACGGACAATTAGTTTGGAGGCAGACTTGCTTCTGAATAGAAATGGGAGAGAATTCTGTTTGGTCCACAGTTTTATGTAAATTGACCTAGTATTTATTTCCTAGATGAATATGCAAACCAGAAGACCGTTATTTCCATACTGTGTGTTTCTCTGAGTTTCACAATGCAATTCCTTTCTCAAAAAAAAAAAATGCATATAAGAACATATAAAAGTTGGTGGAAAGTGCGTATATATATAACAAATATTTTAAGAAGATATTGCAACCAATTGCTGTCAACGAATCAGTAGGATTTAAATAGCTTTATTATGTGGAGGATTGTACCCATTGTGCTGGCTTGGTACACTCTAGTTTTCACAGGTCAAAAGGATGTCCCTCATTTAAGAGTCCAAATGAGTGAAATTGTCCATGTCATTATATCACCCACCACCCAGCATTTCAGCATTCGGTAAAATGGCCGATAGTGCCAGGTATCTCTCATCACACTAATGTTTAAAACCAGAAGTTGTAAGAAAGCTTTCAAATGAATATTTTTGACAGAATTCTTAGCTGGATTGCAAGCATTACTTGTTTTAATAAAGTCGATTGATGAACAAAAATGTCACCTGATTAAGCTTTATGGGTCATACTTTAATTCCTGGGACGTATTTACTAGACATATTTTTAAAAGCTATTTTTGTTTTTCATGTGTTATAGTAGTGCAAATAAAATGCTAAAGAACAGCTGTCTTCAAATAAAATAAAGTGTTACAATAGATTGTATTCATTACGTTGTAAGTTTTGAAACTTCACTGTTTTCAAATAACTCCTCTGTGTTGATGTCATGAGAAACTATACATTTATTTACATTTAATTAATCCATTAATTGGTGAAACAGTAAAAAAAAGGGGGGCTGGAATAATCAATGTCAAATGATTGAATCATCTGGGCCCTGTAGTTCCTAGGAATGGAAAGTGGTCTGCTTTCTTTCCACTTACATTGTATTACAAATTAGAGCTATGATAATTATTATCCATTTCCATTTTCAGGTTGGAACTATGAATTTGAGTGATTCAGATTTCCTCAAAGATACTTGGATTGTGCAAATATCTTTTGTTTAAAATTATTTTGTTCTGTTTGCAACTTTAGCCTCCTCTTCCCTGCCGCATGGTTTCTGCTGTTATTTCCTGCCTCCTGGATTACTTCCATCCAATCAGAAATCACATAGTATGATGTCACATCAATATGGAGTCTATGAATTTTATCAGACATAAGGTGTCATAATGATGCCACATAAATGGCATCATTATAAGGTGTTATAATGATGCCACATAATTGCAAAAGGGCACGCAGATCAGACGACAGCGCCTTTCTTGGTTAAAATCAGCTCCAAATCCGTAGTTTTTAATTGACAGCATTGATCCCCCATGCTGCATTTGTGCCAGCATTGCTGGTGTGCGAAACCTTGGGCCATTTAAGTCTTGTGACTGCAGTGAGAATGGCTGGTCTGGTGCAAATACTTCCGGGTGAGATCAGGACATCCAGGTAGGTTTTGCTCTTTTTATGACCCTCCCTGGGTTACTTGGGACTTTTAAATTGTGTGTGTGTGTGTGTGTGCACTTTTTAAAATGTTTAAAGCTTTATTTTTGTTTTTATTTTTAAATTTCCTGTGTGACTAAGTCTTGTGGGATTTCGAATGAAGAAGTTCGACTAGGAAAAGCAATAGCAAGTGGGGATAAGTGAAGGCAATGTAAATATATAAATGCAAAACCCAAACATTCTCAGAAGGAATGCTGAATTGTGTTTCAAAGGTGCTTTTGCACTGTTGAAAATGTCTGTGAAAAGCTGCAGGTGCTTTAGGCTCAACTCAAGCTTGTAAATATATTTTTCAAACAAACTCACTACTTTTGTTTTCTTTAAAAGGTACAGAACTTTAGAAGCATGCTGGGAGAAATTAAAATAGATGAACCTCTTGGATCCTTTGACCAGTGGTAAAACCATATCAGTGGTTATGTTGAGATTATTTTTACACACCGGCTCTCAACCACTCTAACCTGCAAAGGCTGAAGCAATTGGTCTAAATATTATTTTTAAAGAAGTCATGAGGGTCTCCCCTGACTTTTTTTCTTTCTTTTTGCTTTTGCTTTCACTATGAAAACTGTTTCTTTGCCAGTGGCTGACTAGCTTGAAGTCTTTGAAACACTGAGCTTTCTATAAAATCCAAATAATTCTCTGTAAATCAAAGTACTTGGCATGCTTGCTGCAAAGCCTAAAGCTTTTTAATTTTTTTAAGGTAATCTCTAGAAAGTAGTTTGTACTCATGTTTTCACAGTGATTAAATATGCAAAGTAATTTTCATGATTATCACCCCGTTCTGAACCAAATCAGATGCAGCTATGCTTCTCTTTGTACAAAGCCAGTTATTGGATCAGATTCCAAAACAAATCCCCTGAATTTGGCGGATCATCATTTTAAAAGGGGGCTTGTTAAGGTAATGATTAAATTAAACCACCCCTTTAAGAATATTTAGATCTGGTCTGCCAAGCGGAACGGTCTAATGGTTTTTAAATTAGAAGCTGCAAATGCTGGTGAATTTCTTTTGTGGGTCAAGTGGGTATTAACAAATGCTAAGACTGTTCTCTCTTTTGTCATCACCTTGAAATCTGCAAAGAAAAGCAAAGAGTCAGAAAGACACAAGGAGAGAAGCCGTGTTAGTATTTAACACCAGTGCTTTTAACCAAGGGCAGCATCAGATTTACAAGGTTGGATAGGAGAAAGTATGAGATGATGTTTGCTACTAATCTCTTTATACCTCACTCGAGAGAAGGATTGAGAGAGAGAGGGAGGGAGAGAAAGTGAAAGACCTACGCTTGGAAGATTCAAAGAAGATCCAAATGCATTAAAGTCCTGAAGGCTTAAGGTTCTGCAAAGTGTCATTGCTCACTATCCACAGGACAGCAGGTGCTACTTTTGCTTCTGACATGCATTAACCCTGGCACAGCTTTGTGTTATGGCAGCCTACAAGGCGGTTGAACTTGGAAGGGTTTTGTCCTTGTTGGCTTGCTTTGGCAGGAGATGGTGTCGATTCTTGTACACACTGGTATCACTAGTGGTGCAGGCTGTAGCATTAAAAAAAACAAACTTGTCTGTACCAGTAGGCTTAGGAAAATCTATTAGCTTGACTGCAGTAAGAAGCCAGAAGAGCAATGTTCCTGCCTGCCTTGTGAAGGCTGGGCTACCCTATTCTCTCCAGTTTTATAGACTAAAGGTAAAGCCATTGCAAGGGATTGTTGCTTTGTGGCACATTTACTACAATTAATTGGGGAATGTGTTTTGGGGTTTTTTTTGCCAGTTAAAATTTTAGTTATTTTGTTATAGGATCCCGTTCTTCAAAGCAGGACCTCATTAACCACCTGAGGTCCTTTCACATTACATAGTTATAGTGCTATGATTTCACTTGAACAGCCCTGGCGGCATCCCATGGAATTCCAGTGTTTGTAGTTTGTTGAGGCACTAAGGACTTTATCAGACCACCCTCCATTAATGTTCTTTTGCCAGCATATTTTGCTGCATTTTTACGCTGGCTCCCACCAGACCTTACCTTGCTCACATTAAAGAGACAGCCCAGGCACTAACAGAGAGTGAACAGAGCTTTGTTCACTTCCTGGTTTCAAATCTTACTGATCTTGCAAGAAGGTGCAAGTGCAGCAAATTCAAATAGCAAAGTAAAATAAAGAGACAAAACACAAGCACAGGAATACACTTTAAAAGTCCCAAGTAAACCAGAGGTAAAAAAAAAAAATAGTACCCTACTTGGCTGTCCCAATCTCACCTGGAAATGTTCTGGTATTGATGTTTATTCGCAAGAGCAAAATAGCTAGAAGTTTCAAATGCCAGCAATACCAGCAAAAAAGTGCCATAGGAGATCAATTGACAGCTTGGGCCATCAATAAAAACATACGCCTTATTAACAGCACATGATCGCGAAAGGACGGCAACATCTGTTATGTGCACCCTTTCGCAATCGTTAGGCATCCTTATGGCGCCATATTTGCCACATCTGATAAAGTCCAAGAGCTCTTTTGCTGAGAATATGAAACGTGTGTGTGTGCGCGCGCGTGTGTGCATGTCTTCAAGTCGATTGTTGACTTATGGCAACCCCATAAATTTCATAGGGTTTTCTTAGGCAAGGAAGACTCAGAGGTGTTTTTTGCCAGTTCCTTCCTCTGAAACATAGCCTACAGCATATGGTATTTGTAGGTGGTCTCCCATTTTAATGCTCCTCCCTAAACTGCCAGTCTCAGGATTCCATAGGATGGAACCACTGCAGTTAAAGTGGATTCATAGCATTATAATTGTGTAGTGTGAAAAGGCTGTGATCTGAGTGAAAACTTAAGCACAGGATGAACTATTGCCAGAAATGGTTACCTGATCTAAAAAGGACAAAAGGCATCCCTACCTAAGGAAGGTAGGTTGGGCCCATCCCTTTTAAGCTTGTTCCAGGCAGCCCAAACAGTGCTGTCTTACATGCCATATAATGTTTGAAAATGCTCTGCTTTTATTTTTTTAAGAAATTGGATGTTAGGATTGTTTTTAGGAGTTTTAAAAGATCATTTTAATGTATTTTTTTTTAAAAATATATCGCTGTACTGTATCATTTTAATTGTTTTTATTTGTTTATTACCTTGTTGGCTGGGAGGTGATACAGAAATACAGTAAATAAATAAACAAACAAAGGGCAAAACAGGAAAAGAGATTCCACCTAAACATTAGGAAGGACTTCCTGACAGTAAGAGCTGATCGGGAGTGGAATGCACTGCCTTGGAGTGTGGTAGAGTCTCTTTCTTAAGAGATTTTTAAACAGAGGCTGGAAGGGCATATGTCAGGAATGCTTTGATTGGGTACGCCTGCATGGCAGGGGGTCGGACTAAATGGACCCTGTGGTCTCTTCCAACTCTATGGTTCTATGAGAATATGAGAGCCAGTGTAGTAGCTTGAGTGTAGGACTAGGGACTTTATCAGACACGGCATAAACTGTGTCAGAAGAACGCTAAAAAGAAAAAACAAACAAACAGAAGACATTACCAAACAATGTCATCCTTCAGCCACTCTGGGGGCATAGCACTTTCTCTTCCATCTGATAAAGTCCTAGGTCTCTGGAGAACAGAATTTGAATCCTCGTTCATCCATGCAAACCCACTGAGTGACCTTGGGCAAGTTACACACACTCAGTTTCAGAGGGGGGCAACAAAAAAATATAGTGGGGTTAAAAAATCCCTACTATATTCATACAATTCCATTGGACCACATGAAATATTTACTATGCACATATGGTATTAGTGACTTGAACCCAAAAGCCTATTGGTTAATTCCACCAGCTGAAATATTGAAAATCATTCACACACCACATCTTATATTTGCTATCTTTATAACTTTGACTGCCCCTTTTCTTTGGATGCCTAAACGCTGACCCATTGACCGCACTGTAAACCCGGTGACCCAACTGTTGCATGTTGAGAATCAACACATAGGTAAATCCTATTGATTCAATCAGTCTATTCTAGCTGGGACTAACAATAATATTCAGGCAAAAAGCATCCCTTCCATAAACAAGAAGCACTCCTTCCATTCATAGGGAGTTTTTTTTAATCCACTGGAGAAATCTTCTGGCATAAGGATAGAAACATCCAACATTTGTCCCCTCCTTCTGGAGCCCTTCCCCAACAGAGGTGTAGCAACAGGGGCACTATGAGTCCTTCACCCTAAATAAGAATTCTCCCCCCTTGAAATTATCCTTCACTCCCCAAATTTTTAGCATTGCCAATAGTGAGACATTGAAAATCATTGACACATTGCATCTTATATTTGATGTCTTTGTGTTCTCTTGTCACCTTTGCCTGCCCCTTTTCTTTTGATGCCTAAACTGTATTTCTAAATGATCGACTGAAGTTTTTAACATGATACAATGCTACAAATTTAGGAACTGAAGGGAACATTTCATTTAGAGGGCAGAATTCTCATTGGGGGCAATGTCCTCATTTTGCCCTGTATATCCCTTGCACCCAACACTATTTTGGAAGAGTGACCAGCACACTGAAGCAGATTTTCAGGGTTGCAAGGGACTCCAAGGGGGAAAGGACAAAAATCCTTCTTCCTGCTTCTTCTGGTGAAAGCATTCCATGAGTAGAAGAGAAACCTCACTGGTCAAATGAAACTCAGGATCCAACCTGGATGTTTGATAGGAGGAGTGGGAATTGTGCCACTTTTGAGATATTGCTGAACTGCAACTCCCAGCACCCCTAATCTGCACTATCAATGGTGAGGAATGCTGGATGTTGCAGTACAGCAACATATGGAAGTCTGCACCATTCCCACCACTGTTTCCCAGCTGCTATGGTACCTGTTTAAAAATATGAAGTGATACCAACAAAGTAAAAGAGAATTTGAAAACCCCACTTAATATCAAACTTGGCATTTTCCTGGGGCAAAGAATGTAAAATCAAGTTCATACTTTGGAAACCCACAACAGAGCTCAGCAGAAAAGAAACCCCTCCAGCCACTCAGAAAAATAATGATTAAATAAAAAAATTGCAAATTTGTATTTACCTGATTAAGAAGAAAAGCTGTTCCAGAACAGTTTTTTTGTCTATCAGGTAAATAATATACATTTGAAAAAGATTTATAAATATGTATTTAACCACAGGATTCTCTCTGGTCTCTTAGATAATTAACATGCACCGGAGAGCTATCCATTAATATATATTTTTTTGGCTTAAAAAAAAAACTTCTAAAAAGCATGAAAGTGAAACACAATAAAAAATAACTGTAGAATAATAATATAATTGGGATGTGTACCACAGAAAACGGGCTGATCTTAAGATGGAATAGAGGTAAAGTTTATGTCAGCTTAATTGCTTCTTGAAATGCCTCTTGATTTTTGTTCAAGTTAAGGCTCTGTCTTAAAGAACAGGTGGTATTTTTAATAGACGGAAAATTAATCTCATATCATCCAACATTTTACTGAAGAAAATAGGGGAAGAGGGACATACTTGTATAGTTGTTATACCATTCTTCATGTACTACATTTCTGCCAACACTTTACATCCCTTCGTCCATCATTCCAAGTCACAGAAGGGCCTTCTCTTTCCACGGTGTGGTGCTTAGGATGAAAGTGAAGCCCTGCTCATGCATTGCTCCTAGCAGAATAAATATATGGAGAGAAAGGAGACCTATATGGGCTGGAAGGAATTGTTTGGTTCTCATTTTTAACACAAATGCATGTAATTCACAGTTTCTGAACTAGTATCTGAACCTTGCTAGGTTGAGCATGTGAGGGTGCCCTCTAATCAGTTCAGCAAGTACCCCTCTGGCATTTTCAATAAACCAAGAAGGACATGGATCTAATGCATATGTGGTGGCTCTTACTCTCCAGGAATCCTGACCATCAGTGAGTAATAATAAAATGACAATCATGGTTCCCTCATTTTGAACATTTAAGAATGTTTAATGGAATGTTTAATCCCACAACAGATTTAGCTTATAGTTATAGGACTTTATCAGACACATAAAATATGGTGTCATAATGATGCCACATAACCATGAAAGGGTGCATATATCAAACAACATTACCTTTTTGTGGTTATGCCCCCACCAAAACTCATAGTTTTTTATTGGCTGCTGAAGCTTACAATAGACCCCCCTGGTGCTTTTGTGTTGGCATTGCTGGATGTGAAACCTCGTGCCATTGTACTCACGCCAATGTAGTGTCAATGGCTGGTCTGACACGAACACTTCTGGGTGAGATCATGACCTCCAGGTAAGTGACACACTTTTATGACCCTCCCAGGGTTACTTGGGACCTTTAAAATGTGTGTATGTGCTTTGTTTAACTTTTTTAGTATTATTTTTGTTTTGTTTTTTGAATTTCCCATGCAATGAGCGAGATTTCAAAGGAGGAAGTGAACGGAGCTCCATTCAATTCCTCTTTCATTACCTTTGCCAGGATGACAGATAAGTGCAGTGTGTGTGGGGGAGTTCTTTTGCTGGCATAAAAATGGATTTTTATACCAGCAAAAGAATGCTTTTAAGGGGTTCATCTGATGAAGTTCTTCGACTAGCTGTAGCAAACACATTCACCAGTATTGACTAGCCAGATAGTTACTTTGGCACGCTAGTAACAGTTTAAAAACTTACTTCAAATCTCCCAAAAAATGAAAGAGGGACAGAATGAAGATAGTGATTTATCAAGGATGGGTTTTAGAAAAGATGGATTCACCCAGAAATGAAGACAAATTGGGAGTTTTCACCATCCTGATTATAAAAAGAGAAAGAAAAATACAATAACTTTTCTGGCAGGGTTAATTTTTCTGATTTTGTCATTTTTTTTTTAAAGGGGATGAGATCTGTTACTTTCTTTGTAAACTCGGGAGGTTCATAAAAAGAGTGTCACCTACCTGGATGTTGCAATCTCACCCAGAAGTGTTCTGGCTGGACTGGCCATTGACGCTTCATTCATGTGAGTACAATGGTGCATGGATTAAAATGCCTGCAATGCTGGCAAAAAAAAGCACCACAGGAGATCAATTGATGGCTTCAGCCATCAATAAAAAAAAAAAAGGGTTTTTAGCAGTACAGGTTTACGAAAGTACAACATCGTCTGGTACGTCCGCCCTTTTGCAATCATTTAGGTATCCTTCTGACACTGTGTTTGAATGGTCTGATAAAGTCCTTAGTGTTAAGGAGTCCTTGGTTTACCTGTAACCATGTGGATGGCCCAACTGAGCCAAATTATTTAATATAGCCAATTATTTGATATTCCAAGATGGGGGCTGTCAGGGTATGTAACAGCAATGTCATAATGACGTGCCTAAATGAGAGCACATAACGAGAGTACCTATGCTTGGTAGCTCCAAATATATACATTTACCAAATTTATATTCCACCATTTCACTAAAAATAGTGTTCAACCGATCTCAACCTACCTGTTGGAAGAAGGGCAAGGATTCAATTTGCTCCAATACTTTTATAAAACTTTGCCCCGTGCCTCCATTGCCTGACCCTCATTGAAAAATGTAGGGCTTTCTTTGTGCATCACATTTGTATCCCACCCTTCCTCCAGTGAACCCAAGGCAGCACATATGGTTCTCCTCAGCTCCCCTTCCCTCAACTCTGTAAGTTTGGTCAGACAGAAAGATAATGACTGCAATCCCATCTCACCCATCAAGCTTTCTGACTCAGTACAGACTAGGACCTAAATTTCCCAAATCAAAATCAAAGTCATTGTGGCTTCTGTGGCAGATAATACTGCAGGCACCCTCCCTGGTAGCAACAATGAAGTAACAGTGAATTAAATTACCTTTTACTGCCATTTTTAACACCCAAAGTATGCTGCTCAAGTGGGCTGGCTATGGATTGTTCCCTGTAAAGTAGGACCCATGGCTAAGCTGTCAAGCAGCTGTTGAGATCCTGTATGACACAGTGTAGTATAATAATTCCACATATTTGAAGGACCATATTTCCCTGTATGAGTCCATTAGAGCTCCAATTGTCTGGAGAGGCCCTTGTCTTTGTCCCACCACCTCCTCAGGCTCGTTTGGTGGGAACAAAGGAGAGGGCCTTCTTGGTGGCTGCTCCCAGACTTTGGAACTCCCTCCCCAGAGAGACCAGGATGGCCCTGTCCTTGCTCTCCTTCCATCAGCAGATCAAAAACATTTTTGTGCCATCAGACTTTTAGAAACTGAATAGGGTTGGGCTTTTAATGCTGCACAGTTCTATTTTTAAGGTTTTGTAGGGTTAGTATATAGTCTTGTAATGCTTTTTAATATTTTTAATGTTTAATATTTTAACTTAGAAATTGTTTAATGTTTTTTTATCTTATATTCATATTTTTATTTTGGCTTTTGTATTGTTTTTAATTTGTATTGTTTTCAATATGATGTTAGCTGCCTTGAGTTCCATTATCATGAGAAGGTGAGATGTAAATGAATAAAATAAATCAATTATGATGATGGTGATGTGATACAGCTGGCCATTCAACAACCCCAGGACTTACTGTTGAGCTACTGGAATCATCCATGGCCTTTCATGACTAGTGGAGGGAGTTGGGGTGGAGAAGCATCTGGCTATGTCTCTCTGGCTGGACACAGAATGGTTAGATCATATGCTGAGATTCCCTGGAGTCCTCCTGAGATATCAGTGGATGATGCAATCATTCTACATCTGGCTACAGGGACATAGCCAGACACTTATTTGACCCACCCCACCCCACCCCACTCTCCACCAGTCACAGAATGGCCATGGGAGGGCTGCAGTGGTTCAATGGTAATTTCAAGGGGGAGGAGGTTGGAAGAGAATACCAACCTCAGCAATGACCAAAAAAGGGGGCATACATAAGTGTAAGGTGGGCATACACCTGCATACACCATAAACAGGATGCCAACCATTGTATGTCACAGACAACATTGAGTACTTATGCTGACTGGGGGCTTGTTTGTACGAGGGAATTTTTTTTTAATTGGTGTGCACTAACGCCAGTTTGCAGCAGCTTCTATAATTGTCTTAATGTTGTTGTTCTTTTGCAAGATCGCAGGCATGTGAAGCTATCATCTTTAGCTGTTCCAATGGGCATGCCTGTGAATCAAGATGGTGGGCACGAGTGAATTACTCACAATTTTATTGTCACCAGTTGCCACCACAGAACAGTATTTTTAAAAAACATATTTAAAGTGCAAAAGTGCAATATTCCACCTAAATAAATAGTGGGGGGAGAGAGGCTGTTTCGTCGCCTCAGCGCATGTTCACTACAGCGAAAATCCAACATGGTGGTTGCCTTGTTAGCAAGCTCTGCTCTCTGCACGTGTATGACCAACCAGCTTTCCACTTCCACTCTTATTGGTAATGTGCATCAAAGCAAACTGGTTATCCCAACTAGTGGGAATGAACATTCCCTGTGGAGCTGTTAAAAAAATATGTGAAGGCTCTTCCTGCATAGTTTTTGATGCCCCCCCTTCTGAATATGGTGGATTGATGTGGGATGCCATTTAGACAAATTGTATTCTCCTCAAATTCTAGGAAGAGTATTTTTGCTGTTTAGACAACCCCTGGGTATATTTATAGAGGCTGATTGTTCTCCATGTACCAGGAAAACATTAACAGCAAGGGAGAAAGGCCTGTATATTCACTGCACACCATCTGAAGGAATTTCTCTAATGTTTCTGCATTAGTCTGCTCAGTGGCTTGTACTTAATATTTTTAAAATGAAAGGAGGGACAGGGAAAGGAGAGCTGAGATTAATTATGCCCTCCTGTGGCTTCCTGAACCTTCATTTATCCAAGTAGGTTAAAAGTGCTGAGTGACTCTGGTTAGTGGATAACTTAAGGTGCTATTTTCTCACAGCTTGTGTCACAGCCATAATGTCCTGTGGACAATATTTCTATATTAAATGTTTTTAGATCACTGACGATACATCAGTGCAGATTATTCTTTGTAGTTAGTTCTAAGGGGTACCAATCCAGGAAGCTGGGGTGGGAAGATAGTGGAATTTGAATGCCTGAAAAAGAAAAGGAGAGAAAAAAACAACCCTTAGAAATGCATTACATTGTTTTTATGTGAGTTTTTCATAGTTCTATGTTTGTGCAAACATACATTTTAAGCTCTTTTAGGCTTTCTGTAAATGTTTCATAGTTCTAAACTATGCATGTTTTAAAAACTCTATTAGACTATGTGAAAATGTTTCATCATGTGCAAATGCACATGGTTTTTAAACTCTTTTAGGCTTTTGTGAAAATGTTTCATAGTTCAATGAATGTGTAAATGTGTATGGTCTTTAAATTCCTTTAAGCTTTGTGCAAATGTTTCATTGTTTTGTGTAAGTGCAAATGTACATGGGTTTTAAACTCTTGTAGCCTTCTGTTTTAACTTATTTATTTTATTATTGATTAAACTCTTTCTACCCTACTCTATATCCAAAAGATATCAGGGTGACTTACAAGAAAAGTGAGAACAGTTTAAAAGAGTTTAAAATGCTAAATTTCAATAAACTAAAAACGTATTTTTAAAAATTAGTGAGTTAAAACACATTGAAAATGAAAATAGTTTCAAACTCTGTACATTACTATTCGAAAGAGGTCAGTGGGGCCCAAAGGCTTTGATGAACAGCCAGGTTTTTACTTGGCACCTAAAAGAAATCAGTGTCGGTGCCCATTGGGCCTCCAGGGGCCCAACTGGGGTGCCGCAGCTGAAAAGGCCCTCTCCCATGTCCTCCCACAGTATATGGACCTCACTGGTAGGACACAGAGGACAGCCGCCCACAGATAGCTTATTATGTTTGAATTGATTAATATGCTTTTATCTTGTTTAAATTGTTTATTGATTTTAATTTGGAATTGTCTAGATGATGAAGACATTGAAATAGTTCAAGATTTTCCATACCTTGGCCCAGTCATTTATCAGAATGGAGACTGAAGTCAAGAAATCAGAAGAAGACTAGGACTTGGAAGGACAGCTATGAGGGAACTAGACAAGATCCTGAAGTGTCTATATCACTGAATACTAAAGTTAGGATGATCCATGCCATCATGTTTCCAATTTCTAGGTATGCCTGTGAAAGCTGGACAGTGAAAAAAGCTGATAGGAAGAAAAATGAACTCTTTTGGAATATGGTGCAGGAGAAGAATTTATGTGGATAACATGGACTGCTAAAAAGACAAATAAATGGGTCCTAGAGCAAATCAAGGAGGCAGTGTGGTTTGAGTGTTGGACTATGGCTCTGGAGACCAGAGTTCAAATCCCTGCTCAGCCATGAAAACCCGCTGGGTGACCTTGGGCAAATCATACACACTCAGCTCTCAGAAAACCCTGTGATAGGTTCACCTTAGGATCTTCATAAGTCAGAAATGACTTGAAGGCACACAATAACAGATCAAATCAAGCCTGAACTCTCCCTAGAAGCCAAGATGACTAAACTGAGATTGTTGTACTTTGGACAAATCGTGTGAAGATATGACTCATTAGAAAAGAGAATAATGTTTGGTAAGGTAGAAGGGAGTAGGAAAAGAGGAAGGCCACATTCCAGATGGATAGACTCAATCAAGGAAGCCTTGGCCCTGAGTCTGACAGACCTGAATAGGGCTGTTGATGACAGGGTGACTTGGAGGCCTCTCATTCATGGGGTTGTCATAAATTGAAGTTGACTTGACAGCAATTAACAACAACAACAACAACAACAAAACTGTTTCTGTTGTTTTATCTGTGTGATGGGCTGAGATCTCATGATAAAAGAACATGATAAAATATTTTAATAAAAAAATTGTCGTGATGTCAGAAAGGCTTTAAATGCAAGATTATATATTATACTGGAAAACAGCCAGAAATGTAGTAACCCACCAGTCATGCTTCAAGTTTTGTTTTTCACCATCTTATCCAATGCTTTTTTTTTTTTTAATGAATAGATTCCATTTGTACAACTCTGCACTTCCCTCTTGGCCAAGCCTTTTAAAAATATATATCTTTGCTTTCACTAATATAATGCTAATATGTGATTGATCTTTTTTGAGTTGAAGAAACCAGGCTGGAGTATCTAACAGCATCCTAGGGGCTTCAGCTGGCCATTGCATGTGCTTGATCAGCAGCCAAATTTTCAATTAGGAATTGAACATGACTGATCTCTGCTGCCTCTTTGCCATTTATCTCATTTCTGAGGGTATGCTTTCTTCTTTTTTTCTATCTCATTCCCTGTCCATCTCTCTCTCTCTCTCTCTCTCTCTCTCACACACACACACACACACATACATGAGCAGAGACAAATGGTTTTGAAGACTTAACACAGCAGTCCTATAAAGTTAAAAGATTGTAGGTTTGATTATGGAGAGGTCTCTTCTTATTTGCAAAGATGGCTCGTAATGCTGGTATTTGTTTGGGATTTTTTAGGTGTCTGAATTTTAAGATGATCTGACTAGCAGAAAAGAAAAGAACACATGGAAAATGATAGACAGGTAGGGCAGATAAATTATCAACATGTTTAAAATATTTGGGATGACTGTCCCACGCTCAGGGATGTAACTAGAGGAGGGCAAAATGATAGCATTGCCCCCCCCCTGAATTCTGACCACCCAATGAAATTTTCCTTCATTTCCCAAACATTGTAGAGTGTGAGGCACTGAAAATCATTCACAACTTTAAGTCTTCTGTATGCTGTGTTCATATTCTCTTGGTAACTGTCCTTGCCCCTTTTCTTTGGATTTCCAGCATTGCAATAACTTTAAACTTCAGTTGAAATAGAGTTTAGGTGTCCAAAGGAAATGGGCAGACAAAGTTACCAAGGGAATGTATAAACAGCAAATTCTATTTATTTATTTATTTATTTGATTAATTAATTTATATGCACCTTTCTCCCAGAACAGGATCCAAGGCAGCTCACAAAATATCATATAAAATACAGTTTAAAACATTTTTAAAACACCACAATAAAAAATCTATAATTACTTAAACATATAGAAGTTAAAAGATAAAAATAAAAAAATAAAAAACACGCCCCAATAGAAAGCCTCTGTAAGCCCAGCTACATATTAAAAGCCTGCTTGAATAAAAATATCTTTGCCTGCCGGCAAAAGGACAGCAAGAAGGTGACCAGCCTAGCCTCTCATGGAAGGGAGTTCCAGAGCATGGAAGCAGCCACTGAGAAGTTTCTCTCTCGTGTCCTCACCAGGTGAGCCTGTGATGGTGGCAAGATCAAGAGAAAGCCTTCCCCTGAAGATCTTAGAACACTT
This sequence comes from Gambelia wislizenii, assembly GCA_030847615.1. Lineage (NCBI taxonomy): Eukaryota > Metazoa > Chordata > Lepidosauria > Squamata > Crotaphytidae > Gambelia > Gambelia wislizenii. The sequence continues at coordinate 467,659,348 of JAUMIR010000001.1, forward strand.
GCAGGTTCATATGGGGAGATAGGGTCTTTCAAATAGTCTGGACCTAAGCCATGTAGGGCTTTATAGGTCATGAACAGAACTTTGAAATATAAGTGTTCTTGGCATGAATTATTTTCAATGGCTCACTCTCTGCAGTGCTAGAAATTTGGAGGCTGAAAGAAAATGTCACTGGAGGGTCAGAATTCTTATTTGGAGGCAATGTCCTCAGCCCCCCCCCCCCATAGTTTCATCCTGGCGAGTGGAGTTTTTAGCTTTGTACCTTCTTCTCTGCATGCTTTGGATTGTTGTAGATGCGTATTCTGTTTCCCAAGAGAGTGCTTTCCTCCTGATACGTATCTCTTCTGCTTGTGATTTTTTTTTAAAAAAACCATTGTCTTCTAACCGCTCTCCCATTTGCAATAATTAAAAGAAAAAGATGGAAAAACATTGAAACACCCACCCCCCACATGTTTCATCTGTCACAAGAAATTTTGTGGTGGTGCTCAGTCATTGCCAGTATCATTCGTACGGCTGATAATGATTGGTATTGAGTATTGCAGTTATGGATTTGTAACCTAGAGTTACAGATCTGTAACTGCTCTGTATTTACTAATCTTACATCGTTACAGCACACTTTAACAGCCCTATCCTCCCCCCAGTCCACTTTAAGAGCCAGCTGCTGGATCAGTAGAAGATCAAGGCACAAAGAGGAGGAAGTTTCCACCTCCCTCCCACTAGCAAGTGAGCCTGTAACCATCAGAAGCAGGACCTCTGTTGCAAGTCCTTGTCTCAGCCTTTCTCTCTGGTAGGGTGATGGTGTTGGTGGAAACATCTTCCTTGCATCCCTGTTACCCTATACGCTCAGGGGTCTTAGAAGCCCTCAAAATACAGATATTAATTTGGGGAATTAATATACTCAGCTTCGCTATGCGAGAGGGGACAACAGGGCAGAATCTTTTGACCTATGTGTACTGGTACTAAGGAGGAGACATTAAGCTAGATAGTACAATAATTGATTTTTATTTGAGAAAATAGTAATAACAACATTCACACACACAGGAGATTTTCACACGGGCTATTTATCCCATGGCAGGAACAGAACAGGGTCGGGAAAGGTTTTCCCTTTTGGACGACGTTGACCCCATTCTGTCCGGCATCCATCCTGCTCCCGTGACTGTTCCGGAACAATGTAATCACGATTTTTCCATTCCGTTGCTATCATGTTCTGTTGCTATCACGCAACCACGGGTGTGCGAACAGGAGCCCCGTTCCTGTTCTGAAATAACAGCCATGGATGGGAGCTCCGTTCCGAGCACTTCCTGGTACGATCTGGACTTCCAGGTAAGTGGCACCCTTTATTTTACCTTCCCTGTTTTGATTGTGTGAATTAAAGTGTGTTTTTGTGCTTGGTGAACAGATTTTATGTTTGGGTGAGTTTTATTTTCTAAATTTATGCCCAGCTGTTATCACACGATAACATGATAACGTTTCAGACAGCCGGTCATAAAAGCAACCTTACGACAGCTACATTTACGCTGGCCAGCAAGGGGAGGGCGAGCCCTTTCCTGCTGCGGAATTAAGGTAAGTGTGTGAAAGATTTACATTATTCCGTGGCAGGAACAAGAGAGGAGGTGGCGGGGCAGTAATGGGGCATTTGGCCCCATGTGAAAATCTCCACATTCAGGCTTCAAGCATTCACACAAAGAGGATGAATAAAGCAGGAAATATTGGGACAAAGGAACAGAGAAGGGAGTTGTTGTGGGAGATATGACATATGTCCTGTAGAGAGATGAGGTCATGGAAGAAACCAGCAGAGTGTGGTCTGGAACAGGAATGGCTGCACAGACAGACATAGTGTCCACAGGAAGGGGATCTGTGACCATTTGAGTGGAATTTTGGAAGGGTTTTTATAGTCAATATTTGCCTTCAGGGAATGGAATCTATAGTAGGAGACAGTGCTCCTTGGAGTTGCACAAGGTAAGACAAAGGTACTCCAGATATATTAAAGGCATCTTAATGTGTGAATGCTTTGCTATTTAATGGAGGACGTAACTTCATTTGTTTGGGGGAAGGACAAAGGTATGAGGATTGTTTACAGGTTTGAGTCTTCCAGCTTTGGCTGATAGGATTAGCCAGCTGTTCGGACCTTCAGTTGTCTTGCAGATTAACGTTTCTTTGGAATTTGGGCGGCCCCTCCTTAAGTGCATACCTGACTGAGCAATGCCTGTCTTTGGGATTCCTATTTGGTTTTAATAACCACACTATGAGGAAGGTCACATTTGACCTAATTATTAAATATTGCCAGTTTATTATAGATATGGGATAGGGGGTGTCAGGGTAGGTAACATGTCGATTGCCAGCTGAATGGACCTCCTTCGTTCAATCTGGTGGCTGGCTCTTAAGGTGGACTGGGGCTGTGGTGGGGCCAGGAGACATTACTTACATATGCTTCCTTAACTAATAGAAGAGCTAGAATTCCAGAATGTTAATGGTTTCCCCATATTTGTGATGGTACAAAGGGTCTCTCAAGGATTCCCCCTGGGAACCCAAGCGAGGTTGCATCCAGCTGTCCTCTGCTGCTGTGAAGAAAACTAGAAAGTAGCACAGATCATTTTTTACAGAGCAGAATTTTGACACCCCTCCCCATAAGTTAATTACATCCAAAACTCTTGTTCCTATGGGAGGAAGAAACATCCCTGTCCTTGTTCTATTGATTGGAAAGGAAAATAATGGCATTTGGCAACCCTTACCACTAAAAGTCACAAATTACAGATAATATGTGACATTCCAAGCTCTAGTCTTATGTTACCAAAACCTCACCCCCAATTACTTTGTTTTGTAAAGAAAATGGAAGTCACTGTGTTTTCCTCAAAGAGATCATGTTTTCCCCCTTTCTTAAGAGAAGGAAGCAAACTTTGTCTTCTTTTCTCTTCCTGCCGCATTTAACTTTTCTACCTCAGAGCTCAGATTACTTTTTTTAATCAAAGCAGTAATGGAAGAATAGTCCTCATACTCAAATGCAATCACATTTAATCATATTTAATATCCTTATTTCTCAGCTGATCAGACTTTGAAAATTTGATTGCTTGAGTTTGATTTAAAACTTAAGGTAAGTCAAATCCAATAAAGAAGTATATTTTTGTTGGTACTCTGTTAAAAACGCATAGCTTTCTTTTTCGTTCATTCATTCAACTCCTGGCTTCTTTGTGTGCTTTCTTCTTTCTTCAGCATTACTCTGTGTGTTTGAGTGTGTGTGTGAGGGAATATTTGGAATCTCTAACTATATAATTGGGCTGGCTTCAAATGTCTAGAAGTGACTGACCCAGGTGAGGAATAAGACTAGTTTATATACAATAAGATTATATAAGATAAAATTTATACATACTTCCAGTTTCTGTAATTTCACTGAATAGATATCCAGGGATCTACTCTGATTAAATCTGTACTGAAAGCATTAATTGACTGTGTGTACCATCAAGTCACCTGTCGATTTATTGTGACCCCATTAATTTCATGGGATTTTTTAAAGCAAGGAATATTCAGAGGTGGTTTTACCAGTTCCTTCCTCTAAAATACATACTGCCTACAGGTGTATTTGTTGGAGGTCTCCCATCCAAGTACTGACTAGAGCTGATCCTGCTTAGCTTCCAAGCTCAGACAGGATCTGGTGCCTTTAGGGTATTGATTAGACAGTTACTAATGCAAGCAAACATGATTCTATGCAATAGGGCTAGCTGTGGTGAAGTTTTACTCCCTTTATCTTTGTCAATGCTGCAAGTAAGAAACAATTGAGGGGTGTGTGCAGGAGATTGATTCCCTGCAAATTTTGTACTCAAGACAAGCATATCAAGCATGGCAACACTTTCTTCATATTACACATATTCAAGCCCCATCAAAAACCTGAGGAAGGCAATATCTCGATTGGTAAATGCCTCCATCTACTTAGAAAGGTGATGGAGATCAGAGTTTGAACATTATTTTTGTAATATAACGTGTGCTTGTTCTTCTTTTCAAAAAAATTAATTTATTTAAGTAACTTGTTAATATCACCTGTTACACATTATTTACTCACATGCTAGGAGCACCTTCCTTTTTAAAAGTGATTTTGTAATTTTTTTTAACAGCACATTTTATATATAAAAGTGCATTGTGGGTACATGTTCCTCACAATCCCTCCACAAGAAACCCCAAAGCAACTTCTTAGCAGTTCAAATACCAAAAGGTAACACTGTGCCAGTCATTAAGTTACTTTAAAAATGGTCATTGCTGTGCCTTTGTTACCTCCAAAGGTAATGCATTGCCTAGGACATACCTTACTTCTAAATGTCAGTGGAGTCACACCATGTTCATGTGCTTCCTGTGATTTTCCAGGGAGCATTTGGGGGTCAAAAACCTACTTGCATGATCTCAAGGCTGGCAACAGGGGTCCAGAGTCCTGGAAGATGGAATGTCAACATATGGCTTGCTATGGAACAACAGTCATTAAGACTTTCCTTCTCTCTCTACACAGCAGAGGGATTTGAGCTTGCCTCTTTCTTTCTTTCTTTCTTTCTTTCTTTCTTTCTTTCTTTCTTTGACTTAAACTCCTACCTGGTCCTAGAACTGGAACTTAGGACATAACAAGATTAAAACACGGACAGATAAAGCTGTACAAAAGGTTATCATGTTAAACACCATTATACAAATAATAGTATTAAAATGCTATTAAATTAAAAGGAAATTTAAAACAGGTCAATAAAAATGTACAGAACCAATCTGTTAAAAGCCCCTGACATGGCAGCCAGTCAATTACCAAAACCCCAACCTGGATAAAGAGGGTTTTTTTCTGCTTGTAGAAGGAAAGCAGGGATAGGGATGGCCAGGATCAGTGCCCCTTGGAAGTAGTTCCAGGGCCTGGGAGCAACCACCCAAAAGGCCCTCTGATGCCTTCCCACCAGACATGACTATGAGGGTGGTGAGATCAAGAGAGAAACCTTCCTTGAAGATTTCACAGCCCAGGCGTGAGAGAATACTGTTCTCCAGATAGCCTGGATACAAAACATGTAGGACTTACCTATCATCACAGAGGTCATAACTATCACTTTGGCTTGTGACTACAAAAAAGATCTCTAGCCATTGCAACTCCCTGTAACCACCCTTGGTCAATGGACTGCACTGGCTGAACTTTTTTTTCAAAGGCATGCCACCCAAAACCTAGCCATCTAGGCTCAGGTCTGGATCAGCAGAACATGTATATGTCAATTATGCCCAAATTGCTGAACAGCAACAGGTTAAACCCCTATCTTCTGATCTATATTTTCACTGACCAGGAACACTTCTGTCTTGTCTGGATAAGTATCCATTTGTTTGACTTTGTTCCGTCTGATAGTGATATCAGATACTGTTTTAGAACTAAAACTGCTTTCTTGGATTCAGATGGCAAGAAGAAATAGAATTGGGTATCGTTGGCATATGGTGACACTGATCTCTTAAACTCTGGAAACTTCTTCCAGTGGTTTCATGTAAATATTATACAGCATAAAGGACAAGATAGAACCCAAGGGACCTCATAGACCAACATGATGTGAAAAAGGAGTCCCCCTGTACCACCTTCTGAATTTGGACACCCAAGAAGGACTGAAGTCACTGAGTAACAATGCCTCTGAGCCCCATTCCAGAGGGGCAGATCAGAGGGATACCATAGAGAGCCAGTGGAACCAATGGAGCAAATACCTTCCCCCATCCTTCCCTGCTGAAACAGATAGTTCACCAAGGCAAGCAAAGCTGTCTCAATTCTACAGCCATCCCTGACCCCAGATTGAAATGGATCTAGATAATCCATCATATCTTATAGTTCCTGGAGCTGAGACACCACCCCATTGAAGTGTTAGTATGTCCTACTATCCCCTCCCCATGGCATCTTATAACTAGAAATATTAGACCCTTTTTGGGGTCAGGTTGGCTGAGGCAAACCAGAGGTCAGTTGGAGGTCACAATGACCTGAGAAGTGCCTGGAAACATAATTGTGAGAAAGCCCATATTAAGATTGAGGAGGAATCCCCAAAATGGGTTCATGCTAACAACCCAGTCATTGGGGGGGGGTATGTGCTAATCCTTTCTTACAGACTTGGACATTTCAGCAATGATCCAATCAAGCAGTTAAGTGACCATTCCTTAATCTACACCCTACAGAAATATCCCCCCATACCCCCTACTGGCCAACCTTGCAATGTTGTCACAAACCGATTAATTTCTATCTCTCTGCAATTAAAGCAATCAGTTGAGTTTTGGTTTCCTTTGCCTGTTCCATGGGAGAGTCATTCAAGCTTTGTTATTACCAAATTCTCCCCTCCAAGGCATGGAATAGGGTATAAATATTAGATTCCTAATAATAGTAAAGTGTGCCACAGTGGATGAGCCCAGCCACTCTCTTTCTCAGCACCCTGGATTGGAACTCCTCAGTTGCCTGTCTGAGTATCTTTGCTGCACAGAACTCTTCTCTTCAAGACTGGTAACTATCACCCCTTATTCCTGAACCTCACTTCCTCTATCTAATCTTTCTGTTTTACTCAGCTATAGCCATGTATGGTTCTTAAAAACATGTGTTGCGTATGTTAGTTCAATTTTGTGTTTTTCCAATAAAATACTTTATTTCACTTTAACTGGAGTATTTGAAGGGGTGTCACATGGAGGATGGAGCAAGCTTGTTTTCTGCTGCTCCAGAGACTAGAACATGGAGCAATGGATGCAAGCTCCAGGAACAGAGAGTCTGTTGGGGTGTAGAAAGATGTGCTGTGTCCACCACGACCACCTGCAGAGTTGTTCCACATCAACAGGACGCCAAGGAGAAGGTTTCTGGAGAGACTTCTGTAAAAGACTTCAGGCTGAGAAGGAAAAATTCCTTCACCCCAGCACACTGCCTTGAGCTCTGGCTTGCCAAATAAAGACAGCAACAAGGCCAGCCTTCACTCAACTTGAGGGCTTTAATCTTTGTTTGCAGTATATTTACAATATATATACAGAGTATAGGACAGCCGTCTCTAATACTCATAAATCTCTCTCAAACCAACCAACTGCTTCGCCAACCACCATCCACAACAAACCCACACTGGAGATAATTCCCATCTCCTTTTTATAGGCAGTTAAATAATGCCTGTTACATCAGGCATCTCAAATGTGCATACTCTCAAGTGCTGACTCACAGACACACCTGCCACTGGAGCTTAACTACTTTCACTACTAAACTTACAGCTCCATCTTGTGGTCACATCCATCTCATTTCCTGACATTCCCCTCCAAATGACATGTGGTGTGTCCCATGTGTCATTTACACCTATCCTTTTATATACTGTGACCTTACTCGCTGATACCTATAGAGTCTGAGACTCCGCTCCCATTATTTACAATGTCACAGTGTTTTCCTAGACCTCGATAGCCCATGCTACTGACCCACCTGGCTCAGGCTTCCCTGGTGCTATCATTTGTCAATTTCCTTTTACTTACATGCCTGACCATCCCACCAAACATATCCTGGCTATACTCTGCCACACACACCAGAGCTTTGGTTTTCTTCTACCCCTCCTGCTTAGTGCATGTTCTCCTTGCTCTTTCTGGAGTATTTCTGTTATTTTTACTGCTTCCACAGAAGAGGCTTGTCCCTGCTTTACTAAGAAGAACTTTCCTTTCTGAGACTTCATGGGAATCAGGAATGTACCTTGACCACCCTCAGCATCACTGCTACTAACACTGGCCTGAGTGTCTTGCCCATGAGTGTCAACTTGTTCTTGTTTCACAGTCACTATCTCTGGCTTTGGTTGCAAGTCTAATGAAGTGCTAGGCTCTTCTGGAGTACCAGGCACCTTCAAAGTGCCCTGTTTACTTGAAATTCCAGGCTGTTGTGACACACCTGGTTTCTCATCTAAGACATCCCTGGATGCATGTACCCCTCCATTTCCATTGTTCTTATCTACCACACTGGCTTTCTGTTCTACAACATTCTGATCAGGGTACACTCTCTTCCACCCAGCATGAGTCTCAAAACTAGCACTCCTTGAATACAAAATCCTATTCCCATCCATCAGGAACTGGTACTTGTTCCCCTCATAGCCCACAAAACGCAACCTTTGGCTTTTGGGCTGATTCTTTTTCCTGAACTGAGGAAGAATGTACACTGATGCAAATTGTCCAAACACTCTTAAGTACTTTAGGTTTGGTGGCCTTCCATACAATAAGTAGTATGGTGTTTGGTTTATTGCACTGCACCATGACCTATTTACAATATGACAAGCGGTTCTTGTTGCTTCTCCCCACAAATTAGCTGGCACTCCAGAATCCTCTAACATACAATCCCTTATTTGGTTTATCATCCCAATCCTACATTCAGCCAAACCATCCTCAGCTGGACATCTGGGATTTGTAGTTTTATGTTGGATCCCTTTCCGCCCAAACCACTGCTGCAAATTACTACTTAAGAATTCCCCACCTCTGTCAGTCACAACAGTGCCAACCTTGTAGGGAAACTCCCTTTCAACAGAACTGACCCATTTTTTGATCATATCAGCAGCCTCGCTTTTGGTTTTGAGCATTGCCACATAGGTAAATTTGGTATGCCTATCTACTATCAATAGGGTAAACCTGCTACCCCCTATACTCTTTACTTGATGTGGCCCTGATAAATCCACATGTACAACCTGAAAAGGCCTCTGGGTTATGCATTTGCTCACCTTCTCTACAGGGTAAGCCTTGACCTTTACCTTTTTGCAAATAGCACAGTCCAGGTAACTTTTACAGTTTTCTATCTTGAACTCTGGGCAAACCTTCTCTAGGTTTCTCAAACCTTTGAAGCTTATATGGCCCATAACTCTATGAAGGTAATGAGCACACCCATCATGCAGTGGCTTTTTTGTTACATTCCCACACTGCACCTGTGCTACCATTTGATAAATGTGATTTTTCTTTATGGCTTTACCACATACTACTCCCTCCTTGGACACAATCCCCTCCTCTCCTTTGAAAAGGATTTCATATCCATCACTGGTTAGGGATGCCACACTTACAAGGCTATTTTGTAGTTTTGGTGCACACAGTACATTATGAAATACCTTGTTTAAACCAGGGATTAATACAGACCCTTGAATCTCTACACTGCCAGATTCACCATCTGCAAATACCACAGTGTCCACTGGTGCTGGTTTTGGGCTCTGTAGTTTTTCCCTATCAGGGGTCGTATGGTGAGAACACCCACTGTCCAAAATCCAGACAGACTGGTCCTTTTACTCATTTACAACTCCCTCTACAGTAGTAGCAAACCCCCTCCCATCTTGGGGCTTGTCTTTTCTTTTCCTTTGTGAGTTCTGTCCTTTCTTTGCTGTAGAGACCTTAGGACAGTTTTTTTTATCAAATGTCCGGGCTCTCCACAGGAAAAACATCTCTGTGTTCTGCAGACAGCAGCACTCCCTTCTTCAGACAAGAACGTGGATTGGTTGGTTGGTTGTCTCCTCCAGCTGGTCACTCCCTTGAAGCTCTCCTCTGAGTCTCTCCTCTGTGCTTCTTCCAATATTCTGGATGCCACGAGGTCGACATTTAAATCAGATTCGGCTACTCCTTGGAGATTGTACATTAGAAACTCCCATTCACTGTTTAGACTACTCAGGAGTATAAAAGCTTTTTTGGTTTCTTCTATTTGGCTGCCACGCTCGCTGCACTCTGCGAAATTATCCTGCATCCTTTTTAAATGCAGAAGCACGGATTCACCTTCTTGCTGTTTACAACAATACAGCTTTCTGCTGCACAGCATTTTTGACAAGGCTCCAGCTGGTTGGTTGACATTCTCAAGAGCTTTCCAGACTTCAAACGCTGACATCTTATCTCTTATATTATTCAGCTGATTCAGTTCTAAAGCCAAAACAATTGTTGCTCTAGCTTTTTCGTCACCTCTTAATTCATCCTCATTAGTAGGGTCAGGTTGTTTCTTTACATAGTCCTGCTTTATTAGCAAAGCCTGCATGTAAATTTTCCAGGAAGCATAGTTCTTCTCAGACAGCTTTTCAAACCTGACTGCTGTTTCCATGTTTGCACTGAGTCTGCGACTTACACAGATGCAAAAAAACACACTGATAACAGTCCAGGCAGGCTACCAAAAACAATTAGCTTCCAAAACAAACAGATAAGAGCAGAGTCCCTGAGTAGACACACTTAACTCACTCCTTTCCAGGACTTTTTTCTTCAGCCCTCCAGGAACGCAAAACAGCTCACCAATTGCAGAACTATATCTCCCACAGCTTCTCAAGCGTTGTACACGCAGACACTGGGCCCATAACCCTTGTTGGGGCATAGAAAGATGCGCTGTGTCCATCACGACCACCTGCAGAGTTGTTCCACATTGACAGGACGCCAAGGAGAAGGTTACTGGAGAGACTTCTGCAAAAGACTTCAGGCTGAGAAGGAAAAATTCCTTCACCCCAGCACATTGCCTTGAGCTCTGGCTTGCCAAATAAAGACAGCAACAAGGCCAGCCTTCACTCAACTTGAGGGCTTTAATCTTTGTTTGCAGCATATTTACAATATATATACAGAGTATAGGACAGCCGTCTCTAATACTCATAAATCTCTCTCAAACTAACCAACTGCTTCCCCAACCACCATCCACAACAAACCCACACTGGAGATAATTCCCATCTCCTTTTTATAGGCAGTTAAACAATGCCTATTACATCAGGCATCTCAGATGTACAGACTCTCAAGTGCTGACTCACACACACACCTGCCACTGGAGCTTAACTACTTTCACTACTAAACTTACAGCTCCATCTTGTGGTCACATCCATCTCATTTCCTGACAGAGTCCACCTCAACATTAGGAGGAACTTTCTGACAGTAAGAGCTGTTTGGCAGTGGAACACACTCCCTTGGAGCATGGTGGCATCTTGTTCCTTGGAGGTCTTTAAACAGAGACTGGATGGCCATCTGTCAGGGATGCTTTGATCATGATTTTCTGTGTGGCAGGGGGTTGGACTGGATGGCTGCTGTGGTCTCTTCCAACTCTACAATTCTATGATTCTATGGAGTGCTCTCTACATTTAGTACTGGTATAGATAGGTGAAAAGACCCCTGAAGTTACCCTCCTCTTGCAGGCCTCCTTTTGAGCTAATAATTCCCCCAAATATTAAAGGGCATTTTGGCACCACAGGTGGGACTCTAAAGCACCCCCCCACCTCTTAGGGTAACCAAGGTCCTGCCTCATTTCTACAAGGCGATCATTCCACATGGTGGGTACCACAACAGGGAGGACCCTCCACCAAATCACAACCAAAAATAACTTTACCAGGCCACAGTATAGTAAGCAAATAGGGGAGAAGGCTAGCTCTCAGACAATTTGTCCTGCACTGTATTGAGTGTTATAAACCCCAAATGATAAAATAAATCATTGGTGCTGTAATCATCTGAAGATGTGATAATAGTGTCATTATTTATGTATTCATATAGTACCATCAGTATACATGTTGCCCAAGAATGCCCTTTCCTATTCCAATAACTGAAGCCATCAGTGTATCTAATGAGTGGCTGACAGTGGCTCCATTCACTGTTTTTCTAAACATATTCTAGTGTATTGTTATTTTTTTTTTAAAAAAATGTGTAGCATTATTCTCTACCTTCATGACATAATCTGTTCCTAGCTTACAGACTGCTTAGTGGTTTTGTAAAGTGACAAACTGCACCCATTTGTGTCAGACCTTCTTTGGATGTACAGCATGCAAGCCATTATGAATGGTCACATGGGTGCTCAAGATCATAGCTTATTAAGAACAATCCAAATTGAGCTCCTTGTTACAAGCCTGCTGGGAGCATGTGAGTGTTTAAAAGCTGGCTTTCTAGAAATGTTCTGCTTAACCAGCAAGCATGGTGTGAGCCGAGACCAGCCTCTAAACCCTCCAAACAGGACATTGTTTTCCAGCTTGTGCTTCCAATGGCATGAATGGCACAATTATGCTTCCCATTAAAAGGCAGCTCGGAGAAAACAGGTTATAAAACCTGACCCTTTCAAGATCGGCTACCTGCATAAAACTTTTTTTAAAAAATCTCTTTAGTGTTCCTTTTGTGCATATAAATAGTAAAGCAGACATATAAAGTTTATACAGAAAGTTTTCAAAGCTGCAGAATGAAACTAAGTGTAGCTATTCAAATGTTTTCAGGCTTTATGAATCCCCTGCACTGTGTTTTTCTGGTGTTAGTATACCAGTCTTAAAGGCTTCTGCTTGTGACACTAGAACAGGGTTGGCAAACCAGCTTCTCTCTAGATATTCTTGGACACCAGTGTTCATCAGCCATAGTCAACCTGGTCAACAGTCAGTTGTCAACAGCAGAAGGGCTGCAGATTTTTTTAAAAAATCTCTGTACTTTAAACGTCTGAAAAGAAGGAACCTCTTAGCTAGATGTGTTGGGAAATGTGTGATAGAATACAGTAGTGGATATTTCAAGCAGAGTAATTAATATGCTCTGTAGCAGTTGAATAGTTCACCAGCCTGCTCCACTCCCCACCCCCGAGATGAAACAAATTAAACTTAGTCTTCTTAGTCAGGTGGTTTTACTCACAAATGTATGTGTATAATCATCACAGGTTCATCTTCTTGAAAAAAGGCAAGGAAAGAAAAAGTACTAAGCCGCCCTGATTGTTTTAACAGAGGGGCGGGGTATAAATAAATTTTATTATTATTATTATTACATGGTATCCGGAAAGCTGGAGCATTGCATCTGGAGAGGGTCTTATTACATATACTTTGTGTGGAGGACGGACTGGGAAAGAGAGGTGAGGTCAAATTAGTCAGGGCTTGTCTACACTGGCCAGCATACTCCACCTTCTGGCTAGAGTATTCTGGCCCCAAAACTGGCCCGGACCGCCCCCCCCTTACCATGATGAAATGGGCAAAGGCTGCATGCACATGCTGGCCTGTATTGGCAGGCATCTCCGCTGCTGTTGTGAGTTGCAAGTCTAAAGCTGAGAAGGAGTCCCTCAGCTGGGCACATGCAGGAGAAGGAGTCCCTCAGCTGCGCACATGCCGGAGGCCTTGAACACATGCCACACAGGAGAGTGGGGAGTCAAGAAAGGATTTTGGAATTCTACAGCCTTCATATCATCAGCTGGCTTCCCTCCACCCTCCTGATACCATACAGCAGTGATGTATTCAAGCCTTTTACTCCAAGTCTTAAGTCAAGTCTCAAGTCTCTACCTTCAAGTCTCAACCTGAGTCCTTGCACGATACTTTCAAGTCAAGTCTCAAATTAACTCTCAAGTCTGGGAGCCAACTTTAACAGAAAAAAAAAAAGAGGTGGCAGTGGGGTGTGTGTGAGGGGGTGGAGTTTCAATGGGAAAATCAAAAAGATGTGCACACAGGGGGGAAAATTAAATTATCAGCAAGAGTGTTAGACAATGGGCTTCAGGTAGGGGTTAAGGTCTGCTCAGCAGCCTATCCCCACTGGACAACGGAGGAGCCTTCTAAAGGTTTTGAAAAGCTTTAAAAGGATCCTTCTGCCTGAAACCCATTTGCTAAAGCATTTGGTGTTACTGCTTCCATCACATAACCAGTAGGCAAAAATCAGTGAGATCATGGCAGTGTTGTTCAATGGAGGAAAAGCATTTTCTCCTCCATAATATTTCTGGATAAATTTGTTGTTACTGAACCAAGGCCAGCAAATCATTTGCTAAAAATATGCAAGTCGAGTTGAGTCAGTGCATCATTTATTGTCAAGTTGAGTCCAAGTCAACTCATTGAAGTGACTTGAGTCTGACTTGAGTACAAGTCAATTGACTTAAGTCTACATCACTGCCATACAGGAGTGGGCTGGGGGGGGGGAATCTCCTTTTGCCCTGCTACCAGAGACTTTCTCCTCCCTTGGGAACTGTTTAAAACCTGCATAGTTTCCAAAGACTTCTGGCAGCAGGGAGAAAATTGATTAAAGTATTCATTCTCCCTTGGGGGAATGACTTGTTCTTAATGCAGCATAACCCGAAAAGAGACAAAAAGGTAAAAAACAAGTTTAGAAAGTCAAACACTGGACAGATTTACACAGGGTGAATATTATGGTAGTACAGTAGTGGCTAATGGTTCCCACCTCTTTATGTTCCCACCTTCTTATGTTATTCAGATGATGCATGTACCCTTCCAAACAAACCAATACCCATTCCTGGCATTGCTAGCACTTTATTTTTTTCAAGATAAAGGCAAAAATTTAAGATTAGTTCAACTATAGTTGCTTTCTTGCTTACATGTGTTTCCGTGTACAAAAAATGTGTTTTCCCCCCACCACACTAACCATGACATCATGGTGGTGTTAGAATCAAAATCATTTGCAAAATTCTTCCCTCCTGCCCTGCCCCCCAACTTCTGGGCTATAACTATGGGAGGTTATCATTCCAGCTTCCATAAATGGCAGATCATCTGCTGCTTCACAAAGCACACACAAACACAGATGTGCACGTGTGCATGCACACACACACACACACACTCCTTAGTTTTTCTATAAGACTAATAATGGGGTCCATTAATGCACTACACAACTCTAGGTAAATGAGGGCATATCCTGTCTTTGCATCAAGTGGCAAACCTTAAAGTAAGTGTTTGTGTGTGTGTAAATGTGTGTTGGAGTCATTATGCTCCATGGAAGCCATGCTCAGGTATTCAGTAATGGAGAATAAGTTGTATTTCACCTAAGGTCAATGGAGCACCTGACAATGCGGTCCACCATCTGATGACAAAAAGGTGCCATTACTTCATGTTTGCAAAGTGCTGTGACATCATAGAATCATAGAATCAAAGAGTTGGAAGAGACCACAAGGGCCATCTAATCCAACCCCCTATATGTTACCAAATAATAATAATAAAAATGAATGAATACATTGACATTGCAAAAGCAACATGGTGGGATAAAAGAAGCAGGATGAAAGAAGAAAGGATGAGAAAAGATTGGGCCACCTCAGTCACTTCTATACTGCCCCTAGCCAGTCCTGCCATGAAAAGAATCACATCAGTCAGAGAATGTGGGAACAAAGATAGTAATTTTTTGTGCAAATTGAATGAAAGTATGAATAGTAAGGGTGACTTAACCAGGGTTTATATGGCGCAATAGTGAGAGGACTCAAGAGTATGTGATGCACAATCATTGTATGAATCCACTCACTGACACAGAAACAAAAACAGCAACAAAAAGGGACAAAGAAACGCTGAAGGAAAATGAACTAAAAGCAAAACAGAAAGTTAGGAGAGAGCCTTGGTATTGGTGCCCTTAAAAGTTAGAGTTTAGGGGAAAAACAGTAAACATGCTAAGCTGAACCCAGAAAACACACTTTCCCCACATCTACTTAGAAGTCAGGTCAGGTTCTGCCCCACCTCACTGCTGTTTCTCAATATCACACATTAACCTGCAGCCCACGATAAATATGCAACGGCTCATATTGTTGCATAAACATTTCTTTAATGGCAAATTGAGGGTAAACAAAACACAAGTTAAAGTGAAATTGAAAGCCCTGATGGGGCTTATTTATCATTTATAGGAATTTATTAATCGCACAGATGCTGAAACAAAAATATTTTGTTATAAATACCAAGCCATGTCCTATCAAGAATATTCCATGCTCTTTCTGTAGTGATGGTCAGTTACTAGAACCTGTATGATTATTATTCAAACATATTAATCAAGGAGTAATATGGAACTGAAATAGTCTTGAATTGACCGGTAGAGAATATGGGAGTGAAGTTACAGGATGTTGAATGTCTCCAATGCCTCACCCCTTCCTCCTTCTTCTTAACCCTTTAAACCTTTCTCCTCTCTTCTGTGGGATGGAACAGTTGTAACTACAACATGCCCTCCAACATTTCACAGATTAAAAAATTGGAAATTTGGCCAAACAATGTCAGAATATGGTCAAAGTGGCCAAAGGTATTAATGAGGGAGAACACACAAGCAAGGAGAGGTTGCTGCAGTTTGCTTTTGCCTGAGCATACTGGGAAGGGCAAGTTTCTGCCCTGTAATGTCCCTCTCTTTCCCTACTCAATGAAGAGGCTTCTGGATGATTACAAGGACTTTATCACACTACAATATTATAGTGCTATTATTCCACTTTAACTGCTATTGCTGCCTCCTGTGGAATTCTGGGGTTTGTAGTTTAGTGAGGCCAAAGAGCTTTCTGGTTGAGAATGCTAAATGCCCCTCTCTAAACTGCAAATCCCAGGATTCCGTAGGAGTCAGCCTTAACAGTTAAAGTGGAATAATAGCACTACCACTGTGATAATCTTTCAAGAAAGCTCTATTGAAGCATAGGATCAGTAAGAGCAGTTTATTGCAAGCTCTGACAATCTGTCCCACGTTTCACTTTTAAAGCTGTTTACAATTATCCATTTTTTCCCTCCCACCCTCCAACAATATTCTTTCCCACACAGTACCGGGCGATTCCAGTAACCTTGGTTCTCACACCATCACCCTCCACAGCTGCATCCCTTGCATCCCTTAACATGTCTCTAACATGGCTACAGAGCAGCTAAGTAAACTTAAAACAAAGCTTAACATGGCAAAAAGGCCTCAATATTAGAACACTCTGACATGCCCCCTCCTCTCCTCCCTGCTGAGTTAACTGAATGCAAGCTACTTTTGCACTTTGAATTCAGTTTGAAATAAGCAGAGGACTAAGTTAACAGGCAGAGGAGAGAGAACCTGGGACATTTTAAAAGCAGCTGAAAGAGTGTGACAACAGAGGATTAATCGAAACAATTCCTGCCAAACTAGGAGCATTGGAGGGTGTGCTGCAGGCATTTTCTTCTCTTCAGAGCTGAATGCTGCACAGTGTAAGAAAAGAGGAAAAGACTATTACACAGATCCCTAGGAAATCTGTCTTCTGTACCATGTGGGAAGAAAAGGAAGCATTACCTGAATTACTTAGGCAACCATTACCTTCTGGCACGGTGTTCTGCAGTACAACTCTAGAAAGGAGAACATGGCTGGAATCACTGAGGCTGAAAGCAGAAACAGAAGAAATTAACTCTTAAGGTAAAATTTGGGATGATGTTGAGCCAAAATGGGAACAGAGTGTGAGTTCATAACCTTGTTTAGTGACTATATTCTAAAGAGGAGGTTTACCTCAGCACTGTGAAATCTGTGACGTTAAAAAAAAAAAGTTTTATAATAGGTAACACCCTTCATTCTTGTACTCATTACTTTCAGAGTGTATAAAATTGACCATTATTCATGCCCCAAGATTTCATGTTTCTAGATGACTTACAATGAAGCAACTTCCCAGTCATGGTTCCTAGAATCTCCCAGCTGGCATGGCTTCTGGCCATGCTGATTGGTAGATTTTGGGAAGTTATTGTTCAAAAATGGAACTCTCCCAAACTTTGTTCCTCTACAGTCAGAGGAGATAAATCTGGAACAAGTATGTATGGAAGCAGTGCTGTGGACAGCCTCCTCTTTGAGTGGCCGTTCTGCTGCATTTCTGTATACTTATTCATCTGTGCCAATATGTACATTTATTGGCTTTTCCTCTTATGTGAGTCCAGTTTTAACTTAATTGTTGCCACAGACTGGAAAAGTTCTTTTAGGAGAAGAATCTGGCTATGCTGCCTGGGAAAGTAACATTTCCAAGCTTTGGTTATTGCTTGCCCACTTACTTCTTACCCCCACTTCTTTATTGAAGATGTTACTTTCAGTACCCCTTTGGTCCTCTTTGCCATTCCATCAGGTGCATCAGAGGAAGGTACAAAGCAGGGAAGAGTCAGCATTGCTTGAAGACCACCTTCATCAGACTCTACCTCTCTCCTGAACTGTTTCCAGAAGATCATTCTGCAAGAACTACAGTTGTCCTTCCACATTCACGGATTTGACATTCACGGATTTGAGTATTCATGGGTTGGTTTTTGACAGTAAACCATTGTGGGAGTCTTTTCAGCTGAAGAATGAATAATGCTTGAAATCCCTCTGGCTTTTCTTCGTAAACGAAGATTCAGGAAGGACTCATCCCACGCTTTCTGCAAGCGCGCTGATGACTAAAAAGGCCAATCCGAGATAAACAAGTCCGGTTGCAGAAAGCACAGCAGAAGGTCTCCTTGGGTGATGTGATTCTTTCTGCGTTGTTGTTTCTCTTCAAGACTTGTTCGGCGTGAATTCTCAAATAAGGCTGCAGCATTGTGGATAGTGCGTCTCCATGCCTCCCGATGTGAGGCCAGGGCAGATCACTGTTGGTGATCAATTTGGCCGACCCTGAGATGTTGTTTCAGGGAGTCTTTGTATCGCTTTTTTGGAGCACCCCTCTTACGCTGACCCGTGGCGAGTTCACCGTAGAGTAGTATTTTTGGGAGGCGATGGTCCTCCATCCTAGAAACGTGCCCTGCCCAGCGCAGCTGCGTTCTCAATATCATGGCCTCAATACTGGTGATCCCTGCTTGCTCAAGACAACAACTTTCGTCACATAGTCACTCCAGTGTATATTTAGGATTGTGCGTAGACAGCGCTGATGAAAGCGCTCGAGGAGTCGTAGGTGGTGGCGATAGGTGACCCATGTTTCAGATCCATAAAGGAGGATAGACAGTACGATGGCTCTATACACACTGATTTTTGTGCTTTGCCTCAGGTGTTTATTGCTCCAGACTCTTTTGTGAAGTCTTCCAAATGCACTATATGCCTTTGCTAATCTGTGATCGATCTCTTTGTCAATCTTGGTATCTGAGGAGATGATGCTTCCCAGGTAGGTGAACTGCTGAATGGACTTTAGCACAGATTTGCCGATGGCAATGTGGGGATGGTGGTGTTCATCCTGTGGTGCAGGCTGGTAAAGAACTTCTGTTTTCTTCAGGTTGACTTCTAGCCGAAACAGCTCTGCAGCTGTTGCAAAGCAGGACGTTAGGTGCTGCAGAGCTGCTTCTGTGTGGGCAAAAAGGGCAGCATCATCAGTGAAGAGCAGCTCACGGACTAGATAGTTTAGAGTCTTAGTGTGAGCCCTCAGACGGCTTAAGTTAAACAAGCTACCATCAGTACGGTAGCGTATATAGATGCCGTCGTCTTCTTCATGCTCTGCCATAGCCCTTTGGAGCATCCTGCTAAAGAAGATTGTAAATAAAGTCGGTGCAAAAACACAACCTTGCTTCACTCCATTAGTTATTAGAAAGGGCTCTGAAAGAGCATCGCCATATCTGACGAAGAAATAAATACCCTGGTTCCTGTACCTCACTCACCTGTCTGCCAAACACAGAAATCATCTTTCATGGTGCAATGCAACAAGCTTTAAATTAGGCTTGCACAACTAAGATTTCCTTCCCTGTCTATCTACCCAGCCCTTTTACTGAGAAATTCAAGGCAGTCTATCTATCTATATACAGTGGGCCCTTGGTATCCGCTGGGGTTTGGTTCCAGGATCCCCCTCCCCCCATGGATACTAAAATCCATGGATGCTCAAGTCCCATTATATACAATGGTATATAATATGTTTACTTTGTATAAAATGGCAAACAGCAAGGTTTGGTTTTTGTACTTTTTTTGGGGGGGGGATATTTTCAAGATTTTTGGATTTATTTGTTTTTAAATATTTTAAGCTACAATAACCACATAGGGTAGGTTCATCTGAAATAGCAGTGGCAGGAATATTCATTACTGTTTGCATTCCTAAAGAATAATGGGTGCTAAAAAAAAAAACCTTTGAGCAGCAGCAAGGATTCTTTCCACTTTCTAAAGACCTTCAAGGCATTACTCAGCACAAAAATATAGAAGAAAATGCACAAGGAAAAAGGAAAAGTTTTTGTGCAGAAAAAAACTCATATGGCCAAGATACTGCTTCTTTGTCATTTACCTTCAAGCTGTTTCTGACTTACGGCAACCTTAAGGCGAACACATTGCAGGGGTTTCTTGGAAAAATTTGTTCAGAGGTGGCTTGCCTTTACCTTATTCTGAGGCTGAGAGAATGTGACTTGCCCAAGGTCACCTGGTAGGTTTGCATGGCTGAGTGGGGATTCAAACCCTGTTCTCCAGAGTCAAAGGCCAATACTCAAACCACTATGCTGCTACCCAATTTGCATGGCACCCACAAGGATGCCACTAGTATCTGAAATTAATATGGGGAATATTAATATGGGGAATAAAGTGATACAAGGACTCCCTGAAACAACATCTCAGGCTTGGCCAAATTGATCACCAACAATGGTCCACCATGAGCTCACATTAGGAGGCTTGGAGATGCACTATCCACAATGCTGCAGCCTTATTTGAGAGCTCATGCTGAACAAGTTTTGAAGAGAAACAATAACGCAGAAAGAATCACAACCCAGAATCATCACCCAAGGAGACCTTCTGCTGTGCTTTCTGCAATTGGACATGTTTATCTCAGATTGGTCTTTTCAGTCATCAGCGCACTTGCAGAAAGTGCGGGATGAGTCCTTCCTGAATCTTCGTTTGCGAAGAATGTCAGAGAGATATATAGATTCCAAGATGGGGGCTATCATGGTAGGTAAGAACACCACACTGGCACCAAGATAGTACATCAGAAGTGGCTAATGGGGAGTGAGGGAAAGCTGAAAAGCACCTGGCCAGGTGATTATAGGAAGCCCTGGTGGCATAGTGGTTAAATGCCAGTACTGCAAGTCACCACATTGTAAATTCAATTCCAGAGGGCTCTAAGGTTCACTCAGCCTTCTATCCTTTCATAGGTCAGTAAAATGAGTACCCAGCTTGCGGGGGCAATTAGCTAATACACATTGAAAACTGCTTAATGAAGTGTAGATGTGTAAATTGCTATTGCTTAAACAATTTGTAAGCCACTCTGATAGCCTTTGTGGCTGAAGAGCGGGGTATAAATACCTAATTAAAATTAAATTAATTATAGCCAATCAAACAATGACATCATCTTCTTAGACCTCCAGAGGACCCTCAGAAATTCCAGAGGAGCCCAGGTGGTTCATCATTGTGTGTCTGCTCAGTCACATAGATAGATGCTTCTTCAGCCATTCCCTATTTGCCATCAGCCACTCAGCTTGGCTTGGGGATTCTGGAAACTGTTAGGCAAAAAAGTAACTTTTCCAAACTCTGCCTCTGCTCAAGATCCAAGAAGGCCTTGACCTGAGTTACTTTTAAGAAAAAAACCTAAATCAGATTGGGTATGGAATGAGAACAAACATTTTTTTCTTTCTTAAAAGTGGAATGCTGATAAGGGGAAAAACAGCAAGAAACAAGAATGTTTCAAATA
Organism: Gambelia wislizenii; assembly: GCA_030847615.1. Lineage (NCBI taxonomy): Eukaryota > Metazoa > Chordata > Lepidosauria > Squamata > Crotaphytidae > Gambelia > Gambelia wislizenii. Next base: position 467,680,523 of record JAUMIR010000001.1, read on the forward strand.
CACCAAGTTACCCTTTCACTTGTGTATGTATTTTTAATTCTTGTTTTTAAACAGGTTTCCTTCTTTTAAAAAAAAATGAAAGAGAAAATACACACACAGAGCAATGTTGGGAGTTTTGCCCAGTCCTCTGTATAACTTTGATGGGAAGAAGGCTTCCGTTCCTTTGTCAAAGAAAAGGGGTGAAGACTTCATTTACTTCAAGTCATGGGTGTAATAGATTAAACTGGAGAATCCATTTCAGTCAGGGAAGGGTGGATGCTGATGAAGTTATGAGCTTCCTGCACCTTTTAAAATGAAATATTTAAACAAGTGGAACCTTAACGTGGTTGATGCATTAAGCCGACACTAGATGTAAATCAAACAACACCTAAATGTCCTTTAACAAAGTCAATTACCTTATATAAGCTTAACAGAGATGGAGCTCCTTTATCCTGCACATCTGCCATTTTTCCCCCTACAGAGATAAAGACCTTTCCACAGAGGCAGAATATTATTTATAACCCTTTGGTGTTGTGCTATAAATTTGCATGACACCTTTTAAAAAAAATTAAACAGCCAATGCAATAAATAAATAAATAAACAAATAAGTACATAAGATGCATTTCATATTGGTGGGGTTAGTGTTGCCTAGATGAAGTATCTTCTGGAAACATCAACTCTATTCCTGAAATCATCTAAGTTAGATTATGTAGATAACATCTATGAAAATACTTCTAAACTTAATCTGTCGGGACTTCAAAGCGTCTGTAAGCAAACAGTGAGATTTGCATTAGATTTTTGACTTTGAAATCCATTATTGTAAGTTCCTTGCTGACTTTGATGTGCTGCCTTTTTTTTTTTTTACACCTCAGAAAGGAAGGTGTAAAAAGGCAGAGTATTAGTTTATAGATGTTCACAGACTGTTTTTCGGATAAGACCCATTTAAATCTCTTTTGAAGGTCAATCCCAGTGCTTATCATTCAAGACGTAATAATAAGAGAAAGGCTGCCTTGACAAAAGTCTGCTTTAAAACGCAAAATAGCAGGGATGGAGTGAACTTAGTTAACTTTTGACCTAGTGTGGTTTTGGTTTCTCAAATGTTTTGCTTCTGCAGTGATCCTGTTAATGTAGTGGGGAAAATCTCAACAGGACTTTGATTGTGAGAGAATAACAGTTTTCAATCATTTCTGTGTGGCTTATGTTTGAAAATATGGCTAACTTTTGCCTGCTTTCAGAGCCACTTTCTATAATTTTGAGGATGGAGAGTGAGACAAAGGAAAGGTGATTAGAATTCCTTAAGACTAGGGGCCCTTTCACACTCCACACTTATAATGCTACCATTCCACTTTAACTGCCATGGTGGTGTCCTATGGAATTGTGGGATTGATGTTTTAAGGAGGATTATTTAGAATTTTCAGCCACAGAGCTCTAGACCCAAAGCCGCTTTGGGTCCCATATGGCAGAAAAGCAAGATATGTAAGTAGGTAAGTAAGTAGGTAAGTGGGGAGAGGGTTCTTAATACGTAAAGTCAACCCTGAGTTTCATATCTAGCTCTACTGGAGGCTGGTGACTCTCATATCAAGGGGGTAATGAATGTACTCTAGGTTTTAATCCAAGCTTTGAAGGTGTTATTTTACCTGAATTGAGTGGTGTCCATGAGGATCCCACTAGTGTCTGAATCTTAAAATATGGGGAATATTTAATTAGCTCAAAATGGCAGCGAGAGGCCAGGTAACGGCAGGTTCTTTTGACTTATGCACACCGATAATCACTGAGGAGATTTCAAGCCAGAACATACAATTAAATGGTTTTTATTCGAAATTAATCCTAACAGCATTCACTTTTATACTCAGGCTCCAAGCACTCACGTGTTTTAGGAATTTCCAAGGCCCCTCCCTAGGTTGTACATTACTCCAACCTTAGTATCTGGGGAGTCCCTGGTTTACTTGCCAACCACATGGAAGGCCACAGCAAGCCAAATTATTAAATATTGCCAGCTGTGTGATTTTCCAAGATGGGGGCTGTCAGTATAACATTATCTTAGATGCTGGACATTATCCACAAACTGTGTTCAGCACCTTGGATAGCTCCTTAGAAACTATCCAAAATCCAGAGTGCCTTCATCACCCCACTGACATGGGAACCAGTAGTCACCCCTGTCCAGATTTGTCCCTGTCCCATCTCCTGCCACAATACCTCTCTCTGTCATTTTTGTGTGCTTTGTGGGAGCTTCACATGCCACTAGCAAGTCAGATAGGTTGGTTTGGCTTCATAAAATGAATCTGTTTATATCTTTTTGACAAATGCGTTTCCCTGACACTTTAGGCAAGCTGGAATGTTTGGAAAACTGAAAAAAAGAGAGAGAAAGATTATGTTTGAAAGTGCTCCTGTATCTTCCACATGCTGGGAAATTGAATTTCAGCATGAATTTCTTAAGCTGGCCTAGAAATATGAGATCATAATGTAGGTCAGGGCAAATAAGAGTAGTTTAGTCCTATTACCCTAAGCTTACATACTTGCATGTATGTCAAACATTAGATTTAGATAGTTAAAACTTTAACTCCTGAAGCGAAGATGAAGAATATCCAGGATCTGCTTAAATGAGTGGAAGCTTATATTTCTTAAATGCAAATGAAAAAGGAACTAAGTCCTCCACTCATAGGAGACTAGCTCAGTAACTTCAGCATATATAGGAAGATCAGAGAGAGAAGAGCTGGAGAGAAAGCCTTATTTGAAAAATCTTTTCCTCCTCCTAAAGACCCCTGCTTGTACACTCGAAGATTGCAATCTTATATGTTCTTACTTGGAAGGAAGCCCCCTTAAATGCAATGGGACTTGTGAGTATACATCCATGGAATTGTACTGTAAGAGCATTAAGCAAGACCCTGACATTTTATGGTATTTCTCTTCTGCTTTCTTAGATAAAATACACATCCCAGAATGATCACAGGGTGTATGAGATTCGGTTCTCTCATCAAGTGGTCTGGCCTTGTGTCCCTTCCTCTCCTCTTTCTTCCTGCTGACCTGACAAGAGCAATTTATTTCCTTTCTGACTGAGAATCACTGGGGAATTATCAATCATAATCTTTCCTTCTATTGATTCCAGTCAGTAGCTATTGACAGCTCTAAAAAAGATTATGTTTTAATTGGGGATCAGATAAATGGTATTTTGAGGTTTAATTTCACTTTTATGCCTCCCTGTAAGGCCAAGGCAGTGGTTCTAACACTCAAAAGAGCATCCCCCCTGCAAAAGAAACCACCCCCAAGTATAGGAGGAACACAGCTTAAAATGACTGAAAATCTTTTTCTCACACATGGCTGGAAAGGTTGATGTTGAATTCATTAGTGTTATCTTTCCTTAAGACATAGTATCTCCACATCACTGAGCTCACATCTCAAGGTAAAAGAACACCAAGCGGCGGGGGAGGGGGGAGGAAGTTGAAGTGGAATGGCAGTCAATGATCATGGGGTATTTAAAACTGAAATACAAAAAAAGTGGGATAAAAGAGATGTGTCTATTTCTAGGTAATGTTGGATAAATGGAGCACACCAAAGAATTTCAAAAGAGCCTGTGCTTCATAGATTATACCAAAGCATTTGATTGTACAGATCATGAAAACTATGGATCACTCTTAAAGAAATGTGTGTGGCACAACATTTAATTATGCTGATGTATAACCTGTACTCAGGGCAAGAGGCTACTGTTAGGGCAGAATACAGAGAAATGGAATGGTTTCAACAATTTAAGATATGCTGATGACACCATCCTAGTAGCAGAAAATAGCAAAGACTTGTAACACTTACTGAAGAAAGTGAAGGGAGAAAGCACAAAGGCAGGTTTACAGTTGAACATTAAGAAAACAAAAATAATGACCATAGATGATTTACATGATGTTAGAGTAGGTGATGAAGACACTGAAACAGTTCAAAATTTTCAATACTTTAACCTAGTCATTAATCAGAATGGAGACTGCAACCAAGAAATCAGAAATCTACAACTTGGAAGGGCAGCTATGAAGGAACTAGACAAGATCCTGAAGTGTAGAAATATACTGTATCATTGAATACTAAAGTTAAGATAGTTCGTGTCATCCTATTTTCCATTTCTGTGTGTGGTTGTGAAAGCTGGACAGTGAAGAAAGCTGTTAGGCAGAAAATCAACTCATTTGAAATGTGGTCCTGGAGAATGTATGGATACAGTGGACTGCCAAAAAGACCAATGAATGAGTCCAAGAGCAAATCAAGCCTGAACTCTCCCTGGACGCTAATAGGACTAAACTTTGACAGTCATACTTTGGCTGTATCATGAGAAGACATGGCTCAGCCGAAAAGACAATAGTGCTTAGTAAGACAGAAGGCAGTAGGATAAGAAGACAACCACATTCCAGATGGATACACTCAATCAAGGAAGCCTTGGCCCTGAATCCGCAAGAACTGAGCAAAGTTGTTGATGTTGGGGTGAGTTGGAGGTCTCTCATTAATGGGGTCACCATAAGTCAAAATCAACCTGACGGCAGTTAACAACAATGTTTCTGGACATCACTTTTTTGTATATCATTTTTTCCACATCAGCCTGCATTGTTTTGTTTTGTTTTTTAAAAAAAGATGTCTTCCATGCACAACATAAGTGGTTAAATGTGTGTTTTCTCCCAATCTGTGTACCGGTATTTTGATACCTTTAATCTATTGAGAACTACTTCACATCCATGGAAAATCCCAGGAATAGTGAACTTAGACTACTAAATTATACTACTAGTAGTCATATGCTATAGGTACGACTGCCCCAAACAGTGTTCAGAAGCTACAGCTACTGTAAAATTCAGCTTCCAGGCTCTTTCTTATCTGGCATGCATGTATTGGCTGTCTTGTACCAACTGCACTGGCTTCCAATTTGTTTCTGAGCTGAGTTTAAGGTGATAATTTTGACCTGCAAATCCCTAAATGGCTTGGGGACCAGGATATCTGAAAACTACTTTCTCCCAAATGAGCCCATCCAGAATTTGGGGTCCTCAACAGCAGCCCATTTTGCATGCCCAACAATCATGAGAGACAGAGGACTTTATCAGACCAGGCAAGTATGGCATCATAACAATGGTAAATTAACATGAAAGGGTGCACGTATTAAATGACGTTGTCCATTTGCATTAATGTCCTGCACCAAACCCGTTCCTTTTTATTGACAAACCAAGCTGTGAATGGATTGGCTATGGTGCCTTTTTGCTGGCACTGCCAGTGTTTGAAACCTTGTGCCATTGTGCTCAGTGACTACAACATCAATTGTCATAATGCTTCCAGGTGAGAGCCAGGTAAGGGACGCTCTTTTTTTTTTTTTAACCTCCTGGTGTACTTGGGTCTTTCTGAGTGTGTTTCTGTGCTGGTGTGTACTTTTTGTGGGTTTTTAAAAATGTATTTTTGAATTTGCCGCTCTAGCCTCTTCTCGTGAGAATTGGAACCCAGAAGAAAACGGAGCTCCGTTCGTGCTCCGCTACTGCTAGGGCTGCCTTTCTGACGTGACTCAAAGTAAGTCTGGTAGGGGGGTACTTTTGCCAGCATAAAAACATTTCAAAATATGCCAGCAAAAGAAAATTTGTAGGGGGTGGTTTGATAAAGTCCTAAGTGGGTAACGACATGAGACAGAACTTCTTTGTAGCTGCATGATGATTGTGGCACAAGGGAAGTCAGGCTGGCTCCATCCCTGGGCTTGTCTAGACCTGCCAGAATATGCCGGCTTCCAGCCAGCATATGATTTGGCCTGTTCCACCACGACCCCACCATTACCTAGACAAAATGGGATGAAGTCCACACAGACATGCCAGCCAGCATTGGCAGGGACCTCTCCTGCTGATGTGCATTGCTCCCTCTGAAACCAGGAAGGAGGCCCTCAGCATGTGATCAAGGCTGGTGACATGCAAGGGGCTTACTCGTGGGCTGGGGGCCTCCTTACCAGCAGCAGAATGACTCCAGTGGTGGCGGCAGCATCGGTCTATACAGGCTGACATGCAGGCTGACACCCTGTGTTCCCGCTCCAGCCTGACCCAAGTTTTCCCACATGAAATGGGCTTTCCCTGGTGTTTTTTTTTTAATGTTTCAAATGGCTTTACCCCAGCTTCTCCCTATCTTTGGTTTGGGTGTCACCAGGACTGCCCAGAGGTGAAATGGTGCAAGAGCCCTACATTGTTTGGACTGAAGGGCTCTAAGATGGGGGAGGGAGCAGGGGTAAATAGCCCATTCAGACAAGCCCCCTGTTCAGCTTGCAGCTGTCAGTGAAGACTGTATGGTTCCCCTCAGACTTTGATCCTTTTTACTTTTTTACTTTTTTGGGGGGGTTGTCTTTTTAATTGTGTGGTTTTCTTTTCTTTTCTTTTAAAAAGAGTTTGAAAAGATTGTTTTTATTGTAAAATAAATGCATATAATACATAAAATAAGGGAATACCAAAAATAGAAACACACACACACAATAAAGAGCAAATATACAACATGAAACATGAAACATATAACAGAACATTAATGACTAACTAAATTAAGTTCTAACATAATCGTCCCTGAGGAAAAAAGAACTTCCTAGTTTCTTTCTTAAGTGGATTTTTAAAAAGTTGTTTATTAAACCCTTTTGTCTATTCTACTGTTTTCTGTTTCTCTACTGTGTATATTGTATCAGAATTAACATTCAATTCTTTCTAATTTATATGTTCATATGTTCAAAAATCAAGACAAAAAGAAGGAAAAAACATATCTATATAAAAACACATTCACATCTCTCTCTCTCTCTCTCTCTCTCTCTCAATCTCTCTGTCTCCCTACACATACATACATATGTAATTTCCTTCTTTCCCTTTTGTCTTAAATGTTTTTGCTGTTGCTGTTGTTGTTATTTTATTCTGTAATCACAGCATCACCCCAGATAGTTTCTAAATACTCTAATAACTCTTTCCTTTTTTAAAATATTTATCTAGTGTTTGATTTATTATTAGATAAGCAAGTCTATCTATTGGCATCAATTATTATAATTTCAATACCCAGTCTCTTACTTCTGGTATCTTTTCCTCCTTCCATTTTTTTTTTTTTTTGCATATGTAATTGTTGCTACTGTTGTCATGTAAACAATTAGCTTTGATCCTTAAAAACTTTTTGGGGTTGTCTTTTGGGATTTTAATTGTGTGGTTTTTTTTTTTTTTAAAGAATTTTAAAAGATTGTTTTAACATGCTTTTAAATAATAGTTTTATCTGTAATATATTTTCACCAGAGCCACAGCAAGCTGGGAGGTGATAAACAAATACATTAAATAATTAAATCATAAAGAAGTTATTCATGGGAGTTCTTCCATAAGGGAATGTGTTTTGTTTTTTTGTTTTTTTACTACAGCTCCCAGGTAGATAGTTGGGGGATTCTGGGACAGTGTCGTGAAAAAAGTAACTTTTTAAAGCTCGGGTTCCAGTCATAGACTATTCTAAGAGCTGAGTTGGCTTTCATTGAAATTCATTGAAGTTTGAAGTAGGATCCAGTTTAGAGTTCTAGCAGTTCCGAACTCCAGGCTTCAAAGTTAATTCAGCAAACCTTTATTGCAGAAACTGCAGCGAACATCACCCACTGACTTTCATTGTCAGGACAGACCAGTCCTTATTAGCACAATACATTTAAGGCATAGCAATTCCAAACCTTTTGGTAGGCTATAATCTTATTGCTTAATTAAGCAAAACATTCTAATTTCTCAGGCTAACTTTTGTTTCTGTTCACTGTTGTCCCACCACACTGACCTTGTGTATTCCAGCACTAGACTATCAACCAGGAATGCGATAGCAGGCAGGCTAGATACATGTTGCCCAAGACCAACTATACTACTACACATCCCATCACTTCTACATGATAATCCTCATGACAGGCAAACTGGTTGAATCAGAACCTGACAAAATCATCCTCAGATGATGAGTGGATGTGATATCACTTCTGGCGTGTTGGAATATATGGAAATGGCCCATATGGTCATCATGGGGGTGAAAATTCAACCTCACACAATTGCCACTGCCACTGCCATTGCCACTACTGTGGAGACTGCTTCTTTGGGACCCAGCTCTGTCTCTGGAGTTCTCTGGGGAAGGTCAGTGCATCATAAGGAAATTGCATTACATTTTGTGTAGGGACAACATCACACAACACTGTTATAGTGCTATTATTCCACTTTAACTGCTCTGGTAGCACAGTAGGAGCCCTGATGGAGCAGTAGTTAAATGATGGTACTGCAGCCACAACTTTGTGAATTCGATCCTACAGAGCTCCAAGGTTGACTCAGCCTTCCATCCTTCCATAGGTTGGTAAAAGGAGTACCTAGCTTGTTGGGGTAATCGTAAACCACTTAGGGGGTGCTTTGCACTGATAAGCGGTATAGAAATATAAATGCTATTGCTATTGCTGGGGAATCCTGGGACCTGCAGTTTAGGGAGGGACATTTAGAATTCTCAGCCAAAGAATTCTTAGGCCTCACTAAACTACAAATCCCAGAATTCCACAGGAGGCAGCCATAGCAGTTAAAGTGGAATAACACCATGATAACAGTGTAGTGTAACAAAGTCCTAAGTCAGTAAGTACCTTAGTTCTATTGTCTGGTAGCTGAATTCATATTCCTTGCTGAAGAACTGGGGTGGTCCCAGCTTCTAGTTATGGACACCATCTTTGCTACATCCTCATCTTGATTCCCATTTTCAGAATGAGGGGTGCCAGTGGTCTGTTGTGCAAGTGTTGGAATGCTACACACCACTGTGCCAAATGGAGGCACTCCTCCTCAAATCATGGACTAGTGGTATTGAGAGAGTAGGTGCTTTATAAAGTTATGTACCATAGAGTTGGAACTCTTCACCAATTTCATTCCCAAAGGGAGAAATGAGTAATTTTAGCAGTTTTCTTCCTGGTGTGACAAAACTTTCAAAATCTGTGCAGTTTTCCTTAGTTTGGGAGTTATTCTGTGCAAAATTTGAGTGTAGTATTTATTTGCACAGGAAACAGCATTACCTACACAGAAAATAATATTGTGCAGAAATAATTCTGCACAGACTATGCTGTTTCTTGTGCAGAATATACTGTTATCTGTGCAAAAGAAGCCCCATATGTGCTTTTCATGCAGAAACTACAAAGATTATTATCATTCTAGGATTTTCCTTATCAGGGTTCCCTGACACTCAAGAAACTCGTTTTTGGACCATTTTCCTTAAAAAAAATAAAATCTTTCATCCTTAGGGTACAAATAACCTCTCACAATTCTTTACCCTGTTTGGGAAAGAGAGAAACTGGAGAGGCCTTTTCACTGAATTTCAACAACTTCTAAAAGGTGCGATTCACCATTAGTTGTCCTCCTCCTCCTGTTTCACCACCACCGCTGAAGCAAGAACAGAAGTTTTGGCCACCTGTTCACCATTTTGCATTCTTCACAATGCCCTGAGGGGAAGAGAGGGAGCGAAGAAAATGGTAAAGAAGAGTCAGAGGAAATGCTTCAAAGTGGCCTTCTTGTTCTGAGGGATGAGATAAAGATAAGAAAAAGAAGTGAGGGAAATCTGAGATAATTTCTGAGATAAATGCTTTCTGACTAATTTTGGCTGATCTTTCATGTTTTGTGATTAAGCGTTTAATTTTTGTTTATCTCCTGGCTGAAGGCCCTTTAGAAGACTGAAAGGAACACCTTACCCTATCTAAAATCTATTGTTAGTTGCTTCACACCTGTACCAAACGCAAACAGACAAAAAAGTCTGTCTGGCTGCCTGCCAGCACTTTTTTGACTGCTGCCACCACATTAATTAATGAGCTTTTGGTGGACTTGTCAATCAAATTTCCACTTGTAACCCGCCTCTTCTTTTAACAGAAACCTGACAATCAGGCATATATTTAAAGTACTGTACATAATGGAGTATATTGCCTGTCACAATCTAAATGGGATATTTCATGTTTGCTTGATGAATAAATATGCATTTTTCCCTCTTTCATTTGTAACCTTGAGAGGTCACAGTATTGTAGCAATAAAATAAAATCCTGTAAAAATATTTTTGCCTGCAAAGGATGAAGCACATTTGGCATACATTTCTCTCTGGATTGGTAAATTTCAGATCATCTGTCTTTTTATATGTCGAATACCTTACGATTTATTAGTGAAACCCTTCTTGAGGTGTCCTTGTCAAAGATTAGGGCCTTTCCCACTGTGACCGCTCGTCTTCAGAATTTGCTTCCACTGAAAACTTGGCCATTATAAACTCTCTTCTTTTCTTTGGTATGTGAAAAACATGCCTTATGCACTATAGCTTCAGAAGTTAGCTCAGGAGTAGGGAAAGGACAGCCCAAAGACAGCCCACACATCATCATCATCATCATCATTTGGCTTCTGCCAAGGCCAACACATCTTGTGAAGACATCAATGGTGGTTGTGGTTCATAGAATCATAGAATCATAGAATTGCAGAGTTGGAAGAGACCACGAGGGCCATCCAGTCCAACCCCCTGCCATGCAGGAAATCATGATCAAAGCATTCCCGACAGATGGCCATCCAGCCTCTGTTTAAAGACCTCCAAGGAAGGAGACCCCACCACGCTCCGAGGGAGTGTGTTCCACTGCCGAACAGCTCTTACTGTCAAAAAGTTCCTCCTAATGTTGAGGTGGAATCTCTGTTCCTGGAGCTTGCACCCATTGCTCCGTGTTCCAGTCTCTGGAGCAGCAGAAAACAAACCCGCTCCATCCTCAGCGTGACATCCCTTCAAATACTTAAACAGGGCTATCATATCGCCTCTTAACCGTCTTTTTTCCAGGCTAAACATACCCAGCTCCCTAAGTCTCTCATCATAAGGCATCGTTTCCAGACCTTTCACCATTTTAGTTGCCCTTCTCTGGACACGCTCCAATTTGTCAATATCCTTTTTGAATTGTGGTGCCCAGAACTGGACACAGTATTCTAAGTGAGGTCTGACCAAGGCAGAACAGAGTGGCACTATTACTTCCCTTGATCTAGACACTATACTTCTATTGATACAGCCCAAAATCGCATTGGCCTTTTTAGCTGCCACATCGCACTGTTGGCTCATGTTTAACTTGTGGTCTACTAGGACTCCTAGATCCCTTTCGCATGTAGTCTCATTTAGCCAGGTCTCTCCCATCCTATATTTATGCATTTCATTTTTCCGCCCTAAATGCAGTACTTTACATTTCTCCGTATTGAATTTCATTTTGTTAGCTTTGGCCCAGCTCTCCAGTCTATCCAGGTCATTCTGAATTTTGATCCTGTCCTCTAGGGTATTAGCTACTCCTCCTAATTTGGTGTCATCTGCAAATTTGATAAGTATGCCCCTGATTCCCTCATCCAAGTCATTGATAAAGATGTTGAATAGCACAGGGCCCAGGACAGAACCCTGTGGCACCCCACTGGTCACATCCTTCCAAGACAAAGAGGAGCCACTGCTGAGCACCCTTTGGGTTCGGCTGGTCAACCAATTACAAATCCATTGAGCAGTTAATTTGTCTAGCCCACATTTTACAAGCTTGTTTGCAAGAATGTCATGGGGAACTTTGTCAAAGGCCTTACTGAAATCAAGGTATGCGATGTCCACAGCATTCCCTTCATCTACCAAGCTGGTAACTCTATCAAAAAAAGAGATCAGATTAGTTTGGCATGACTTGTTTCTCTGAAACCCATGTTGACTTTTTGTGATTATGGCATTGCCTTCTAAATGTTCACAGACTCTCTGTTTAATGATTTGCTCTAGAATCTTCCCTGGTATTGATGTCAGACTAACTGGACGATAATTGTTGGGATCCTCTTTTTTCCCCTTTTTGAAGATGGGAACAAAGTTTGCCCTCCTCCAGTCTGCTGGGACTTCTCCTGTTCTCCAGGAGTTCTCAAAGATGATTGCCAATGGCTCTGAGATTATATTTGCCAGCTCTTTTAATACTCTTGGATGTAGTTCATCTGGTCCTAGAGATTTAAATTCATTTAGATTAAGAAGGTATTCCTGTACTACCTCTTTACTTATTTTGAGCTGGATTTCCCCTATTGTGTCCTCTGTTCCATTATCCTCAGGTTGGTCCTCCTTTTCCAAGGAGGTTGTTTGCCTTCAAGTCAACATGGCAATCCTATAAATGAGAGACCTCCAAGAGCTCTGGTAATCCACAGCCCTGCTCTTGAAGATCTGTGGCTGTCAGGATCAGGTCGTAAGGTGACCTTTTCCTGCCAATGCTGTATGCTGTATAAGGACCGGTTGCTTACCTGTAACCATAGATCTTCGAGTGGTCTTCTGTGAATTCACACAGTTGGGTTATTCCTGTGCCTGCGCAGAGCATACAGAACCTTCTGGTATCGCTAGGCAGAATGTGCATTGATACATTTTTGGTGGTAACTCCGCCCACACTAACGGTCACTTAAAAGGTGCTCCCGTCTAATTCCCCTCAGTTCCTTGAATGATGCCGCAAACAGCAGCATCAGGAACATTAAGCACATATGCAGTAGCAGGACATAGAGGGGAAAATGGGAGGGTCTGTGTGAATTTACAGCAGACCACTCGAAGATCTATGGTTACAGGTAAGCAACCTGTCCATCTTCTTCGTGGTCTCTGTGAATCACACAGTTGGGTAGACTAGCAAGCTTCTCCACTGGAGGAGGGTATGTCCTGTACATCAGTAGACGAGGACCATCTCATAAGTTAACTAAGAAAGGGATTTAATGACAGCACATTCTTTAAGCATTAATCAATTCAGGAATGAAATAAACCAGTCAATAATTCAACAATGAAATAAACTCACTCATTGGATGGAGGACATAAGGACTGCCCTCCCAAATGCAGACTCGCTCCTGGAATGAGTGTCCAGTCAGTAATGTGAGATGAATGTCAATGGTGAAGACCAAGTCGCAGCATGGCAGACGTCCTCTAGGGGCACCCCAGAAAGGAACGCAGTAGAAGTGGAGACAGCTCTCGTAAAATGTCCATGAACCCGTGGAGGTAAGGACTTCTTGGCCAGTTCATAGCAGAGAGCAATGGTCGACGTCACCCACTTTGAAAGACACTGCGACGAGATCAGTGTACCTCGCTTCGAGTCAGGATAGGAAACAAAGAGCTGAGGTGACTGACGGAATGGAGCAGTCCATTGTATGTAGAATGCTAGTGCCCTCTGAACATCCATGGAATGGAGGGTATGCTCGAATTCGTCCTTCAGGTCCTGCACCAGAGCAGGCAGGATGATGGGTTGATTAAGGTGAAACCTGGAGACCACTTTGGGAAGGAAGGAAATGTCCGGTCTCAACACCACCTTATGTTTGTGGAAGCAGTTATACGGAGGGTCCGACCGTAAGGCACACAGTTCGCCAGCTCAACGAGCAGAAGTGATGGCAACTATGAAAGCAGTCTTCCAAGTCAACAGCCTGAGGTCGGTAAAGGCCATGGGTTCGAAGGGTCGTGTCTCACCAGTTGGGAGAGGACGAGTTCGAGGCTTCAGGCCGGAGTGGGATCGAGTACTGGAGGGTGAAGATTGACATAACCCTTCAGGAACTTCTTCACTGTCAGGTCCTGGAAGGGAGACGGTTGACCCCAAGCCTGGAATTCGACAGAGATAGCCGCCAAATAGCCTCTGAGAGACGAAACCGAGAGACCTATTTCAGACAAGTGGAGGAGGAATTGGTGGACCATCGGTACCGAGCAAGATTGGGCGTTCAATCCCCTGTCTGCCAGGAACCCTTCGAAGCGGTTCCACTTGTAGAGGTAGGCTTTCCGAGTGGAAGGCTTCCTAGCAGCATCAATAACTGCCTGGACCTCTCGAGGTAGAGGGGAAGAAGAGGCAGCATGAGACGGATGAGGACTCACAGGCATATTCTCCAAGCCGTCAAGCGAAGCATGTTGAGGTTGGCATGCCTGACCTTCTCTTGTTGAATGGTGAGCAGATCGGCTTGGTTCGGGAGGTGGAGGAAACTCTGCCTGGACAGAAGTAGCAACAGTGGGAACCACAGTTGCTGGGACCACCACAGAGTGATGAGGATCGCATCTGACCGGTCCTGAGCTTCCAAGCTTGGCCACGACCCTTGTTAATAACGGGATCGGAGGAAACAGATACAGGAATGGCCCGTTCCATTGAAACAGGAAAGTGTCCCCTCTGGATCCCCTGTCCCGAGCTCTGGAGCAGAACTGATCGCAGTGCTTGTTCTGAGCAGTCGCGAAGAGGTCTATCAGTGGAGTCCCCCATCGATGGAAAGGTCTGCCACCACGCATCAATGGAGCATACACTCGTGGATGATGGAATTGGAATGGCTCAGTCCATCTGCAAGAATGTTCTCCTCTCCAGGTAGATGGATGGAGTGGAGAAGAATGTTTCTTTGGACGCACCAGTCCCAGATCCGAAGAGTGACCTGAAGAAGCTGGGGGGACATGGTACATCGCTGTTCAGGTAATACATGACAGAGGTGTTGTCCGTGAGGAGAAGTACGGTCTTGCCCCGCACCTAGATTTCGAAGGCCTGAAGCGCCTTCTGAACCGCGAAGAGTTCCAGTACATTGATGCGTAGCTCCCGTTCCTCAGTGCTCCAAGAACTCTGGATCTCGTGGGCTCCTAGGTGGGCTCCCCAGCCCTGAAGAGATGCATCTGTCATGAGGGAAATATCTGGTTGAGGAGGGTCGAATGGAAGACCGGAGAAGAGGTTGGCCAGTGCTAACCACCAGTCCAGGGAGCAGTGGACGGAGCAGGGCATCATTAGGAGTTTTCCGGGTGAGTCTTGCAGATGGTCGAAGACCTCCAGGAACCAATGTTGAAGCAGCCGGAACCGAAGTCTGGCCAGGCGAGTGACTGATGTAGTGGCTGCCATATACCCCAGCAGGACTTGAATGGCATGTGCTCATACCTGTTGGGACTGATGGCACTTGTGGATCAGGGACCAAAGGGCGTCGAAGTGGTCCACGGGAAGGTACACTGCTGCCGAGATTGAATCCAGTTGAGCTCCTATGAACTGGATTGATTGAATAGGGGTCAGCTGCAACTTTTCCATGTTCACAAGTCCCAGGGAGTCCAACACATCTAGGGTAAGAGCAATGTCCATCTCGAGCTGGTGCTCCGAGGTTGCCACAATCAGCCAATCGTCTATGTAGGGAAAAACCACCACCCCGTGCTGCCGAAGGAATGCAGCCACCGCCGCCATATACTTTGTGAACACCCTCGGGGCCATAGAGAGTCCGAAGGGGAGAACACGGAACTGGTATTCATCGTCTCTGATCTGGAACATTAGGAACCTCCTGTGGGAGGTGTGGATCCCAATGTGGAAGTAGGCATCCTTGAGGTCTATGGATGCAAACCAGTCGCCTTGTTGAAGGAGAGTATGGATGGTAGCAAGGGTGATCATCCTGAACTTCTTCGGGATGATGTACCAGTTCACTCCCCGAGGTTGAGGATGGGACGGAGGCCTCCGTCCTTCTTCGCAACAAGGAAATATCTGGAGAAGAAGGATTGGTGACAGAGCTCGGCGTCCACGGGTTAGATGGCTCCTTTTTTGAAGCAGCATCCGAACCTCCTCGATGAGGGGAGGGGAGGGCGGTGTGGGATGGACCCAACCTGTCAAAGGCAGTTCATCGAATTCGATCCAGTAGCCATGTCGTACAATCTGAAGCACCCAGTACGAGGACCAGGCGTACTGGAACAACGACAGGTGGTCTCTAAACAGGGGGGTCTAAAAGAAAAGGTAAACATCAAATGAGGACAAGCCAATTCAAAATCTCATCCTGCCTTGATCTTTAGATTTTTGCTTGGAAGGCAGGCGGTAGCGGGAGGTGGATGCCTGGCTCCTCACCAATGACCAAAAATCAAACTGAAGGGTTCTGCCAAAAAATAACCAGGATAAACTAACCCCACTTCCAATCATAAAAGGGCAACAATATGAAGAAATAAAAGGATAACTAAACCCTGGAGCAGAGAATCCAATAAAATTACATTTCTAAAAGGGTAACAATACCCCACTGAAAAGTGTGCAAATGCTAAAAATAAAATATTATAATAATAGTGAATAATAAAAACTCAAGGCCTGCTGGTAGGCACCCATACACGCCGAGTAGATAGCAATTTCGAAGCTGAGCCCAGCAGCCGAATAGAGTTTCTTTCCGATAATGTCCAACTTCCTTCCTTCAGGGTCAGAAGGAGTGGACTGTGCTCAGCGCTGCCTGCTAGGCTGTGCTGCCTCAACAACAACCGAGTTAGGTCTCAGATGTTCCTGGAGCCACTCGATGCTGTCCCTGCCACTTGATATAACCGGTCAATCCTCTTTGAAGTTGATGGGATCGAAGATGGATTCTCCCACGAACCCTGCGTCAACTTCAGGAGAGACAGGAGGACCGGAATGTGGGCAGCTGGAGGAGCCTTTGACTTGATCCGTTGGTAGATGGGATCAACAGGCTTGGATTCCTCAGTGACCTTGAGCTCCAAGGCATGCAACATGCACACCACCTGCTCCGAGAAGGAGTGGACACCATCCATCAGCGAGGAAGAGTCTTCATCCAACAATTCCGGCTGAGGGGATGGTAAATAATTCAAATTCCTCTTCGGAGGATTTGGAAGAGATTGATGAACCCAATGACAGAGATGGACTGCATCAGTGGCCCTGCAGGGACGATGTTTGAGGAGGCAGAGTCGGAGGCAGTGGAGGTAGTGGGCGGAACCGAGACACCTGGCAGCCTGTGTCCTTCACCATTGGTTTCGATGGGTCCTTGGTAAGAAAGGAACCCTTGCCCAGGCCATGAAAGGAGAGTCGGGGCAGAGACATGACAGGTCACGGCCTCATTAGTCAGCTGGAACACACGCTTCCCAGCAACGTCAATATTCGAAGACTTGGTCACAGGCGCAGTGAAGACAGACCTGGCCAGGTCATAAGCCCCGTACGCCGGTTCGTCCTCTTGAATTCGAGAGGTGGATGGTTGGGGCTCATCGCCAAGACCTCTAGGATGGAGTCCCGAAGCAGCTCCAATCGGGAGACGAGCAAGGCGGGTGAGGGGCCACGAGCCCATGGCGAGACCTCTGCTTCCTCAGCAGACCCCACTTCAACTTCTACAATCTCCAGGGAGGGAGTCGGAGTGACAGCTCTAGAGTGGGGCTGCTCGGTACCAATGTCTCGGTCCCGAGGCAAAGGTTGAGGCTGTGGTACAGCAGGAACAGATTGCGGTGCAGATGCAGCGGGAGTTGACGCAACCGACAAAGTGGCCTCTAGGGCCCGTGTTATCTCCTTTGGCCTCTCCTCGGTGTGGGTGCACTTGGACTTCTTCTTCTTAAGGGCTTTGCCCTTAGAAGACGCAGAAGACTCTCGATCTTGACCACCATTCTTCGAGTCCAATCGATCCCAAGGCTTGTCCCTGGATCCGACAGCCAATGAATCCGAGGAGGCTCAGTCCCCAGCCGGGGCCGGCCTGGTGGCATGCTTGTGAGAGTGGAGCACAGCCTCTGGGTCGGATGCCACAGAATGGTGTCGAGAAGAGCTCCATGAGTGGCGGCGCTTGGCCTGGGGAGACTTCGATGAGGGGGATCGTCCCCGCTGTTGCGGTGAGATGCCCTGTCCCACAACGGGGGTCGAGGAGGCAGATGGACTCAAGGCTTTTTCATAGAGAAAAGACTTGAGGTGGGAATATCAGTGTTTTCGTGCCTGCGGCATAAAGGCCTTACAGTGACACATGCATCCACATTATGGGCCTCACCCAAGCAGATCAAGCAACGTAAATGACCCTCGGAGCTGGGCAATTTCGCCTGGTAGATGACACACCGTTTGAAGCTGGTTTTAGTAGCCATGGCAGGCAGGACAACCGAATCGTAGTCAGAACAGTCCGGGTCATGCCAAAATCAGAGATCAGAACCAAGACCAAAGGGGCACGAAAATTGTCATCAGAAATCCGAGTAAAGCCCAAAAAATCACAGTACAACCACAAGCGAGAGGAGAGAGAAGAAACGTTGTCAAAAAATCCAGTCTGGGTCAAAACCAAAAGCAAAAGTGAGTACAACTAGCAAGCGAAGGTTCCTTTGAGCTGCTAATGTGGCGGAAAAAAAGGAACTGAGGGGAATTAGGTGGGAGCACCTTTTAAGGGACCATTAGTGTGGGCAGAGTTACCACCAAAAATGTATCAATGCACATTCTACCTAGCAATACCAGAAGATTCCGTATGCTCTGCGCAGGTGCAGGAATAACCCAACTGTGTGATTCACAGAGACCACAAAGAAGATGTTTGATGTTTTGCATTCCTTTGAAATGGTAACAAATCAGTGTTATGAGAATAGCCCAGAGAGGATGTGTTCTGTTTGAACAAATGATTGAGATGATACTGCAGCAGAAGGGGGAGTGTGGATACTTGGGTAACCAATGAATGAGTTGCCTGCCAGATCTGGCTGATTGTAAGTACTTTTTATTATACTGCTTTTCCTTTAAGCTTCATTTGAAGCAACAGTGTTGTATACTATGGCTCTTTAGTTTTATTTTGTGAAAATAAAGCTTAGGACTTTTTCAGACAACTTAAAAGTCATCCTGAGGAGCCACAAGAGGCACAAAACTGTCTCGCTGCAGGGGGTCCTTTTTCAGACAACGCTGTCTTCTTCCCTTTCACCTCCGTGTTCCATGGAGGGAAAAGACGGCACTTTTTACTCTCAAAAGCTGCATTGCGTTGATGGGCTAAGCCTCATTCACGCCAGAATGATGCAGCAGGAATGGGTAAGCGACAATATTGTCTGATAATTTCTCCCATTTGTGCTATCACCGTGTCCTAATGACATGGTTTTTGCCACATCTGATAAAGTCCTATGACTAAGAAATGACAACAACACAAACCCACAACTTCATTTCAAGGATCCCAGGTGGCGCAGTGGTTAAATGCCAGTACTGCAGCCACAATGTTGTGAGTTCAATCCTACAGGGCTCCAAGGTTGACTCAGCCTTCCATCCTTCTGTCGGTTGGTAAAATGAGTACCCAGCTTGTTGGGGACACTTAGCTAACACACATTGGAAACCACTTGGAGTGTGCTTTGCACTGATAAGTGGTATAGAAATATCAATGCTATTGCTAATGCTATTCATTTACACAAACAACTTTTCTTTTGCACACAAAAAGCAAGTTTTTGCACAGAAAAGTATATTTTGTAACAAACTTTTTTGGTGCAAAAATTGGGCTGGATTGTCAGTGACTGAGGCCAATGTCAGTGACTGGGGCCAGTGTCACTAAACGCTCTGCCTTTGTACTAAACATTTTGGTTATTGCAGAGGGAAGAAATCACTACCTCCCTCACACTATAATCAAAAAACCCCAGCAGGACTCACTTTCCTCCTGAGCAATCTCCATGGCCATATAGTGGCCAATAGACAGCATGGGATGTGTGTTTGTGTGTGTGTGTGTCACAGAAGCATCTGTCCATGTCCCTATAGACAGACACAGAAGAACAAAGGCATATTCTGGGACCTTCAGGGGGTCTTTGGGATAATGACATTGTCATTGTTTGTCTGGCTACAAGCATATAGGCAGACACTTCTGCACTGCTCCACACTCTCTACTGGCCACTAAATTATTGTGATGAGGGGTGGTGCAGGAAGAAGGCGCATCTTGCTGGAAGAGATACATATTGAAGTTCCACCTGGGTAAAATCTTATATTATGTCTCTGGCTGCAGGATCTTGGCCATTTCTTATTTTTTTTCCTGCATTGAACAGGGGGTGAGACTAGAGGGCCCCTTCCATCTCTCTGGCTCTATTTTTGATATTTCAGTTTTGCTTTCATTTGACATTGTTTAGATTTCTTTTTGTTGTAAAAGGTCGGGGACTATTCTGAAGAGGCAGTAGTCTATAAATACTGTAATGTAATGCACATAAATAGTTATTGGTAAATGTGGTTTCACCTATGGTCAGCGTAAGAGGGGCACTTCAAAAAAGCGATACAAGGGAGATTTTCAGATGGCTAAAACCAGCCTCTTGCAGTGCAAGCAGCCTCCGGAGCAGTAACGAGGCTGCTGCGCGGCAAGGGTCCATTTTAGACGACGCTGTTTCTCTCTCAGCGTCATCCGTGAGTGTTGCGGCTAGCATTGGAGGCGGCCGCACTGTTTTTCACTCACAGAAGTTGTCTGTGTGTAAAAAACAGTGCGGCCGCCTCCAATGCTAGCTGCAACACTCATGGACGACGCCGAGAGAGAAACGTCGTCGTCCAGAATGGACCCTTGCCGCACAGCAGCCTTGTTACTGCTCCGGAGGCTGCTTGCGTGGCAAGAGGCTGATTTTAGCCGTCTGAAAATCTCCAAGGATTCCCTGAAGCAACATCTCAGACTCGGCCAAATTGATCACCAACAATGGTCTGCCATGGCCTCACATCGGGAGGCATAGAGACGCACTATCCACAATGCTGCAGCCTTATTTGAGAACTCACGCTGAACAAGTCTTGAAGAGAAATGACAACGCAGAAAGAATCACAACCAAGAAACATCACCCAAGGAGACCTTCTGCTGTGCTTTCTGCAACCGGACTTGTTTATCTCGGATTGACCTTTTTAGTCATCAGCGCACTTGCAGAAAGCGCGGGATAAGTCCTTCCTGAATCTTTGTTTGCGAAGAAAAGCCAGAGAGAAAGAGAAATGTGGTTTCAATGCATTTGCTGTTAAAAGACTGCCACTATATGTAACAACAATGGCAATTCAAAGAGCAATGCACCTCCTCTGGATGACCTGTATGCCATTGGTTTCAAAATGAAATAAGCACACCTGATGTGGTCTGGATCTAGTCCATTATCAAAAGCAGCTTATTATCACAATAGCTAGAAATAAATAAAAGCAAGAGGAGTAGGAGTTTTTTTCTTACCTTGATTGGGTCACATTTAACAAGCATTAAACCCTCCCACACTTTAGTGGCATATTGACCATTTGTTTGGGAAGCAGATATTCTTAGATCTTTCATGATCATCATCAGCAACACCAGCACGATGATAATGAAGTTGTTACATATAGAAGAAGGGATAGAGCAACATATGCCCCTCACTGGATCTCATATATATCTCATATATATCCCCTTGCATCTCATAACACCATTTTTTTCAGAACGTCACTCTATACTCTCTAGGGGATATTGGGAAAGTTTTACCATGTTTTAGGTTCTTTTAGGTTCAGGAGAGGTCTTTTTCTGGTTTTGAAATGCCATCACCAGCCTAAAAACTCATAGGAGGTTGAAAACATAGCCATATTGCCTTCCCCCCATGTCCCTAAGGGATATCAAGGAAATTTTGAGTTAAAAAATAATGTCTGGCATCCTGCTCAGGAGTTACAATACCATAGGCTGGACCTACAATACCGTAACTTCTGAGGATTCACATTTACAGTCATGAATGGCTGAACATAACCCACAAACCTGCCTTTGCTACTTGGCAGTGCCCCAACTGAAGCGTTTCTGAGGCACTGGAGATTGGGGCACTGAAAATGACATCTACATCAAGTTCTGGTCCCCACAATTTATGAAGGATATTGACAAGCTGGAATGTGTCCAGAAGAGGGCAATCAAAATGGTAAAATTTCTGGAAGCCATGTTCTATGAGGAGTGGCTTAGGGAGCTGGGTAGGTTTAGTCTGGAGAAGAGAAGGTTGAGAGGTGATGTGATAGTCGTGTTTAAATATTTGAAGGGATGTCATACTGAGGATGGGTCTAGCTTGTCTTCTGTTGCTCCAGAGACTAGGACACAGAGCACCACCTCAAAGTACAATAAAAGAGATTCCACCTAAACATTACGAAGAACTCCCTGATGGTAATAGCTATTCGACTGTGGAATACACTGCCTTGGGGTGTGGTGGAGTCTCCTTCTTTGGAGGTTTTTAAACAGAGGCTGGATGGCCACCTGTCAAGAATGGTTTGATTGTGTATTCCTACATGGCAGGGGGTTGGACTGGATGACCCTTGTGGTCTCTTCCAATTCTATGATTCTTTGATCTTCAGTATGGTCCCAGTTATGGGAAGCATGCTGTGGATGTAATTTCCCAGTGCCCTGATCTTCAGTGCCTCAAAAATACATCAGTCGGGGTGCTGCCAGGCTGCAAGTGTTGTTGTTGTTTGTGGTGGGATTTGTGGGGGAGGGGTAGTTGCAATGATGATATAGAATTTCAGCCAATGTTATGGAGGCCAAACATGTCTTTGGGGCATTGCATGCAGCCTGTGGGCCACACTTTCCTCACCCCTGCTGTACAGCAATATTCAAATCAATTGATCCTGCTCACAGTCTTGTAATCTAAAATGTACAGAAACAAAATCATGTGCATAGATAAGAAAAAAGAAGGAGGAAGTGTGAATGTGTGAGTATAAATTTGAAGAGAATGTATACATCAGGGATGCTTGATCTTTGTGAATTCTGATATGAACTGGCATGATCTACACCTCCTCAACAGAGAGAAGATGTAAATTTAACTATCCTTTAACTTTAAAGATATTCTACCTAAACATTAGGAAGAACTACCTGATGATAAGAGCTGTCTGGCAGTGGAATGTGCTGCCTCTAAGTGTGGTAGAGTCTCCTTCTTAGGAGGTTTTTAAACAGAGGCTGGATGGCCATCTGTCAGGAATGCTTTGATTGTGTATCCCTGCAGGGCAGGGGGTTGGACTAGATGGCCCTTGTGGTTTCTTCCAACTCTATGATTCTATGATCCATCAGATCTTGTACTTTTTGCACTTCTCTGAATGATGCAATGACGTTCTTGGCAGTTTGAACACATTAAACTACATTTAAACATGTGTACTTAGAAGGAAAATACATTTAGGGCTTATCTATACTAATCAGGATAAGCTGGCTCCCTGATTTTGGAGTTGGCCTTCCCTCTCTTCCCACCCCTCCCCTGTTACCTGGAGAAAATAGGCCCTGAGTGTAAACACATGCTGGTCTGTTGCTTTGTAGCCACTTCCATCATTTCCCCCACTGATACGAAAGCTAGGAAGGGTGCCTGTATCCTGTGACAACAGCCCCCCTGCCTGGCTTCTGGAAGAGCCAGGGACCTAGCAGCAGGAGTGAGGGACAGCATGTCAGGACAGGCTCCTGCAGACATGCAAGGACCAATCCAGTGATACCAGATTAAACAATTTTTCCCCTATAGTAGTTTATTGGGCCCAATCCTGGTTTGCCCCTGTTCCAGCCCAATATCTGCCTCAGGGTGGTAAAGACTACCTGGGAGCAGATTGAGGTAAATTCCCTGTGTTGTTTGGACTGCAAAGCTCTGGAACAGGAGTAAGCCAGGGTAAATTGCCCATGTAGATAATAAGCCCATACAAATGTATTCTTGAGAGAAAATATGCTTAGAAAAGTGCCTTTGGAGAAATAATATATTTGACCATATATGTTTAAAGACTACTTAACTGCAAATTTCCATGCATTTTTTAAAAAGAAAATCAGTGCACAAATGAGATTAAATAGACCAGTGGGTCAGCACACATGTAAGTGATTTGGGCTGGAAACAGATTGATCTACCCACTTCTAGAATTCCGTATGCAAAGAAAGAGATTAATTTGGAAAAGTAGAGGGAAAAGAGATGTCTTGAGGCCTGTTTTGAAGAGAAATGGAGTCTGTTTGAAATAGATATTTGTGGAAAGGAACATTCCATAAATAAGCAATGGCCGAGGAGAAGAGAAGTGTGAGAGAGTGGACTGCACATGTTAGAAAAGCAGATGTGGAAATGACATGTGCTTCTTCTATTTGCCACCATGTTCTCTTGTCCAAAACAAAAATTCACACATCTCCCATATGGGAATGCAAACTTATCACCTTCCAGGAATGTGTGTAAATCCTTGTAGGCAAGACGTGTGACGTCCCTCTATGGACAAGAGTAACATGCACAAAGATGTTAAAATTGTGAGTGACTCATCTGCTCCCTTTTCTGCTCTGAGTTGTCACATGTGTAGAGTTAGAACTGGGATAAATGAAAAGAGGGCAACAACGATGTTAGTGAACATGAGGTTGCAATAACCAAGATGGGAAGATAAAATTCAACACAGCATTTAGTTTTCCTCTAAGGAGCTGTAAAGAGGACAACCTCTTAAAAATTTCTTCAGAATACATGTTACATCAGATCTTTCCTGATAGCAGGTTTAATTGAAATAACCTCAAAGCTCGTTTCCAGAAGACAGCATTAATTGGCTCAGCTAACCCTACTCACACAGAGCCATTTATGTTTCATGCACTAACTCTTATATGGGCCAGGAACTAAGGAGATGGGGGTTATCCAGTGGTTAACGGTAGTGATGGTACTTCTGCCCCAGGACACATATCCTGTATCTAGTTTCTGTTGGAGAAAATGAAGAACATTGGAGCTGGTTTATTTCAGGACATGTTGTTTGTCCATCTATTGTACTATCTGGCAGTGATTATTTGGCAGAGGTATTTCCCATCAGCTGTTCCCTAATTCTTTATAACTGGAGATGCCAGATATAGTCCCAAAGACTTTCTACCTGCAAAACATATGCCCTACCATTGAGCTATTGTTCCCTCTCAAAGCTGAATAGTAGATTAGTAGTTGTAGGCATGTTGTTGTTGTTGTTGTTGTTGTTGTTGTGTGCCTTCAAGTCATTTCCCACTTATGGTGACCCTAAGATGAACCTATCACAGGGTTTTCTGAGAGTGGACTTTATCACACTATACTGTTATTCTGCTATTATTCTACTTTAACTGCTATGGCTACCTCCTGTGGCATTCTGGGGTTTGTAGTTCAGTGAGGCCTAAGAGCTCTTTGGCTGAGAGTTCTGAATGGCCCCTCCCTAAACTACAAAGCCCAGGATTCCATAGGAGGCTGTCAGAGGAGTTAATGTGGAATAATAGCACTATAACAGCATAGTGTGATAAGTGATTTGCCCAAGGTCACCCAGTGGGTTTTCATGGCTGATCAGGGATTCGAACGATGGTCTCCAAAGTTGTCATCCAACATTTAAACCAGAACGCCATGCTGACTCAGTAGGTGTCTAGATTCTCTTATGTATAAGGAACAGGAATGAAAGATCAGGAAGCTTTTCTCCTTACAGATATTAATGGAAATGTTACTGATATGTTAAAAATTGATATGTACCATTCTGAAGGAAATTTTGTATGACTAGTTTGGAAGCAAGCCATTCCATCAAAATCAATCCAACAATGATAAAAAAAAAAATCAGTGTTTTTTTTATATATCTGGTAACTGGCCCTTTTGTTCTTATTAGATATAATTTAAGATTTCTTTGGGTCACACACATCCTGTCACACATTTTTAGAGTTTAGAAATGTTAGTGTCAAATCTAAATCATTAATGAATTCATCACATTAATAGTTAATAATGTGTTGGTAACACATTAGTTTTAAATTTTAAAAAGCCCACTAACATTGCTAAATATATCCCCAAATTTTCACTTGACCTCAAATTATCCTCCTGAAAGGAATTAAAATAATGTCCTTGATTTGAAATATGATTCTGTGGATCCCATGGACTGCCAAAAAGGCAAATAAAAGCATCTGACAGCAAATCAAGTCTGAGCATTCACTAGAAACCAAAATGACTGAAGTGAGGTTATCTTACTTTGAAGAAATTGTGGGAGGACATTAATAATAATAATAATAATAATAATAATTGTATCCCGCCCCTCTATAAAATGCAATCAGGGCAGCTTACAGCATTTAAAATATACACACAAACCCCTCCATCCCACCCACCCCTTAAAATACAATTACATAATTAAACATTTAAAACATACTTTAAAAATACTAAAAAACCCACAACATAATAAAATAGCTGGATAGGGAGAACTCACTAGAAAAGATGAAAGTCTTTTCTCCTTACAGACCTTTATGTGTTATACTAAGTATTGACTGGATAATATAATGTGTGGTTATAAAATTAATAAAAATATATTAAAGAAAGAAAAAAAAGATGAAAGTGCTTGGAAAAGTGGAAGAGACCACATTACAGGTGGGTTGACTTGATCAAGGAAGCCACAGACCCAAAGAGGGCTGTTGATAACAGGATGTCTTAGAAGTCTTTCATTCATAGGGTCAGGAAAACTCAAAGCTATCTTTAGAGCAAATAACAGCAAATGATAAGATGTTTGAGGATGTAACAGTCAAAGCCAACTTGATGACACATGCCAACAATACAACAGATTCAGTAGTCAACCCATTAATATTGCTGTTTTACAATTTAAGTAGCGATGATCAAAATCATTGTTAAAACATCTAAGGAACTGTAGGGCAACACATTATTTTTTAACAAATTATTCCGAGCTCTGCGGTTAGTTTCTACATGGGACTTCTGGAGGCAGGGATGATTTAATTTATACATATCAGTTTTCTCAGGGAGAGGAACATTTTCCTCCTTTAGCATGAATAGAAGATGTGTGTACCATCCATACATTTTCTGCTCATACTTCCCTGGAATGTCTGAAGTAGCCCTGAGAGACTGCCATTAATGAGAGACCTCCCAGCTAGCTGATGGAACTTTAGCCAACATTTGATACATGAGATCAATGGTTTTCAGACTTCTTACCCTTGGGAGACAATTTACATATTGACATGACTGCTGAGAAACTGTTGCACATCTGGCACATCTATTGCAGGGGGTTCTTGGTGCACTGGCTTTCCACTCTTGTGGGGGTCCAGAATCCCTATTGTGTACAATATCCCACTAGGGCTCTGCATTGCTGAGGGACATCAATAATAGTGGATGAGTTACCTCAGGACTCAGGAAGCCACTGCTGAGCCTTGTTACGATTCAGAAAAAGTTGCCTTTCATTGTTGATCTACCCTTCAAACAATGTTTGATACACTTCTGAGGAACACCAGAGTTGAAAACTTACAAATAGATTACTATCTGATTTATTGCAATGGGATTGTTTATTATTGCTGGTAGAAGACTAGTTAATTTTTATCTACTGCTGCCTCCCACAACCTGGTGTTGCACTCCATGATGTAACAGACTACAACCCCATCATCCCCATCTAGCCAGTTGGAATGAGGAAGAGGGGAGTTGTGGTTCAACACATCTGGAGGGCACCCATGCAGGGGAGACTGACCTTTTGAGTCAGTGTAGACTAGATTAAATTTAGTAGCTCATGAATTCTCACAGAACAACATCCATCTGTTCATGAGCTTCTACAGTCCTTTGGTTAATTTACAAGGAGAAGAACATGCAAATGATTAGTAGGTATGTCTTGTCATTCTCATCCTTCCTGAGTTTTGAGTGGTAATTATATGCCAACTCCTGTGTACAGATATAAATTGAATTGTATCCAAAAATTGTTTTGGCTTGATTTATGGTTCAACTAAAGCTCAGTTTAAAATGTCCATGTCTGAGACAAAGATGTAAGATGGGCTTGCTTGAGAATTTGTTCAGGCTTGGCTTCTGAGTACATGCATACTGTACTGTTTTCTTAAACGGCTTATCATTATCATTTTGATTGTATGTTTTAAATTGTTTCTAAATGTTGTTGATAGTTTAATTCCATTTTAATGTTGATTTTTTTTGTTTTTTTACTATAATGTCCAATATTCTACATCATGGCCCACATTTCATGACTGTACGATGCCATAGCTATGTTGCAGAAATGCAATTAAACCCTGTTAGTGAATTGTGAAGATGCATATTTGGGCACTGGCAGGAGTGCTCCAATGGGCATTGGGTGCTTCTGATGAGCAGCAGGCACTTCTGATCCACATTAGGCATTTCTGAGGCACACTGGGCTCTTCTGATGTATGTTGGGTGCCCCTGGTGTGCTCCAGCACTTCCAAGCTGGTGTCCTGATGCACATCAGGGAGTGTCTCGATGCACATCGATCCCCATCATGCATCAGACTGTGGCACATCACTCACTCCACTGACTATCACTGCACAATAGACACTCATATATTGTAACATCACTGCAGCCCCTAGGTTAATATGGACATTGTGAAACTATTCAACTCAATTTAATGGATACCCAGCTTGTTGGGGGCAATTAGCTAAAAACATTGTAAACCACTTAGGGAGTGCTTTGGCACTGATAAGCTGTATATAAACATCAATGCTATTGCTAATGTTGTATACATGTAAGGCCACTTATGAAGACTAAGAAGATTATCAGACATGTCAAAAAAACACAAGAGGAACATGCAAGGGTGACGTTACTGTCCCGTGAATGGGTACCAGTTTCAGATGTCCTTGTCATCCTTGTGTGCTGGCTCCATGCTGCAGCCACGAATAAGGCGTCACTTTTCATTGATGGGACGAGGACTGGGACCCATTCACGAGACAGTAATGCCATCCTTGCATGCTCCACTTGTGTTTTTTTGTCACGTCTGATAATCTCCTAAATCCCAAGAAAAATGTCAGCCATTGTATTTTAATATGTAAGCTGACTTATCTTCTGGTTTGTAAGGAAAGCCAGTGAATATGTAACATTAATCATCATCATCATTATCATCATCGCTGTAGTCAACATCATCATGATGTGTGGTCTGGAGCCTGCCTATACTCTCACCTCCCAACAACTCTTATGCAGGGAAAGAACAGGCAGAAGAGGGCATCCCATAGACCCTTGGCCAAAACATACACCTTCAGTAAATGGTGCATCATTTTGATTGGATAAATGAAGAGCACTGGATGTATCTAATAACCCTGCCTTAATTGATCACCTGTAATTAGTGACAGGTAGCATCCTGAGGCCCCCAAAGAGTTAGTCATTATTATAGTTATATTTTTAAAGTAACACTGTACTTTCCTATTTCTCAAAGATAAGCAACATATAGTTGCTTTTTAGTTACTCTAAAAGCTATCTGAATGTGGTACAAAACACTCCCTTGCCCAATTTGTTATTGCCTCAACATTCACAGCTGAGACAGCAACAAAAGGCACAACATGGGCCATGCTGTGAATCGTGATATTCCTTCTGCACTCTTTGGTGAGCCCACACATATATGACTAAAGTAACTAAAAAGTTAACTGTTAAATTGTAAAAAGAAATTAGTATTCATTTATAATTCTAATGTAACATAGTTATACCTTCATCATTAGCTAAAGGTAGGTAGTTCTAACTAGTTAATTCCAAGCTCTGGGCAAAAATAAACAAATAAATAAAAAATCAAGCAAAGTTTATATGAAACAATAAATCGTTGGGAAATGCTTGCATTCAGCTCCTAACGCAATCGGTCCTTCCTGAGCGGTTTCTTTCCTGCTGTGCTGATTCATTTCCTAGTAGCTGTTCACTTAATTTCAGTCTTCCTTCTAGGGGTGCATCTATACTATAGAAATAATGCAGTTTGACACCACTTTAACTGCAATGACCCCATCCTACAGAATCCTGGGGTTTGTAGTTTTGCAAGGCACCAGCAGTCTTTGGCAGAGAAGGCTAAAGACCTTGTAAAACTACAAATCCCAAGATTCCATAGGATGGAGCTACAGCACTTAAAGCGGTATCAAACTGCATTATTTCTACAGTGTAGATGCACCCTGGGTCGCAAAGTTTATCTTTCTTTCTGCAATCCCAACACCCTTAAATGGTTCGCATACGCAAACTCCCTCAGGAAGCTCCCTAGGTGAACTTCAGTTTGTTACTCTCAGTCCAACCTACTCCATAGGATTATTGTGAAGAAATATATAAATGCTAACCTGAACTTCTTGGAAAAGAACAGGATTAAAACAATATAACAATTTACAATGCAATCCTAACTCAGCGAGTTGGCCAAGAGGCTGGCTGAAGCTGCACTGTATCCAAACCTTGGTTCTTCCAGGATTAGTGTGGCTCTGGCTGATGTATTAGGACTCAGGGCTTTTATTTTGGAGGACCTCCCATTGGTTTCCATATGTTGGAAATTACTTAAGCCAACCCTAACCTTGCACAGGGGCTGAGTGAGATTTGGATGTGGCATAACTTGGCTCCTCCCCTCCTCCACTTCTTCTTCACCCCCATTTTGGCTGTTCAGCTGGCCAGTTTCAGCCCTTGTACTGGCTGATCCCTCGGTTGGTGAGTCTCTGAGACCAGCAGGCACAAGGAGGTTATGCTGGTGTAAGGGAAGTTCAGCCAGCTTAAGGCCATTTTAGCCAGCACCTTCTGCTTCATCCTAACCTACTTCAGTAAGCCTATTTTAGAGTAGGTTTGCACTGAAAATTAATTGTGAAGGCTTGATTTGGAGATTACCACATGGCATTGCAAAAGAAGATTGCTGTGTTTGGGAGGCAAATGATTAAGGTGCTTAAATATTTATTTTATTTAAATAAAACACATTTCTTTTACTTCTTGTTAACTGCTGTCAAGTTGACTTTGGGCTTGTCTTATAGGAGCCCAAAAAACCCAAAGTGCCCTGCAGTAAAGACAAGTCGCAGCGGACTTGTCTTAAATGATTTTATAGCCCCCATAAACTTTGAATGCCCTCTAGACACAAGATGGTGGCCACGAGTGAAAAAGAAGCCCCCCCCCATTTTATCACCATAGGAATCGCTGTAGAGGGAGAAAGCCTTCCTCCCTTACCTGTCCCTGGGGACGACGATGATGATGACAGAGCACGGGGGTGGGGGAGGACCAGTTAAAGGAGGAGGGCTGTCTCATCCTCTTCGCCCTTCCTGGTGCTAGCAGCAGCAACAGCAGCATGGGGGGGGGATTGGGGAAGGGAGAAGACGACAAGACAGCCCTCTTCCCTTACCTGGTCACTGGCCAAAAAAAAAAAAAAAAGGCAGTCGTGGGCACTTGCCCCATTAGCAAGCCCTGCTTCCCCATGCTCATC
This sequence comes from Gambelia wislizenii, assembly GCA_030847615.1. NCBI lineage: Eukaryota > Metazoa > Chordata > Lepidosauria > Squamata > Crotaphytidae > Gambelia > Gambelia wislizenii. Next base: position 467,711,178 of record JAUMIR010000001.1, read on the forward strand.
AATCCAATCAGCTTGCACTGCCTCAGTGCGGCAATAAGAATTCAAGTGTCTTAATGACCAGACATTCTCATCACCTATGGAGCGTTTTTTTTTTTAAAAAAAAACTTCCCTTCAGAGCGTTATGGTGGATTTGCCTGCCCCCCTTCCAAATGAGATGCATGGATGCGAATGTCCGTTTAGACAGATTGCCTTCCATGTGATTTCTATGAGAATTATATTCACTGTTTAGACAGGACCTTGGACGTATGGCAACCTTATGAATTCCAAGCCACCTTATCATCAACAGCCCTGCTCAGGTCTTGCAGACTCAGGGGATTTTTTTTTTTAAAAAAACTGTTATTCATTCATTCATTCAAAGCATTTTTATTCAATCATCAGCCAACACAGTTCCTACAATGGCCTACAGACAGCTAATACAAACAAGAAAGTTCCTACTCATTGGCTAATGCTCTACAAGTTATGACTAGAGATGTAAAATTTCTGAAAATTCTTAAGCTATCTGGGTGGGATTTCCCCCCCTCCTTCTCACTTCAGATAGCTGGAAAGTCATTTTGTCACTTTAGGTATATAAAATGCTGGTATGGCATAAATTTATCATGTTGATATATTAAAAGTACAGTCTAGTTTACACAGACAATCATTCAAAATTGAATTTACTTCTTTAAATTGTTATTTTTTTGTTCAAATGAAACTAGAAGGTCCTGAATTATAAGGAACAATGGAAAGGGAAAGAATCTCTTTGGTTTTGCCAGTTTATGAGAAGCAGGCAAAACAAAACAAAACAAAACAACAACAGCACACATGGAGAGAGGAATCCATAAACGTTAATGTAACAGAGAAAAAGAAACCAAGGCCATGAATTGTGTTACCTGAATTACTAGGGGTTTGTGGGAACCCCACTTGTGTTAGATATTAATATTGGGAATTTTAATTAGCTCAATATAGCAGCAAGAGGCCAGGAACTACAGGACTTTTTGACATATGTATACCAGTATTAACTGAGGAGACTCACAGCCAGGAAATAAAATAAAATGGTTTTTACTGAAAAATAATTTCAGCAACACACACACACATACACTCAAGCTTCAAGCAATCACACAATGCTAGTGAAGAATAGGAGGAAGTATTGGGATAGAGGAATAGAGTTTGGGATGATGGGCTATACTATACCTGTCCAAGGAGCAGAGATTTGTGTAGATAAGTAGTACAGCTAAGTGCGCTGGGTGACAGAGCAAACCAACAGAGTGATGGCCTCTGGGAAACTGACCACACTTTGGTGGTATTTTGGGGGTGATATTTATATTTAATATTTCCCCTGAAGGGGTATTATGAATGGAATACAATGTTAGATGGAGTTTCCCACAGTTAGAGAATGGAAGCTCTGGCTATGTTAATGATTGCTAATGGCTGCAACATTAAGACTGATGGGCATTAAGACTGTTGAGGCCAGAGGTACAAAAGGAAAACCAGTTTGCAGAGTAATGAGTTTTCCAACCACTTGATTGAATTAGTGAATGACTCGCTTCCAGGTACATCCATGAGAATTAGCACATTTCCACCCTAACTCACTGTCCAAGGGGGGGGGTTCCACTAATTACTACCCGGGTGTGTCTTTTAGGAATTTGGGGTGGCCTCTTCCTTAAGGCTTTCTGAGTAAACCTTGAGTCCTTGCATTTGAGAGGTCTTGGTCTACTACCAACCATGTGGAAAGCTGATAAAGAAACCAATTTATGATATATTGCCAATTGATGAATTATTGAAAGGGAGGGGGTATCAAGGCAGGTAACAATTGCAATGATCTATACACAATTTAACATAAAAGCCTTCCTGTTACATATTTTTAGTTGTTTTTTTGAGGATGAATGTGTGAACACTTTGTCTTAAACAAATTCTTTATTCTAAAAGGAAAAAGACCAGAATTCAAATTTTCCAGGAAGATTAGCAGACATGGTGGAACATGGTAAAAAAACACATTCCAAACAGTGTCAGAAGAACACTGATCAGATGCCTATGTCCTTCAGCTGTTCTGGGGGTGGAGTGCTGCCATGGATGGGGTCTCCCTTTTATATTGACAGGGACACACTGCTAATAAAAAGGGATGCTTTACTCATGGTCGTGTGACCCTCCTGGCACACTGAAGGATGTTGTTGTTTGAAAATCTCACCCCTTCCTGTTCTCATCATAATCTTCTGATGTGGTTTTTGCTGCATCTGATAATTTCCCAGGTTTGGGGGGGGTTGCATGGGGGTGGGGGGAGCCAAAGTCTTTGGAAGAAAATAAAATGATTCCTTCCCATGTTTGTTGGGCCTTTACATTTCTAGATATGGCACAAAAGGAAGTGAATGGAATATGGAAGGAAGAGGGAGAAAGCAAAGTTGTGAACCAATTCTTAAAGTTAAGTCTTGGTTCACGCATAATGACCTTCTGGAAGCAGTTCAGAGGTGAGGCGGAGCCTGATGGAGGTGGTCTTCTAGCAATGCTGATGGAGTGGCTCTTCTTTGCTTTGCACCTTCCTTTGATGCACCTGATGGAATATAATATATAATAGGTCATGAAATAATATATAATATAATATAATAACTATAAAAACTTCATTAGATATTCATTTCTGTGTGCTCAAGTCTTGAAGAGAAACGACAACGCAGAAAGATTCACAACCCATAAATATCACCCAAGGAGACTTTCTGCTGTGCTTTCTGCAACCGGACTTGTTTATCTCAGATTGGCCTTTTTAGTCATCAGCGCACATGCAGAAAGCGTGGAATGAGTCCTTCATGAATCTTCGTTTGCGAAGAAAAGCCAGAGAGAGGGCTTGAACAGATCCACTGAGGGAGAAACTTTGCTGTGCAACTAAAATTAATATATCCTGTCCCTTTGTGCCAGAATCCTTTTTTTTTTTTGGCAAATGTATTGAAAGTTTCATTTATTTTATCTGATTCCTTTAAAATAAACTCAAACTTTGACTTACAGCTAATTTGTAAATTATTGAAGCTATTGGCCACTGACACCATTGCATGCCACTGTCTCTAATGTTTCCAGGACTATTATAATCTTGGCACTTGGGATGGTGGTTCTGGGAACTGTCAGGCCTGAAAGGGCTAAAATTGCTTGCCTTAATGAATGAAATATTTCTCTGTGAAATAAACCTGGAACAGGGAATGTTACTGGGTCTCGATCCAAAAAAATCCTAAACATTTGGCTTACTTTATTCATTTTTATGAATTTTGGGTCATTTATTTTGGGGTCATCTATCTCTAAACAAATTGTCCAGTTAATTTGCAACTCTTTTATATATCATCCCAAATCAGTCTAGTTGAATTCCTTTGCTAATTAGTCTTAGTTATTTTTCTATTCAAGATGAATCTGCTTCCAAGACAATTTCCTTTCCTTTCCATTTGTAATTACTCTCAATCACTGACCAACAATACTCTCCCTAAAGTTATATCCAAAGCAGATAGGGTGTGTATGTAATTCCTTTCGTGTGCATGCAAAATTCCATTATAGCCTAGGGAAATTATTGTTTTGGATTTAAGTTCCCAGAACACCAGTTCTCAAAGGCCATGCTGGCTGGGGGATTCTGGGATTCACAGTCCAGAGAAGTAACTTTCTCAAGATATAATTCTTAATCTGAGAGTGAATTGTCAAGCTGGTGCATGTGGAGTGTCTTCATTTTTTTAAAAAATCCTTCCATGTGAGAACTGATAGCAGGTTAAAGCCCTGCATGAGCTCGTAGCAAGGAAAGCTTAGGCAGCAAAATAGCCAGCTAGGAGGCAAGGTCCAGCTGGCGAAAACTCTCTCTGGACAAGGAGAGAGTGTGAGATCACCTATGTGTGCTCCAAAATGCTGCTCCTCACTGGGAGACTGTGGAAACTTCAGTAGATGAAAAGTGGGTTGATTGGCAGGAGGACCGCGGGATTAGTATCAGTTAAGCTTTGATGAGTTGCCTTCTTTCTGTATATAGGAAGTGAGAAAATAAAGACTATTCACAAGATTTTAATTTTAAAGCAAAAAGCTTAGCAAGAGTGTGGCTCAACAAAGTTACAATTGGATAAAGGGGACAGTAAAAGACAGAAGACTTCTGTTTGTTTGTTTGTTTTTGAAAAATGTGCTTTGTGAATATTGAAGTTGATTGGGCAAAGGGAACAGTCCTCCATGGGATTGTTTACTTTAAAAGAAAATAAGGACTTTTTCGGACATCTCAAACACATCACAAGCAACCTCGTTGCATTGTGAGGCTGCTGCGCTGCAGGGCGTTGCTTTCGGATGACGCTCTCCCCTGCCGGTACTGTTGCGGTACCATGGGGACATTTGAGCATTATATTTCACCGGTTTTTAAGCACGAAAGTTGATCGTGATTAAAAACCGGCGAAATATAATGCTCAAATGTCTCCGCGGTACTGCAACAGTACCAGCAGGGGAGAGCGTCATCTGAAAATGACGCCCTGCAGCGCAGCAGCCTCGCAACGCGACGAGGCTGCTTGCAGTGTATTTGAGATTTGAGACTGGCAACAGCCAGATGGTGCTATGGAAGCTACGGAGACTGCATTGGGACTACATTGTTAACCTTAAAAAATGAGAGGCTTGCTTTTTATTTTTATCCCTGTAATTGCTGGATTTTTACCTTGGATTTACTGAATATGACACCCATCAGAAAATGATAAAAGTGCCTGAATCAGAAATTCTACAGAAGTTGTTTGAAGAAATCAGGCTTATTGAGAGATTATATGGTAAAAATTGAAGATTTGGTAAAGGTGAAGGAGGAGTTGAAGGACGATATAAAAGGAGGTTAAAAATTGGAGTAGCAGCAGGGCAGCTGGTTGGAGATGTGAAACAAGTTGATGCAGGACTGGAGATTTTGGAGAGTAAAACGGATGTCATAGATAAAGAGATGGGAAAAGATTTGCCATTGCTGGAATTGAGGGGGTGGGAATTTTGTCTGAAATTGAAAATGATTTTAGAAGAGGCTGGTGATGGTATTAGACATAAGATTAGAGATGAAGATGATATGGATATTGAAGATCAAGATGAGTTTATGGAAAATACCGGTTTTAAAATTGAGAAGAAAGTTAAAAATCTAAAGAAGGATATGTTAGGAAGGGAAAAACTAAATTTGTTGTTGGGAGAATTTTGGTGAAAAAATGAATCTCTTGCTTAGAATGATGTGTTTATTTCAGACAGCAGCTGTTTTGACAACTAGTGTACAATTTGAGCAATGACAAAAAGATATGTTTAAGTTTATATGGCAAGGCAAAAAACCATGAGTTAAATACAAAGCTATTACAAGATGCAAAGGAAAGAGGAGGATTGGACTTGTCTGAAGTCTACTGTTTGGTTTTGATCTTAAAGGAAGATGGTTAAGGTATTAAGGCCACCTGGAGATTTGTCTTGGGAAATATTAAATTAAATCAAGAGAGTAGTTAGTAACAAAGGGATAACATTTTCAATTATTTTCTTACTTATAGTTATTGGAAAGATTTAAAATGGATAAAAAGATTTATGGGCTTGAGTAAAATAAGTTGGAATTGGAGATGTAATTGTGTGCATATGATGAACAGGTAATTGCTAAAATGTATAGGCTTTCATTGAAATTTGAAATGGAAGGACAGGTTAAAGAAAATATGTGAATAAGGGGTTGAAATTTATAAGATGGAAGAATTTAACATTATGTACCATGGAGGAATGGCTGTTGGAATTGATAGGTTGTTACTGTCATTTCCCAAAACTGGAAACCCTTTATAGATGTTTTTTGTGAAAAAAGAAGAAAATGACTTGTTAATCTTTGGTTTTGATGATTAGAAAGAATAAGCCATTGAAAGAAGAGACTATATTGTAATTTGTTAGAGAGTGAGGTACTATATGCATATATAACTGCCAAAAGGAAGATTGGAAGTCGCTTTCTTCTCCCCCCAACCTTTTCTTTTTCTTCTTTGATTTCTTTTACTTTCTTAATTTCTGTAATTTTCAGGACTTTTTCGGACGAAGAAAAATAACGCAAGCAGCCTCTCCAGCTTGCGAGGCTGCTGCGCTGCAAAGCGCCCCTTTCGTATGACGCTCGCCCCTGCTGGTACTGTTGCGGTACCGCAGGGAGAGCTGGGCATCATATTTCGTTGATTTTTTACTCACGAAAGTTGATCGTGAGTAAAAATCAACGAAATACGATGCTCAGCTCTCCCTGCGGTACCGCAACAGTACCGGCAGGGGCGAGCATCATACGAAAGGGGCGCTTTGCAGCGCAGCAGCCTCTCAAGCTGGAGAGGCTGCTTGCGTTATTTTTCTTCATCCGAAAAAGTCCATAATGTACAGTCTGTGGAACCAATGTATCAGTGGAATCAATATCTGAGGTTTCAGTTCTCTGTGGGACACAAAACAGAGACACGTACCATAGAGTCATTGTAGAAAATGCCTACAGAGGTGTCTTCTCTAGACATCTTCTAGGTCCTCCAAGGCAACTCTGTGGTATGTTTTTACCAAAAGTCCATTGTTTTAATAGGGTTTGCTGTTATCCATGGTTTCTGGTATCCACAGTAAATCTGGGAACTGAATGGATACAGAGGTCCGACTGTACTCTAAAACTTTTAATATTTTTTTGTTAAAAATAGGTCACCAAGCTGATGCAGGTGGAGTGTCTTCAACAAGAGCAGCAGCAGCAACAACAACAAAAACAACATATAAATGGGCAAGCAGGCTGCAAAACACTGGGAACTTCAGATTTACCACAGGGAAACAAAAAGTGTCACTTCTGTTTCCAGGAACATTATATGCTGAATAAAGAACAGCTTCCTAGAAAAAAACAAAACTTTTTCTGTACTATGTTCCTGGGGGGGGAAATGATGTCAGTTGTTTGCCAGTATCAGATTCAAGTCTTCTCAGCCTGCTGACTGGCAATTTTAAACTTTATGTGAACATATTTTTGTAAACAAACGAACAAACAAACAAGCACAGCTCAAAAAATTCCACCACCTGCTGGCCATTGTCAAATTTTCTTCCTTGAGTGTCCACTCCAGTTTTCCAGAATTGTACTAGATGAACTATGTTTCACAGTCCCCTCCCCACTGAAAATTTATATTTTGAGGCAAAGACAGAAAATCAGGAATATTTACTTCAGTCTTTTTAAATGGTTACCTGGAGACAGGTGTAATGGGATAACTGCAGAAGTGTAGAAAATCTCATGTAACACAGGAAAATCTAGTTTCAGTCATCAATTCCATCATACCTTTATAATGAATATTTCTATTACATATGGTGCCCTCTGATAATATCATACCTCACATTAGTGATGTCACAAAAGGCTTCTGCATATTCCATAGGGTGATGTATTATTTATTACATTTTAAAAGGTGTGGGCAACTTTGGCTCTACAGATGTTACTGGACTGTAACTCCCATCAGTCTTAGCTAGTATAGGAAACATTGAGAGATCACAGGAAATGCATTCCAAAACATCTGCTGGGACTCGTTGTCAAGTCCTCCCTTAAAAATGATTAGGGTACTGCTTCCTTTGACAGTTTGTTGAAAATGCACATGTGACAAAATTTTTAAACAACTTTATAACCAATGTGCTCTTGGAGCAAAGACATTAAGACAAAGGATACATCTACACACCTATGGCACCAGTTTAAAAATGGTGGCTTCCCAACCTACAGAATCTTAGGATTTATAATTTATGAAAGTGCAAGTGTATAGTGCAAATAGGGCTGTTGAGAGTGAGTTCAGGACCCTGTGAAATTTTTCCCCCAGGCCTCAGACGTTGCTTGTTTCCCCAAGGTCCCTCAAGTCTTTGTTGAGGGGCGACATACAGTCATTGCCACCCACAACAAGCGCACTACCTGAGGCACCTGCCCGACTCCGCTCTTTGATCCACAACCAGAGGCTGCCCCTCCTTCATCATGTGCTCCTCAGCAATCAGTCTGGGCCACCAGAGGCAGAAGAGTTGGCAAAGAATTGGGAGACCTCCTGAGCTGTGAAGGTGGAAGGGCTCTTTCTCCTTCTTCTCTTCTGGGCACCAGAGGCCACAGTGATTGCCTTTGATCTCTATTTTCAGTCGTTGAAGGGGAAACTAACATGGCTTTGCATGGGCTAATCTAACAAATGCTTTTATATTGCTTTGATCTTCCTCCAGAAGAACAAGCTGACAATATAAAGGTTATGTGGTATGTGTCATTCCCTAGGAGGTCAAAGGACTGAGGAGTGGGTTGTGTAGCAAAGATTGGGGAATGGCTGTTTACCTTAAAGGAGGTTGTACCTGGCCAACTGACACCTGGCTATAGCCAAAACTTACATTGAGTTTGTTAGCTTGATGGCATTTCTCCAGCACATGCACTTTGCAATAGTGACTTGGCAACTTGACAAACTGTATTAGAGTGCATGAGCTCATTGCTCAGGGCTCCCATTCTCTTTTGATTCTGGTCTGTCAGGGTGGGAGACAGAAATGAATGTTTTTCTGTAAAGCTGAATCCATGATTTGCCTGACCTGGTCTTCTAATTTCTCTTAGAATTACAGAGGAAGGAAAGTCCCCTCTCCTCCACATGATTGCAGGTTTTTCATTTTACTTCTGACTTCTACCAATGGCACCCACCTTCCCAGCTCTCTTCTTCCCTTCCTCCCCTCTGCTGGCATTACAGTGTCCCTTTGCCCACTGGTGGCTTTCTTTCCTTCCACCGGAGAACTCCTGCTCTCCTTTACAGCAAGGACAGGCCAACTAAACATCTTCAGCATTTTTTCATACAGAAGTCTGTATATCATTATTTTCTTTGAAATTTGCTGTTTTAACAATGGTTGTAAAGAATAATTGACTAATAATGGTACTACCAAGAATGACAAAAACACGTAGCCTGGTTCTACACTGTTGCAGGAATAACCAGGACAGGGTCCATGAGGGCAGGAAAGTTTGGTTTATTAACGCCAGTGGTCTCCTGACAGGATCATTCCAAAAGGTCAGGAGCCCTGAACAGCACATTCAGCGGGTATTTATAGGCTTTGCCTCAGGCAGGTTTAACAGAAACACTTCCATATATGGTAATGATCAGGTACAGCCACAATACTTCCTTATATGGTAATGTTTGTAGATCTCACATCTCATTGGTCACACTGGGCGGAGCTTGTCTTAGGGGGTTGGGTTTCAGTTAAACTGTAAACTTTAAATTGTAAACTGTAAACTGTTACCATGGCTACCTCAACACAAGCCAGGTTATACTGGCTCCTAGCCACAAAGCAGCCCCTTGTTTCCCCGTTACTTGTTCCAAATGGGCCAGAGACTGGATGAGCATGCCAGCCTGTCACTGCAGTTGCTGCCAGCATCTCCCTTGCTGTCTCAGAAGGCAAGAAGCTGGCCCACAACATGGGATGAAGGCCCCCTATATTTAACCAGCCTTGATCACATGCTGTAGGACCCCTTCCTGCCTTCCAAGATAGCAAGGCAGTCCGGCAGCTGCAACAAGGACCAGTCTGCTAGGACAGGCTCCCGTGGTCTTGCTGGGCCCAATCTTGTTCTTTCCTGGTGGGAACAGATTAAAAGAGGTATCAGGCCCTACCCCACCTCTTCCCATCTCAGCCTCATATCTGCCTTGGGGGTTGAGGACTGTCTGGGGGAAGAATGGGGCAAAAGCCCTGCATCTTCAGGGTTATAAGATGTGGGCAGGACTGCAGGGTTATAAGATGTGGGCAGGATGAGGTATATTCCTGGAAGTCAAGGATCTTGAGACCATGGTACATGCTCTGGTAACCTCCCATCTTGATTTCTGTAATGCACTCTACATGGGACTACCCTTGTGCTTGGTCTGGAAACTTCAACTACTGCAAAGTATGGCAGCCAGACTGGTCTTGGGTACATCCAGAAGAAACCACATAACACCGACCTTAAGATCACTCCACTGGCTGCCCATTAGTTTCCAGGCCAAGTACAAGGTGTTGGTTATTACTTTTAAAGCCCTAAATGGCTTGGTCCAACCTATCTTTAGGACCGCCTCCTACCATATAATCCTCCCCATACACTCAGGTCCTCTGGGAGGAATCTGCTGCAACCTTCAAAAACTAGGCTCTCATCGACCTCCCAGAGGACCCTTTCAGCTATTGCTCCCAGATTATGGAACGGCCTGCCAGATGAGATCTATCATATCACCACCCTAAATAGCTTTAAAAAAAACTCTTAAGACGGATCTCTTCCAGTAAGCCTGAATAGATACCTGGCCATCAAAAAAAGAAAATCTAGCTTGTCCCGACCTCGCTACGGCCACTGTCCATTGTTTATTTTTATTTTGTGTATTTTTTTAAAAAAGTATGTTTTAATTCCTGAATTATTTAACTGTATTTTAAAGGGGGGGATTGAGAGTTAAGGATGTATATTTTAATTGTTGTAGCCACCCCGACTGCGTTTCATAGAGGGGCGGGCATAGACAAGTCCATAGTCAGGTCCCAGCCCCCCTTCTGACCACCAGGACTCAATAATTTGTCCCAGTTCCCTGAACCTCTTATCAGCCCTGAATGCTGATACACCCCAAGAAAACCTGATATAAGTGGCACTGAAAGCCAGGAGTTTGTGAAGAACACATTTTCCTAAATAAGACATGTGGGATATTGTGAGAGCACAGCTCATTTCAGGGAAGAAATACAACCTTAATTTGGATTTGTCAGCCCTGTTTACTTGGATGCCAGCTTAGCACCCCTATTCTGTGGGTTTGCAGCTTCCCTGTGGTGGTGGTGGTGATATGTGTGAAGACAACTGAGCAGAACTTGATGAGAAACATAGGAGTCTGAGAAATGAACATGCTTAGTAGCTCCATTTCAATGTCCTGATCACACCAACAATCTAAACCAGAGAAATGGAACTAAATACACTTCCTTTAGTACTACAACAAATGTCTGTCTTTGCGGAGTAACATATTGCTAAACATGTCTATGATTTCAGTGCATTTCCCTCCCCATGATGCAAACAGTATAGAGCCAAAGAGTCTTCACTTCCCAGCAATATGCTGTAGGTCATGAAATGCAGGGCATTAGTGAGAAAACAAATAACAAACCTCTGCTTAACAGGGTTGCTGGCCCACTGTCAGAACCCCTATTTTAAAACTTGCAAGTATCACAATTAGGCTTTGTGCCAAGCCCATTCCCTGGGTGAATTCAGGCTTCTGCACCACTCAATAGGAGTCTGTTAATGACTACAAAGATCCACAGCTGTTTACAGTTTTAGGCTCAGTGGTGGACCAGGCAATGAGCTTGTTCCTGCAATACAAGTGTTGGACTCTCCCTGTAAGGAGCTTTGTGGCAAATCTTTCTTTACAGAAGGGGGCTAAAGGTGTAAGTTGAATCAATGATTTATTTATTTAAACCTATGGCTTACCTTCTCCCCACACATCTGGGTGGACTCCTTGAATTTCTGCAAGCTTTGCATTTAAAAGGGGGAAAGAAATGGGAAGACTTTGGCACCCCTTTTCATACTTTAAAATGTTTCTGTGTAAACTGAAGTTGTCTGAAGATGCCAGCCACAGATGCAGGAGAAATGTCAGAAATAAAGTATTCCAGAACACAGCCTCACAGCCCGGAAAAAAAACAAGGAAAACCTATCGATGCCAGCCGTGAAAGCCTTCAACTTCACACTGAAGTTGTTTTGAGTGTATATCTAGTCACATTGTTGTTACATAAATTTATATCCCTGCCTCCCCCTGCCCTGCAATCCTAGGACTCAAGCTAGTTTATAAAAAATAAACCAGATAAAAAAAAAAACCCTACACATAATTAAAATCATATAAAAGTTAAATTAAACTATCAATAGAGGTAAAAGCCATTTAAAAACATATCCATTAAGTAGCAACAGACATACCCTTCAACAGTTCTGATTTGTCAGGGATAGTCCCAATTAATCCTCTCTTGTCCCATTTTTTTCAGCTGCTTTTAAGTGTCCCCATTTCCCTCTCTTCATCCCACTTTTCTCCTTTGTTCTCAGCTTACTTTTATGGTTACAAACTGAATTCACAGGCCAAAAGAAGTTTGCACTCAGCTCAGCAAGGGGAGAGAATAGGAGAAGAGGGGACAGAACCATGCCCTTTCCTGTAGGCTCAGGCAAAAGTAAACTCCTGCAGTCTCTTCTAGCTTGTATGTTCTTCCTCATTAATCACTTTTACCATCTTGACCATACTCTGATGTTAATTCTTCACAGGTTACCAGTTTTAATCTGTGAAATGTTGGATGGTAAGGTACAATAAATCATTAAATACTCCATTCTTCATGAGCAGTCTGTTCCATAAGGCCTGTTGAAACAAAGAGGCTAATTGCACAAGGAGGTAAAATGGGAGTGCAGCTGGAATGTTCCACCTTCTGTTCTGCCTTACCACATGATTTTGTCATTCTTCAGCTGTTCTTCCATTCTGCTCCCATGGGAGTAGGTGGTAAAAACGAGTTTTTTCCTAATGGATTTTTTCCAGTTAGAAAAAAGACTCACTTTTACCACTGTCTCCAACATAACTGGAATAGCTGAAGAAAGATGATATCATGTGGTAAGGCAGAATAGAAGATAAACTGTTCTGGCTGTACTGCTGCTTTACTTCCTCATGTGATAAGTCTCAAAAAGTCTTCTCCTTCCACCAGAAGGACAAGGAAGGAGACAGTTTTCCTTCTCTAGGAAGAAAGTTCCAGAGCCTGGGAGCAGCTACTGGGAAGGTCCTCCCTCATATTCATACCAAATATAAAGTGTGACTGATCCAAACATTTGCTGTTTGCCAGTTCTAGTACCTCACAAGGACATCTGTGAGACAGCACACTTGCCTGGCATTCCCTATTGAAAGGGTGTTCGGTTTAGTAAACTGAAATGTGCAGAATGAGAGAGAGAGGAGGCCCCTCAAAGGCTAAAGGGTGGGATGTAATTAAGTGTGTATGTAAAGGTGGGATACCTTCATTACCAAAAAGTTTAATTTTATTTTAATGTTAGTTATGTGAAGATTCACAGATGTAGTATAGTACTCAAGGCCTATTGTCCCAGCCTAGGATCTCCACTGCTCCATCCTGGATTCATTCCTTCTCGCTTGCCGCCCCTCACTTCTGGAACCTTCTTCCCCCTCAAATATGAGCCATTACTACTTTGTCCACTTTTAAATCTGAGTTAAAGACCACCTTGTTCAGGAAGGCATTCCCTGGCTTTGTCTGATTTACATTTATTTTTTCTGTCACTTGAGTTTACTCTGATGTTGTTATTAATTGTTGTAATTAACCTTGTTTTAATTGATTTTATTATTTTGCCTATTGTTTTACTTAGATTGTACGCCTTCGGCAGGTTTTATTCTGTTTTATCTTTGATTGTTTTTGTACAGCACTGTGTACTTTGACAGCACTCTAGAAATAAACAATAATAATAATAATAATAATAATAATAATACAGCCAAGAAAGGACCCGTGTACACATTCCTAGGGTAGGGCATTCCATAAGGATGTGGTCACCATCATGTTTGCTTTGTTGCTACCCTTTCTTACTTGGTGCTGGGAACAAGAAGATAGCCCATCAGCTACTGTGATGAGAAGTACCAAGTAACTTCAGAAGCAGGCTGGAAAGAGCTTTCAAAGAAATAAAGTGAAGATGTCCTCTCGCCCACAGAATCACAACTCTGTGGCAACCCCGTAAGTCCAGTTTCAACAACAGAAACTCCCACAGGCATCCCTAGATGAAAAAACAAAGGTGACTCATCAGCTAAATACACATGTGGTGTAGAATTCTAATATTATCCACTATGAAATCAGTGTGTACAAATGAATGAAAATTCAGAGCTTCCACACATTTCATCCTTTGTTGTCTTCTTGTTGTCCATTCCTTCTGTTGTCTTCTCATTCCTGTCCCTCCTACCCTTATAATATTTCAGTTTATAGTTTTTAAATTAAGATTTTCACATATATAAAATAGAATAAAAGTACATAGAACAATACATAGAAGAAAAAGAAAAAAGTACAGAAAAGAGAAACTAGGGAAAAAAACAAGAAATAGATACAAGTAGAATGTATGGAAACCCACTGGGTGACCTTCGGCAAGTCACACTCTTTCATTCTCAGAGGAAGGCAAGCAAAAAACCCCACTGAACAAATTCTGTCAAGAAAAAACCCCATGATAGGTCCACACTATCATTGGGTCCACACTATCCATAAGTTGGGAATGACTTGAAGGCACACAACAACAAATATACATTAGAGAAGGGTTGGAGAACCTTTGGTCCTCCTCATGCTTTCTCACAACTCCTTAGCATCGGCCATGTAGGGAGAGGCCAATGGGAATTATGGCCATAGAAGCATAGAATCATAGAGTTGGAAGAGACCTCAAGGGCCATCCAGTCCAACCCACTGCCATGCAAGAATACACAAACAAATCATTCCCGACAGATGGCCATCCAGCATCTGTTTAAAAACCTCCAAAGAAGGAGACTCCACCACACTCAGAGGTTCCTTATCACTTTTGTAGAATTTGTGTGATACAGTAGATAGAGTGCTGGGTAGAACAGAGATACCTGGGTTGAAATCCATGATTTCCTGTGAAGTTTAGTTGAGCACCAGAATTGAAGAAGAGAAGAAGGAGATGGAGCCACCTGAAGGCATCTGAAGACAGGTCAGGCACAGTGCACAATTTCTTTCTTTCTTTCTTTTTTGGAAGGGACATTCTAGTCCAGTCCAGACTTCTTTATCATCCCTCCACATTAGGGGAGCTAGTGAGCAGCCTGGATAGGTGAATGTCTAAGGAAATAATTACTCTCCAGGTGACTCTTCACACAGAGAAGCAACACACAAGATTTGAGGGTGTTTTTGTCGTTCTAGGTCTCCCAACAGCCAGAAACTTTCTCTTAACCCAATGAACCTTACAGGATTCTTATGGGATCAAGCTGGATAAACTCATGCTGGATAAGCTTATTTATGCTACCACAAATTCCTTGGAAGAACAGATGGTGCCATCATATCCCCTTGAATGCACCTGATTTAATCTGTTTTTTTTTTAAAAAAAAATCTCAAAGTGAACTCTTTATTGAATAACCACAATGCTTCAGCTTAGTATACAAGGGTGCTTTGGAGTTGATGTGTCAACAACTTTGTTCTTTGAGGAAAGCCACTGCAATCATGTCAGGCTTTGCTCCCTGAACCAAGTTCTACCCTCTGCTCCAGGGTCCTGTCAACTGCACAAAATGGAGGCTTCATGCTTTCTCATAGACTCTAGTTGAGATAATGTTGTTCATATTACATTCCATTGTCATCTTTCCATCACACTGGAATTAATCCTAGTTGTTACTCAAATGGAAGACCACCAAGGAACACAGGAATTTCCAAGGGGTCCAAGAAAGAATCCTTCCTAAAACCATGGAGAACATTTGCCAATCAGAGTCGACAGTACTGTACTGGGCTAGGTGGACTAGTGGTCTGAATCAGTACTCAGCACCTTCTTACATTTCTATGGACTTTATTACATGACACTGGTAAAGTGCTATTTCCATGGGATAATGGCATCTTTGGCTGTTACTTACCGCACAATGCTGCGTCTGTCCTGTCGCTGAATTCCATCTGTTCCTGGAGCACTTCTTTTCATTGAGAGATACCCATCAATGCCTCCCAGTCGTGTTGCTTTTCTGCTATGTGTTTACATGTGATACATGCCTTCTGCTGCAGTTCCACTTCTCAAGGTGTCCTGTGGTGTGAATGGGCATGATTCTGCTCCCCTCCCCTTCTCCTTGCTATTCCCGAGCAGGCTGTTTTCCTTTCATTTTCTATTTCTTTCCTTTTCTTTTATTATTCCATAATTCACAGTTGCAGTAAAAAACCAAACCAAACCAAAATAAAATAAACCAAAAGACGTGTGCACAGGGTAGGGCATACAGGGATCAGAAGGCAGAGTTATGGCAGAGTTGCAGAAAACAGATCACATGATCATGGATCACTGAAGCAGTGCCAAAGCTCTATTGTGGAGGAAGTGTGATAAAAAATGATGCCAAACCGGCATGCTTCCATTCCTAAACAAGCATGATCACGGCAGGACAGCATGCTGTTATGATGAAGTCCGAAGTCTGGGGTACGAATGTGACAAAGAAAATGAGGCCATAGCTATCCTTTTTGAACACATGTCTTCCTGTCTCATGATCAAGCCAAGTTTCAGTGTTTCTGTGAGTAAAGCTGGCTGGCTGCTACTTTAGCACACTCTTGCTTTTATATTTCTCCAGTGTAAAATGAAAGGACAGCTGCTTGCACAAGAAAATAAAAGGATTTTTTCCCTCCCTCCCTGCATTCTTTCCCCCCCCTCCTCCTTTGGAGTATGCAAAAATCCCTTGTGTATTTCTTTTATGAATTGGACCCTTCTTTTTTTATAGCCAAAACTATTCTTGCTTATTACAATGCCATATTATGGCTTCGACACTTTTTATGTCCCTCAAACATTGCACCCTGGAGAAAGATGCTTCACTAAGCAAGAACTCAGTAAACTTGCTACAGAATCAGCGGAATACTTTTAACAAAAGTGCATAAACTTCTGTTCTTA
Source organism: Gambelia wislizenii (assembly GCA_030847615.1). Classification (NCBI taxonomy): domain Eukaryota; kingdom Metazoa; phylum Chordata; class Lepidosauria; order Squamata; family Crotaphytidae; genus Gambelia; species Gambelia wislizenii. The sequence continues at coordinate 467,727,661 of JAUMIR010000001.1, forward strand.
AGCATTGTCATCCTTCACCTTAACAAGTACAGAAAAAAAAGGTTCTACTGGTTTCTATGCCTTGTTAGGTCTATCATCTTTTTAATTAATAGTGTTTTTACGAAGCCGTCTGAACTGTGTCATTTCCATTATCAGAAAACCACTGCCATTAATGAATAATTTTCATTTCTGATCCTTGATATCATGCTAGTTGATCTCCTGTTTCCATGCCGCCGAATGATAGCATCGTTTTCTGCCCACGATCAAATTTAATTTGGACTCTGATTATATTATGCTGTTGCGACTGAAGTGTCAATTTTTGTCAGGCAATTAGGAGCTATAACCTGTGAAGTTAAGTTTGATAGGCATTGTAATTGGATTGTTACAGTAATAGCTTGGAACATTCCCCCTTTTTTTCTTGCTTCTTTGATTCTTGGTGCACACTTCAGTTGTGCGAACAAAGGCATTTTTGTTGTTATGAAACTATAGGACCTTCAAGAAGACAACAAGATGGAGAGTCTGTCTTTCTTTTCTGCTCACAAAAAATACACCTCTAGAGTTGGGCTCAGGCCTTGTGACAAGATTTTGGAAGTGAGTTGTGGGTAAAGTATGTGACTGACATCTCAGGGGACCAATTCATTTGGGCGGGGGGGGGGAGGCCCATGAGGTGCTGAGAGAAGCATCCAGCTGTGAAGATGACCAGGAGAAACATCAGATACACATGTACACATCTTAGGTACAGTGTCAATTGGTGGCTTCCCCATCAGCAGCTCAGTGAATCTGCTCCAAGTTTTAAAGGAACTGTCCAAGGCAATCAATTTGTGATAATTCCTTTCACAACTCCTTTAAAGTTCAGTCTAAAACCTGGAGTGGATTCACTGCTTCATGGACATGAAAACTACCAGCTGAGAGGGTTTACGTATTAATGAGATCCTTTTGAGTTCTAGCATGAACTGAAGCTCACGTGGTACTGATGGGAGTGTTATATCTGCTCTTCTAGCTGCCATATATATATTATCATAAAGGCCAGAATTAGAATGTTGTGGGAAGAATGGTGGTGGTGGTGGTGGTGGGGAGGAATTTAGGGCAAAGTATGCCACCCACAAAGGTGATGGGCAGAGATCAGGTGTGGATGATACTGACCTTCTCTCCAATCCAGCACATAATATTTAGGACAACTAAGATAGACTGAAGGATGTAGTGAAGCAGGGGTCTTCAAATACTTTGGATATCAGCTTCTAGAAACCTCCTAACTAATGAGGAAGAATGGAAGAAGTTGCAGGCTAAAACACTGGAGGGAATCCCACACTTTACAATGAGGACTGGATACTGCCACAATCTGCATCAGCAATATCTGGCAACTTCTTAGAGACCATAAATGGTTAAAGGGCCCAACCAAATAACCTACTTCTAATGCTGCAATGCAAATAGACTGAGTCAGATATTCCACACCAGAATCATATGTCGGGCGACACTCCAACACCAGCTGTATAGGTTCAATGATGGGGACATATTTTGTAGCATTTTTATCAAAATATATTTGATGATGTGAACAAAGCTTTCACATTTTTCATTCCAGTGTTGTCTTGCTCCCACTGTACTCTTTCCAAAGATTCCTGCATTCCATAAAAGGTGTGCCAGGACTGAAAAACTCCTTCTGATGCTGAAAGACACATGGGTATAACCTGATCTATCATGCTTTGTTGTATGATGATGAAGAGCTCATGCTTTGTTGATGATGATGAAGAGCTCATGATATGCTGGCGACTTGTTCTACTACCCACTTTTTTGTGTAACACATTGGCTGAAATCCTGTAGGACACAACATAGTTTAATAGTTCCACCTGTGGAACTACACTCCATATCTTTTCTCAGTACCCTACCAACTCACTATTCAGCCACTGCAGTCATCTTCACGGCCACTCTGTGGCTGATGGGGAGTGGTGGGCGGGATTGGAGAAGCATCTGGCTATGTCCCCATAGCCAAATGCACAATGATTACATTATCGACTGAGATTCGCCATGATCCTCTAGAGGTCTCAGCAGGTAATATAATCTTTGTGAGCCTGACTACAGAGACATACCCAGACATTTCTACAATCCGTCCTGCTCTCCACCAAGAATGAAATGGCTATTGTGGGAGGGGGCTGCAGAGGCTGAAAAGTGAGTCCAGGATGCCTTTGCTCATTGCAGAGGATGGAAGAGAATACCAATTTCTGCAGCAATAAAAAAAGTGCAGAAATAGAGAGGACTTACTCATGCATATGTCAGTAACAGGATGTCAGCCATTACAGGGGTGGGCCTGTTTAACCTGGCATTAGCAAACAGAACATGGAAAAGTCTGGAGGGTGGCAGGGAAAAGTAATATTATGTGAAAGTGTCAGCTACTCATATATGATTGAATTTCATATAGGTGAATTTAGTCATATTTGTTCTTGGTAGTATACAAGAACATGTTGCCGTGTGGACTTCTTCTGTTCCAGACTGCAGCTAGTTAATTCTGTGTCCTTTTCCACCAGATGTTTTTTTCACCTCTGTGGTCTGTCCTAATTAATCTGTTTGAGGTTTTCTCTTCCCATGTTACTTCCCTTCCACTGTTATTAGTTTAGTGTGTGCATGTGTACATGCATGCGTGTGTGTGTGTGTGTGTGTGTTGTGGTGAATACTTGAGTCCAATCCCAGATACACATCCCTGCTACAAATCCCCAAAATAAACAATATCAACATATAAACAACATCAGCAATATCAACATCAGGATCATTCCCACATTAATAGTTGTTATATGGAATAGATGATCCTGCAGGGAACTGGGAAGGAGATCGTTCACACAAACCAAGAACAAATGCCTGAGCCTTTTTCTCTATTAATTGTTGGCCTGGGATCCTTCCTAAAGGACATCTGGTGATAGATGGCTCTTCTTTAGTGGAGGGGCAGAACTTGCTGGATCAGGTTCTAGTGACATCTTTGCCAGTTCTCTGCACTCTCTTTTTTTCTCACAGTGCAATCAGTATCAGAAGGGAGCAAAATCCAGCTGTAGCAAGTTCACTTTCTTCACTTGCCCTGTTCCCTTCTTTTCCATAGGCTCTGAATGAGAACATGTCAATGATGTATTCAGGCAATGGTAAGGTTCTGAAAAATCTACACATTTTATCCCTATGTGTCTTTTCCTCCCATTTCCTTGAGCTCTTTCACACTAGATAGTTATAGCACTAGGATTCCATGTTAACTCCTATGGTACACCCTATAGAATCCCGAGATTTGTAATTTACGCAGGCACTAGAACTCTGTGGTTGAGAATTCTAAGTACATGTCCCTAGACTGCAAGCCCCAGGATTCCGTAGCAGATTGCCATGGGAGTTAATGTAGAATCGTAGTGTTATAACTGTGAACTGTGAGAGGGGCCCTTGTATAGCAATTCCATTCCATTTCTTCTCCCTCCAAATAAGGGATGTAAATCTTCAACCACACATACAAGAACAAGTACTTTTCTTCTCACTGTAGGATAAAATGGATATTCTTCCACAGTGTTCTCATATGCAAATGCACCAAAGTGGCAGGCAAGAATTATTCTACAGAGAAAAACATGGCTTTTGGTGCAAAGTACTTGTGAGTTTTTTGGTGCAGAAAACAGATTTTCTGCACAGGAAACTCACTTTCTGTACAGAAAACAGCTTGTGTGTATGTGTGTATGTCTGCATGTGCATGTGCAAACATGCAAGCCTCATGTGTTTTTCTGCACAGAATAATTCTTGTGCAACACTTTGAGACATCAAACTCCAGAAGACAATTGTGCAAAATCTTAACTGCTTTGTTATTCTTCCTTATTATTATTATTATTATTATTATTTATAGCCCGTCCATTCACAGGGAATCTGGGTGGGTTACAGCAATAAAAACACATGAAACACAATAAAATTCAAAATTAGTCCCTTCCCACCCCCCCAAACCCAATACTAAAATTACAATTGAATAAACACAGTTTAAAAACAAGAATAAAAAAGTTTAAAAAGGGAGTTAAGTTGGGAAGGCCTGCTAGAAGAGATCTGTCTTAAGAGCCTTTTTAAAGGCTGTAAGAGTAGAGATGTGATGGATCTCCTCCAGCAGGTCATTCCACAGTTTTGGAGCAGCAATGGAGAAGGCCCTCTGGCTCACCATTGTTTGCCTAGATTTTTTTGGCTGAAGTAGGTTCTTCCCCGCGGACCTTAGTGTGCGGGACGGACACTACGGAAGAAGGTGATCCTTTAAGTTTTCTGGTCCCAAGCCTTGTAGGGCTTTAAATGGTTTAAAGAGTTCCCCAGCTGTCAGAAACCAGTTTTTTGATCTGGGGACAAATAATTATGAATATCCTTTCCATACTTACTCCAGATTTTCCTTTTGCTAGCTTTCTGTGCCACAGCATTGTTATTCAGTTCTTGAGGGAAAGTCCTCCTGTGAAAGTCCACCCCCTCCATAGGATCTTTTCTACCTCTAAAAATCTCAAAGTTACCCTTAATCTGCTGATCCTTCTCTCTTGTGCATTGATGATTCAGTGCTTGACTACATTTGGGAAAATTTGAACCACTGTCAGAAAGAAAGATAATTTGGGATAATTCTTTATTAAGCAATTGACAGAGCAGTTGTATGCATGCTCACTCTGAATTAAGATCCCATTGAGTTCAAGGGAGCTTGTTGGTGCTGCTGCTGCTGAGGGCCTTCAAGTCATTTCTGTCTTATGGCAACCCTAAGGTGAACCTTTCACTGGGTTTTCTTGGCAAGATTTGTTCAGAGGGGGTTTGCTTTTGCCTTCCTCTGAGGCTGAGGGAGTGTTACTTACCCAAGGTCACCTAGTAGGTTTCCCATGGAGTGGGGATTTGAACCCTGTTCTCCAGAGGTGCAATCCAACATTCAAACCACTAGACCATGCTGGTTCTCAAGGGAGCTTACTTACATGTAAATGGGTACAGAACTGCAGCCTTGCAGTGTTGAATAGAATTGCAGTATTATGTATATAGATGTGGTTACAACTCATCACTTTTGACAAGTTTAAACAAAATTAACTTCATCTTAATAACAACACATTGAGATTTAAAAACAAAAATGAACAAGGTGGTTAGTCCCATCAAGGCTTGACCTATTGAATGAGATTTTACAAAAAAATTAATGTTTTGCATTGCTTAAATCTGCTCTTTCTCTTTTAAAGTGTTTTCAAGTGGGTTTCTACTGCCCTGAGATCTTGTTACACTGGGTGGGATATACCTATAATTAGCTAAGTAAATGTGGACTCAATAAGTCCCATTGATATAACTGGTGTACTCAAGTTGAAAGTATTAATTAGATTTTGGTAGAAATATATTGTTGCAAGATTCCTCTAAATTTCTGCAGTTCTTAGGAAAGCATATGATCACAAATGATTTTCAGCCTGACTCTAAATTGGTTTATTTAACAATTAATTCCAAAGAATTTCTTATCATTACACTTTGGACTGGGCCTTCTGTAATGTTTTATCATGGTCCATCAAGGGACTCTATGCATATGGAAACAGGTTTGTGTATACACCCTTAATTGAATGAAGAACAGTTCATAAATCCTTGGTCAGAAAGTTAGTGGCAGCTCCCATCATCTTTGAAGAAGCAGGTGGAAGCTGGATTTAGGAGATTATCAGACAGGAACACAAAAAGAATTCCTGTCCCACAATCTCCAATCCTGTTTCTGTCCTGGCATAATAACCCTCCCCATCAGACTTACCTTCTCTTGCATCCAAAGGCAGCCCAGGAATGAGCAGAGCTCTAAGGGACCTCCATTCATTTCCTGGACTGAAATCCAACCTATTCTCACAAGAAGGTGTGAGCATGGGAAATTCAAGAGGAAGAAGAAAAATACGCACAAAAAAGTTTTTTAAAGCATATAAACACATTTAAAAAACAACAGGTAACCCAGGGAGGTTCATAAACCGAGGGTAGCCTACCTTGTTTTTGCAATCCCACCCAGAAGTGTTCTGGCAGGACCACCCATTGATGCTGTATTCATGGCAGGACAATGGCGCAAGGTTTCAGATGCCGGCAATGCC